>CM009714.1:39662737-39981128 GCA_003047355.2 Amphiprion percula | reverse complement strand
TGGTCTAGAAATTATTTAAAATTTATAGTTTTACTAATTTACAATCTGCAGTTAATGTCTTCTCTGGAATTTTTATACTTTGAGGGCCGGATTGGACCCTTTGGAGGACTGCTTGTGGCCCGCGGGTCTCATGTTGGACGCCCCTGATCTAGAGGAATCACATCTAAAGAGTTTTTAGCAGCTCGGTGTTTGGAGGTTCAGGTTTTCTCCTCTGCTGCGTTCTTTGGAGGAGTAATTAAATGCTTTTTACAAAGTATGGTGAAGAAAACCAAGGAATGCTGCGGAGTTGTATTACAATCGGTGTTAGTTTGTCCGTCTGTCTGTTAGCAACGTTACTCAAAACAGACTGACAGATTTGGATGAAATTTTCAGGGAAGGTCAGAAATGACACAAGGACCAAGTGATTAGATTTTGGCAGTGATGCAGCTTATAGTCTGGATCCATGGATTAGTTAAAGATTTTTTGTATCATTGCCAGATAGCGACACGGCGTCACTGTAACCATGACAACAAGTGAACACTACATCAGCTGCCTGCTGATGATCGCATGATTGTGATCCTACTACAAATCCACTGCTGAGGATTTATCAGGACTTATCCATCAGAAATGATCCAAGGAACAATTGATTAAGTTGTGGGGGTGTTTCTGAGTCCCATCATTTCCTGCCGCCTGCTACATATTTAGGTCACGTGATTCGGTATCTGTACATAATGTACACATGCATAACACACGCCTGTGCTCAGCACTAGGTCGTTTGTGGTGCCGTGATTTCTGATTATCAATAACTAATAAACAAATGCTGCATTTCTGACAATGCCATAAGGGGGAATGAGCACCCTTGGAGGAGGACTGCGCTCTCTGAGTGCTTTGCTAGTCATTAAAGCGTAAATTGTTTAGAAAAGTTTCAATTTTTCAAAGCGTATCGTGAGTTTTATACCTGTAAAGAAACGAAATAAGTTAGATGACAATTTTTAACATTTATTATTTTTAAAAATTACAAACTGGTAATAATGATTTAAATATTTACCATACAGGAAATATCCGATAAATGTAACTTAAAATTAATCTCAATCAGTAAACTTTAAAAGTGTGATCTTCGTGTGATTTGTCGATAAGTTGTTTTTCACTAACATACAATCCGCCGCTATCAGCTTCTCAGAGGCGCTGACGGGACGAAAAGCTGCTACAGATGTGGTCGGCTACAGCAGGTCCAGATGTGGGTGAACATCAGAAGGAGACACCTGAGATTCAAAGAGTGAAAAAAGTGAGACTGTGGAGTAGAAAAAAGCTTCCAGTTCTAAGAGTGATGAGCGTCTGAGAGTCTGCCCTCCTAAATAGGCTCATCGGACTCCTCGCTCTCCCGCTCCTCCTGCAGGGAGGACAGGGTGAGGACGGGGATGCCGGGGGATGCAGGGGGGGAGGCAGGGGAGGACGTGGAGGGGGAGGCGGCCTCCTCTGTGCTGCCTTCACCCCCGTCAGTGGCGCTGCTGCCGGGGGAGGACGGGGCGGCGGCGTCTCCCCCCGGAGCCGCCCTAGAGGTGGACATCCTCCCCCTGGACTCCTCCCTGGACTCCTTCCTCACCAGGTCGCCCTCCCCCCACAGGTCTCTGTCCCTGGTGGGGGAGGAGGGGGTGGAGGAGGGAGGCTGGTGCTTCTTGGTTTTCCTGCTGGCGTCTCTGAAGCTGGCGAGGGGAGGACGGAGCCTCACCCCGCTACGAGTGGAGCCTTCGATGGCCTTCTGGAGCTGAGAGACAGAAACATAGTTTAGAACAGCAGGGAGGACATTACCTCAGAGTAATCTGATTACTTCTAGCAGCAGAGTATTTGTGTCGGATTACAAACTACAGCTCAGATTTCTTATTTTTAACCCTACTGTTGTCTTCATTTACAGGCACCAAAAAATATTGTTTCCTTGTCTGAAAAAACTCCAAAAATTCAGCAAAAAAAATTCCCCAAATTTCTGAAAATTTACAAATCTTCAGGAAGAAAATTCTAATAATTCCTTAAAAGTTTCCCTTAAAAGTTTTATTTTAAAAAAATCCCCCAAATTTGGCAAGAAAATTCTTGTAAATATTTTCATAGAATTAGTAAAAAAAAATTCTAAAAATATCTAAATTACATATCTATCACTAAAACTTTTAATATTTTCTTTAAATCCAGCGAATTTAGCTGGATTTTGGTTGATTTTTATGTGAATTTTCTTAAGAAACATTTTTAACATTTCTTTTTTCCCTACCAAAAATGTTCAAAAATTTCCCAAAAATGTTGACATCAGGAGTTTCACTGTGAAAATATATTTTTTCCCACATTTTCAAACTTTAAAACGGGTAAATTTTGACCTGCAGGACGACAGGAGGGTTAATTCAGGCTCCACAGCAGGAACTCTACAAGTCCTTTGGTTCCTGAGGTTCTTTGGTTCCTTCAGTCCTTCGTATGTCCTCCTTTATTTCTCATGACAGACTCAACCCTCCTCAGCATGGAGGAAACCAGAGTCCACTCATTTCTGCTCACATCCTCTTCTCTGTTTTATTGAGCTGCTCTTTGCTGGAGGGGTTGTGTTGTTCTACCGTTCTCTGGAAAACACCACAAAGGTTCTGTTGGGTTCAGGACTCACACTGTCCAGGTCCTGGTTCCACTTTGTTCTAGTGGAGAAGCTCTTGTGTGATTTAGTTCTTTGGATGTTCTCCTGCTGGAATATTCCTCTTCTTCCATCTCTTCTGGTCAGCCAGTATTCTGGTTCATCCTCAGACCTTCATGCTGCATCTAGAATGTCTTCAACACCTTCTGACCTCATTCAGCCCCACATCATCACACTTCCACCTCCGTGCTTCACTGTCAGGACTATGCATCCACTGTGGTAGTCCTGGTCAGGTTCACACCAAACATCTGGACTCCATCTGAACTCATTTATCTTCATCTGACCAAAGAATGTTCTCCAACATCCATCAGGCTTCTTCTCATGTTCTTCAGCAAACTTTCATCTGGAGGTTTAGTTCTGAGCAGCAACCAAGTTTAGTTCTTGTCCTCCGTCCATAGACGTTGATGTTCTGAAGGTTCCTTCACACTGTCTGAGCTTCACACTAACTCTGGTTTCCATGGAGAACCCCTGAACCAAGTCTGAAGCAGCTGCTGTCTGTTTTTACAGCTGGATTGTGGAAGTAGTTCACTGTCTGTGGAGTCATTTTAGGAGCTCTGAGTAGTGGAACTATGACTCCTTCTAGACCTCCTGATTAGGGGTACTATGACTCCTTCTAGACCTCCTGATTAGTGGTACTATGACTCCTTCTAGACCTCCTGATTAGTGGTACTATGACTCCTTCTGTACCTCCTGATTAGAGGTACTATGACTCCTTCTAGACCTCCTGATTAGTGGAACTATGACTCCTTCTAGACCTCCTGATTAGTGGTACTATGACTCCTTCTGTACCTCCTGATTAGTGGTACTATGACTCCTTCTAGACCTCCTGATTAGTGGAACTATGACTCCTTCTAGACCTCCTGATTAGTGGTACTATGACTCCTTCTGTACCTCCTGATTAGTGGAACTATGACTCCTTCTAGACCTCCTGATTAGTGGTACTATGACTCCTTCTGTACCTCCTGATTAGTGGTACTATGACTCCTTCTAGACCTCCTGATTACTGCTGACTCTGTGCTTCACTGGTTTTTAGTTGCTCACTGATCTTCCTGGACCCTTTTCCATCTTTGTCGAGTCTCTCAGTCAGATTTTTCACTTCAGTTCTGCTGCTCATAGCTCATTTTAGAACCCTGTTGTGGAACCATTCTGTTGTTCAGCCTATAAATAATGCAGTAATCGAGGTGATGCGGCTCAGAATCGTTTGACATTTAGGTGATATAACAGTGTTCCACTCAGTGCCGCCGTCCAAACCGTCAATCTCAGAAGCGTTTTGTGAACATGTAGATGAGTGTGAAGGCATTTAATGGAAGAATGCATGAATCAGAGCAAAAGAACGAAGCATCTAGTGACAGAACAGCTGCCCACAGCGTGAGATCATCCTGACAGAGGTGACAAAAAACATGCAGATGAAAGAGCAAAAACAGTGACTTTACCTCCTTCAGAGCCACGACTCCCACCAGCTTGCCGATGCTGGTGACGTAGGCGTGACTGAGGCCCAGCAGGGAGAACAGAGTGTGGGTCTGAGAGACGACAGAGAGCCGTCAGTGTGAGAAGTTCTGCTGGTTCTGGTACTCAGATAACAGGAACTATACGATGTATTCTGACAGCTAGTGTCGAGGAATCGCCAGAGCCTACGTTTCCCATGATGCAGTGCAATCACTTAATCAAACTTAGTCAAACAGCAGTGATGTTAGTGGGGTTTGTTTAATTCTTAAAAAATGTTAGAAATCAAAAGATCCCAACAATCAAGTTGCTCTGAATGAGTGAAAGTTGCTCTACATTAATTAAAGTTGCTCTATTATAAAGTTGCTCTATAGGAGTTAAAGTTAATCAAAAATTAGTTAAAGTTGCTCTATATTAATTAAAGCTGCTCAATATTAGTTAAAATTGCTCTATAATAGTTAAAGATGCTTTACATTACTTAAAGTTGTTTTATATTAGTTAAAGTTGCTCTATATTGGTTAAGTTGATCTATATTAGTTAAAGTTGCTCTATAATAGTTAAAGTTGCTTTACATTATTTAAAGTTGCTCAAAAGGGGGGCAGTGGTGGTGCAACAGTTAAGTCTCTGGACTACTGATCAGAAGGTCAGAGGTTCAAGCCCCGATGTGGCCACTGTTGGGCCCTTTAGCAAGGCCCTTAACCCTTCCTGCTCCAGGGGGCGCTGTACTGTGGCTGACCTGTCGCTCTGACTCCCCCCGTTGGGAGATATGCAAAAATCAGAATTTCCCCTCGTGGGATTAAAAAGGGATAATAAAAAAAAAAATAAAAATGAGCTAAAGTTGCTCTGCATTAGTTAAAGTTGCTCTAAAATGGTTAAAGTTGCTCTAGATTAGGTCTGTTTTCTTTTTGTTTTTTTTTTTAACAGTCATTGTGTAAATTCATATTTTTTTCAGATTTTTTTCTAGTTATTATCATAATTTAACAAAACAGGGAAGATCTGTAAAAAAACCCACAAATTTTTAAAATATTTACAGTTAAAAACATATTTTTTCCCAGTGTAAGGTGGAGAAAACAACCTAGGAGGCATCGAAGAAAAGTTTCTAATACTGTGAAAGAATTACAATCTGAAAAAGAAGGACTGAGCTGACATGTAGTTCTTCCTGCTGCCAGAAGGGGGAGACAAAAGTTCCACACTGCAGCTTCAACACTTCAGTTTCTGTCGTTTTGTGTCTCCTTTTTCTTGTTTTGTGTCTCGTTTTTGTGGTTTTGTGTCTCCTTTTTGTTTTCTGTCCCTTTTTTGTGGTTTTGTGTGTTGATTTTGTGTTGTCTCCTTTTTATAGTTTTGTGTCTCGTTTTTGTTGTTTTGTGTCTCGTTTTTGTTGTTCTGTCTCATTTTCTCGTTTTGTTTAAGTCATTTTTTGTCTTGTTTTTGTGGTTGTGTCTTGTTTTGTCTCGTTTTGTGTCTCGTTTTTCTGTCTCGTTTTTGTTTTGTCTCCTTTTTCTCGTTTTGTGTCTCCTGTTTCTCGTTTTGCGTCTCATTTTTGTCGTTTTGCGTCTCGTTTTTGTCTGTAGAATTACAGTCTGAAAAAGAAAGATCCTTGGGTTTGTGTAGTTCTACCTACTGCCAGAAGGGGGAGACAAAAGTTACACACCGCAGCTTCAATACTTCAGTTTTCATTTTAAAAGATTTTTAAAGGTGCAGATTTAGTTTACTTCTGCTCAGAATCACCAGAATATCCAAAATATTAAAGTACTTTTTAAAAATCTGTATGAAACGTTCTCGTGCGTAATGAGACTGGGTGTAATGACGCAGCATCTCCAGGTGGGGCGCTGCTCACCTTATGCAGAGACGTCCTCTCCACCAGCTGGAACGGTGACGGATCGATACGTATCTGCTCCATATCAATCGGTTTCTCCAGCTCGGCCTCCTCCCACGCTTTGATCTGCAGCAGCCAATCAGAGCACACGGTTTCCAATCATCGATTGGAGCGATTTGTCGGCTCTTTGTTCTGATCAATAATCTACTGTACCTCCTCTGGAGACATGGAGTCCGTCAGCGGAGGAGGCGTGGTCTCCTGGGGAGGAAGATCAGGTGAGATGAAGATTAGAACTTTATTGATCATGAAGGGAATGTTTGATTTGCTCAGAAAAATTCCATGACAGAATAAATGTAGCGTTCAATAGAAGAGCAATAACTTCTATTTACCATACAGTACTACAAATAAAATAAGACAGCCAAAAACAATGAAGTAATATTACACATATAATGAGATATTACATCTGAAATCGAGATTTTACACCTGAAATTGAAATATTATTAAAAATATTGAAATATTACACCTGGAACTGAAATACTGCACATGAAATTAAACTATTACAAATGAAATTGAATTATTAAACCTGAAATCAAATTATTCGACAAAAAATGTTATTCTTACTCCTTAATTTAAATTATTTCACATGAAATTAAATTATTACAAATCCTAATTAAAATATTACTCATGAAATTAATTATTCATGAAATTAAATTATTACACATTAAACGAAATACGAGACAAGTAATTAAATTACTACATAAGAAATTAAATTACACAAAAAGTTTTAAAAATTGCTGAAGAAACTAAATTATTACACAAAAATGTAATTATTACACAAGATTTAAATTACTACAAATTAAATCAAAATATTATTCAAAAAATGTAATTCCTACACAAGAAATTAAATGATTACATAAAAATTCAATTATTACAAATGAAATTCAATTATTAGACCGGACATTAAATGATTACTTGTGAAATTAAATGATTACAAATTAAATGATTACAAATTAAATTAAACTATTGCTCAAGAAATTAGATATATACATACATTATAACTCATAAAATGAAATTACTGCAAATGAAATTAAATTATTACACAAGAAAATAAATTATTACACCTTAATTTATGTTAGTACTCAAGGAATTAAATTATTTCAAGAAATCAAATTATTACAAATTAACGTAAATTATTAGACAATAAAATAGATTATGACACCTGAATTCATGTCATTATTCATGAATTTTAAGTCACTGCTCCTGAAATTAAATTATTACAGATAAAATTAAATTATTACACATGAATTCAACCATTACTCATAAGATTAAAATATTACTCGCTTGTGTTGTCTATTTTTTAGTGTTATTTGTCATATCTGTCATTTTTTCTTTCGCTTTATTCGTTGTTTTGTGTATCGTTTTTGTTGTTAATTTTGTTTTATTTAAAAGATTCAGGTTGTTCATAATGTTTTATAAAAAGATAGTTCATTAAATGTGAAACATTAGGAGTTGTAGTTATTTATTGGTTATTATGCTGTGATTTTAATGGTCGGCCCCTGAACTAACATGATTCTGACACCCCTGCTATAGATAATATTGATCATACAGTTGATCAGACGCCCTCTGCTGGTCCTCAGGTCAGTAAAGCACGTGTATGATGCATTGTATGAAGCTCCTCCCTTCACGTCCTGCTTCTATCCCACTGATGCTGCTGCCAGCTGTCAGACCTACAGCTGACCTCTGATCAGATCTGTGAACTCGGTACCTGAGGTTCCGTCTGACCCGAGGAGGATGTGGAGGAGAAGAGTCTCTGCAGGGTTCTCCTGACAGACGGCAGCTTTCTCTTGTCTGCAGACACAGATGGGAGATTCACGTCAGAGTGAAGAGAAAGTGACGTCCAGACCAGAGGAGACCAGAGGAGACGTCTCGTTACCTGAAGCCGTGTGGTTGGTGGACACCTCCAGGGGTTTGGGGGATGGGACCGGTCCGTTACATTCATCCTGGACCGGAGCCACAGTCTGGAGATAAAACACAGTCAGTGGTTTGATGTCTGGACGACTACGTGACGTGTTTTAAAGCATTTTAACTTCACCGTCTGTAATCCTGGATCAATAAAATCAATCAGTGATGTTACAAATTGGCTTCAAAAGCTGCAACAAAACCAGGAGACAACAATGGTGTGGTGACTAAAAACAGTTTATTGCCACGCAAAACAACCAATTGGGCAATAAAAACTAAAACCAAAACCCAGAATCATGCTGCTGGAGCCCCACACAGCAGCAGCTCCTGTCAGAACCTGCTTGAATGGAAGTGGGAGCGGTTAAGTGCAATCAGGCTCAATCAGGTGACGACTGGAACAGGCACACCTGGTGTCCAGGTGGAGGGTCATCACAGTGAACAGAGGAGCAAGTTGTTGCAGATACATTCAGCATGGTGAAACATCTTTCTACTGACAATGAGCAGAGTAGAGAGGAAAAGTCTGGAGAGGAAACATGGAAATAAAAGAATATCTACAGTATGAGGAGACAACAGAGAGACAAAACTGTCACAAAGAGACATAAGATGACACAGAAAATGACAAAAACAAGACACGAAATGACAAAACTGAGACACAAACAGCATAAACAAGACAGAAAACAGCAAAATTAAGACACAAAACAACAAAAGCAAGACACAAAACAACACAAACGACACAAAAAATGACAAGATCGAGACAAAAAATGACAAAACCCTGACTAAAAACAACAAAAACAAGACACAAAATGACAATAAGGAGACACAAAATGTCAAAACCGAGACAAAATGACAAAAATGACACATAAAACTGCACAAACGACACTAAACAGCAAAATCGAGACACAAACAGCAAAATCGAGAAACTAAACAAGAAAATCGAGACACAAAACAGCAAAACCGAGACACATCAACAAAAAAAGACACAAAACGACAAAAACGACACACAGAATGACACAAACAAAACACTAAACAACAACGAGATACAAAACAACACCAATAGGACACAAAACAACAAAAATGAGAAACAAAAAGACACAAACAAAACACGAAACGATAAAAATTAGACACAAAGTTACACAAATGAGATAAAATAACAGAAACGACCCCCATTAGCTGCTGTGTGCACTCTGCAGGTTAAATGTGTGTTTGTTTTCTCCACCTTGTCGTCTCCTCCCTCCTCATCCACGAAGCTGAAGGACTCCCAGCTGACCTTGGAGGTGGGAGAACTCTGACCTCTCTCGAACACTCGTCTCTCGGCTGAAAGCCACCAGTCCAGGACGGCCTGAAGCTCTGTCCGCTCGATGGAGCCCAGGAGGATCATCGACTCTGCAGACGGACCGTTTGGGTTTAGAAAACTGTCCAGAGTCACGACTGTATGAAGAATAGAACGCTGGAGCATGCTGGGGGTTAGCTTAGCCTAGCTAAGCTGAGCTTAGCATAAAGCCGGGACTTAAATATACTACACAGAAAATTAAACTATTACACATAAAATTTAAGTTTTCTGACATCTATACTAAAAAATACATGTAAAACTTTAGCATACTGTCACTCAGAGGCTTAACTTCTGCATCTCCGACTGGCTCTGACTTCAGGATTTATAAAATCTAGTCCACAACCAGAGATTTTAGTAGATGCTCCAAGTTAAAGTTGATGTACAAAACCAAATAATAACACATCTGCTCAAAAAATACACATGAATGACCCCAGACTGGTTTTATTTTGGCTCTATGAAGTGAAATAAAACATTCAGTTTAAATAAACCCAGCAGAGCATCAGTGTAACAAAAGTTAGAAAACTTCATAATCTTTCAGATTCAGTTTAAAAAGTAGCAAGTTATTAAACAGGTTAGGATTTAGGGTTGGTGTGGGGTCAGGTTTGGGGACTAAAACACTTGTCTCTGACAGAAATGCTACAGCTGGCTCAGGTCTCTGCCCTGTTATTTTAATTTTCTTTTTTGGTGTGTTGGAGAAAACAGCTTACTTAATGGACAGGGAACGGGAACGGACAAACAACAGAAAAAAAGGTAAGGAGAAAATCACCCCTATACAGATCATTTGGCAAGTGTTTCAAGCATTAAAGCGACCGTGGATAGGAGTTCGGAAAAAACAGTGAGTCCAAAGCAGATGGAATTGGCTGGGATCAAACCCGGGTAGTCAGATCAAAAGTCCACTTCTCTAATTGGCAAGCTACCCAGCTCGCACAATAGCATAACAATTTTTTAGAAATCAGAGCGAGGGAAGGAGATTTCAGGTTAAGAAGAGACATCAAAAGGTTGAGATTAGGATTGGGAAAGATAGGGAAGGAGTTAGTGTTCAAGGGGATGAGGACTGAGGTTAGGATAGGAAAAAAGGGGGTCAGGGTTAGCATTAATTAATTTTAAAATTAATACAAATAAAGACAAAAAACTTTAAATATGATACCAAAAATGGTCATCAAAATCATATACAAGATACATTTCTAACTTAAACTCACCTCCAACCTAAGCATAAGCAGCTCAGATAAAGATTAGTTCTGACCTTAACCCACTAACCCTAACAAGGAAGTCTTCTGATCTTTACTTTCGCTCAAGTTTAGTCAAACGAAAAAAGCCCACAACTCTTAAATCAAACAACAACAAAAAAAAGCAAAAAAGGGCAAACAATTTCGAGACTCTAGATTGTTCTGGTGACGGTTTAGCAGCTGGAACCTCAAGAACTTTCCAGAAATAATGAAATGGTGCAAAATGAATTGCAAAGACGGATCAAAACCAGATTTAACAAGCAGGAAAGATTCTGTGTTCATGACTCAGCAGTCTGATGCTAGAATGATCTGAGACTCATAATTAAGGAAACTCCTGAGTCAGACGTCCCAAAAACAGATAATTAGAGTTGCAGGTGTCCAGGTGAGTAAACAGAACAGATCATAGGATTTCTTAGTGTTTATAGCTGCATCGATTGCATGAAGACCAGTCGCCGGGTCTCAACCTTCAAGCCTTTAAAAGACGTAATAAAGATGATAATTAAATCCGTCCTACCCTTGGAGTCGACCAGTGGGATGGTTTTCAGCGTCGTGTTCTCCAGCAGGTGGTTCAGTTCCCGGTAGGTGGACTGAGAAGACAAGAACTTCACTTTGCGCACCATGATGTCCTCCACGAAGATGTTGTACTTGCTGCAGGTGTAGAAACATGACGTTAAATAAAGTTTTCCACTCAAAGCTGCAGCTGTGTGAGGACCAGACAGGTGTTTACCTGATGTGCCCGAGGGCCAGCTCAGGCAGGTAGGGCAGCTTCTTCACCTGGATGATGGAGTCGTAGAGCGACGGCTGCAGGCCCTGGGCCACCATGTTGGCCAGGATGACGGCCACCATCATGGGCAGGATGTGGGAGATCTGACCGGTGAGCTCGAAGCAGATCACAGCCGTGGAAACCGTGTGGGTGACGGCGCCCGTCATGGCTGCCGCTCCTACAGGAAACAGAATTATTATCAGCCAATCGCTTTAAAGGTTATAATATAATAAACACAATAGATAATTAATTTAAGAACATTGTTAAGACCTTTGAATGGTAGTGTAGGTCAATTTTAACTAATTTACAGCAACTTTAACCAATATAGAGCAACTTTTACTCATTTTAGGGCAATTTTAATATAGAGCAATTTTAACTAATACAGAGCAACTTTAAATAATATGGAGCAACTTTAATTCATTAAGGGCAACTTTACTATGAACAACTTTAATAATATCAACTTCATCTAATATAAGGCAACTTTAGCTAATATAGAGCAACTTTAACTCATTTAGATCAACTTTAACTAACATAGAGCAACTTTAACTAATGTAGAGCTACTTTAACGTAAAGCAACTTTAACACATTTAGAGCAAATTTAAATAATACTGAGCAACTTTTACTCATTTTAGAGGAACCTTAACTAATACAGAGAAACTTTAATTCATGTACTGTGGATAAAAATAGACAAATATGGATGTTGTTTAACACTCTGAACCCCAAAACCTACCGGAGAGTTTGAAAGGAGAATTATCTTTTTAAAAAAATTGTAAAACCACATAATTTATCAACCACAAATGTATGATTCCACTATGAAAATTAACAGAATCTGAGCTTAAAATTGTGATATTTGATTAAAATCACTGTCTCATTTAAAAAAATGTCAACTATAAAGCGTTTAATTAGATTCTGTAAAAAACTAAAAATTCTGAGCTCCTCGGCACTACTGCGAAGCCACGACTGACTCAGCTGTGACCAGCAATCCATTGTCAAAAATTCTGGATTTTTTTGGTTGAACAGAAGCCTGTAAAAATGTAAATAGTTTAATATCTACAGTATGTTGAGTATCCATTTGGTTCAACATTTGGTTGATTCCAGGTTTTATTTTTTAAATGTTTTGAAATAAATAATCAAAATAATGCAAACTTTTTTGCATTTTCTGTCACTGAAAGCATTATTTCTGCATTTCTGAAATCTATACGCCCTCCTGAAGCCTCCTGTCCAATAGGAGCTGTGGGAGGTCATCGGACTGACCAATCACAGCGTAGCCTCCCGGCAGGATGCGGTAGACGATCCCGTCAAACAGGATCCCGTTGGGGAACAGAGTGGCCATGATCTCCCCCACCAGGCGGCCGAAGGCAGCTCCTGGAGGAGGAGATGGGAGATGCTGGTGAAGACGGAGTTCAGCAGGAGGAGCTGCCTTCATCTCTAAAGCTTCTCACCTAGAATGAAGACCGGCATGAAGGCTCCGGAGGGGATGGGCATCGTCGTGGAAACGGCTGACATCCAGAACTAGAATCCATAAGGTTCTCATGAGATTATTAAGGAGGAGGAAGAGGAGGAGGAAGAGCAGGAGGAGGAAAGAGGAGGAAGAAGGAGGAAGAGGAGGAAGAACAAGAGGAGGAGGAGGAAGAAGAGGAGGAGAGAAGGAGGAGGACGAGGGACGAAGAGGAGGAGGAAAGAGGAAGAAGAGGAGGATGAAGAGGAAGGAGAGGAGGAAGATGAGGGAGGAGGAACAAAAGGAAAAGGAAGAGGAACAGGAAGAGTTAGAGGAAGGAGCAGGAGGAAGTGGAGGAAGAGGAAAAGGAGGAGGAAAGAGGAAGAGGGGGGAGAGGAAGAAGAGGAGGAAGAGGGGAGGAGGAACAGGAGATGGAAGAGGAGGAGGAAGAAGAGGAGGAGGAGAAGGAGGAAGTAGAAAAAAGAGGGAGAGGAGGAGGAAGGACGAGAAGGAGGAAGAAGAGTAAAAGAAGGAAGAAGAGGAAGAGGAGGAAGAAGAGGAGGTACCTTCATGATGAAGAAGAGCAGCAGGATGATGAAGACACTGACTTGAGGATGCAGCCAGACGGCGGAGCGACCGAGACCCGGAGGAGCAGGAGAACCAGAGATTTTGGTCCAGGTGAAATTATCAAACAGCGAGTTGATGCACTCTCTGGGCATCAGCTGCAGGAAATACACACAAATACACAGAAATACACTCATAAACACGTATATACACATAAACACATAGAAACATGTTTTATTTGTTTGTTTATTGTTGTTTGTTTACTGCGGGTTCAGTCTCACCTCTCCGGCCATAAACTGACCGAATCCAGGAGGGAAGGTGAAGGTGGAGATGATGAGAGTCACAGCACCGGGATAGATGAGACGGCTGGAACACACACACACACACACACACACACACACACACACACACACACACACACACACACACACACACACACCTCCATTATCAGTGATCTTCAGACCTGCTGCTGTTTAACATCTGACTGAGTCTCAGCAGGTCACTGATTCAATTAGAGGATGTTAAAGGAGCAGAACCAGAATCAGAACCAACTGGACTTGAATGAACACAACACAATACACACAACAAACAAGAACAGAAAAACAAACACACAAACACAGCAGAACCTCCTGCTGCTGTGTTTAGGTGCGTGTCCACTAGATGTGTTTTTCCTGCATGTAAACACGCTGCATCTGAAAATCGCTTGCATGGTGGGGGGTCACTAGTGGACCACTACGTGGTCACATGACAGCGCTTTCAGCTTGAGAGTCCGGCAGATGCACCGGACCAACATAGTGGCTCAGTCGCAAACTTTCTCTTTTATTATGAGAACACCTCAGCCAAAAATATTTCTGAAAGCATTTGAGGTGAGAAATAATCTGCTGAATCTGTCCTCGTTTTACTTCAGCTACAGCTAGTTTAGATGTTTGACGAAAGTTTTGTGATGCGTCGGATCTCACGGTGCATCGAATTTGCATAAAGTAGAAACCCAGTCTACTTTGTGCAAATGAGCTGCAGCCCGCCCCAGGAAGACACACCAGTATGCTGGTCCGGTTGCGGTGCGTTTCGAGCTGTGATCCGGTGAGTCTCCTCCTGTGAAGGTGTGGAAATGGCAGCTGGCAGAGTTTTGACATTGCGCCATGAAACAGGAAGTGCTGTCTAACTAGCCTGTACATGCTCCAATCTGCCTCAAACTTTACATGTGTGATCAGACTCCGGCTTTCATCACATCCATATGTCAAGGTACAGTCACAGTGATAGCGCCACCTGGTGGATGGACAGGAAGTACTGTATAATTACCCTGTCCATCCACCAATCTGCTTGAAACTTTATGTGTGATCAGATTCCGGATGTGATGAACTCTATAACCAAAATACAGTCGCAGAGAGAGCGTCTCCTGCTGGATGGGTAGCGCAGGCTGCATGCAGCAAATTCAATGCGGCATGCGGAGATCCCACGCATCGAGAAACTTTCGTCAAACATCTAAACTTGCCGTAGTTGACCTAAAACCAGGACAGATTCAACCGCTGCACAGCTTATTTCTAGCCTCAAATGCTTTCAGAAATACTTTTCCCTGAAGTGCTTTCAGAATAAAAGAGAAAGTTTGCGACCGAGCCGCCATGTTGGTTCCCACGCATCTACTGGACTGTGAAGCTGAAAGCGCTGTCATGTGAACACATAGTGGCCCACTAGTGACCCCCCACCATGCAAGTAATTTTCAGATGCGGCGTGTTTACATGCGAGAAAAACACATCTAATGGACATGTACCTTTTGTGTGTTTGTTGTTTGTTTATCTGTTCTTGTGTTTTTATTGTGTTGCTGTGTTTGTGTATTTATTAAGAAGAAATCTTTTTCCTTCTTTTTCTTCTACTTACCTATAACTACTCAAAAACGCATGAAAATTTGAACACACATCAGGAATGGCAAAACATTTGGTATTTCAGGGGAATTGCAGTGTGAGCCAAAACAGTGCCACCAGGAAATTTCAAACAGGAACTACGACCAGGATGTGTCACCTAAAGCTATGAAATTAGGTAAGCATAAGTAACTCGTCAAGATGCACGAAAATGTAATTGACAGCCATACCTAAAACAAAACAGGAAGTCAGCCATTTTGAATTATGTCTCATATTTTTGATGATTTTGGACCAAGTTTTGCACATTTTCAAAAACTACAAGTCTGAAGGTGTGGAAATGGTGGCTGGCGTAGTTTCAACAATTTGTCATGAGACAGGAAATACTGTGTAACTGGCCTGTACATGCTCCAATCTGCCTCAAACTTTATATGTGTGATCAGAGTTCAGCCCTTATGAATTCTATAGAGCAAAATACAGCCACACAGAGAGCGCCACCCGGTGGATGGGTCACTATGAAACAGGAAGGGCTGTCTAACTAGCCTGTACATAATGAATTATGTTCATTTTGTCGTTTCTTACTTTAGAATAGCGTTACTTTTTAACCAACATCTAAGTAAGGAAAAGATGGTTTTTACCTTGCTGACATGTTTCTAACACATCTGCGGTCTTCCTCAGAGCCGGCCTGACAGATCTGTCGGAATCTGTCAGGCCGGCCACCTGATAAAAACAACACATCATCACACGTCAGATGACGCTCTGAGGAAGACCGCAGACGTGTTCAAAACAAAGTAAAAAACATCTTTTTCTTAGTTGTCAGTTAAAAAGTGACTCTATTCTATAGCCTGAACATGCTCCAATCTGCCTCAAACTTTGTATGTATGATCAGTCTGTTCCTGATAACATATATAGGCCCATTTACAAATGATAGCGCCACCTGGTGGACAGTTGTGATAGGTCGCATCAAGAAAGCCATACACTCTCATACACTCTCAGTCACAGCGCCACCTGGTGGACATGCTTGGATTGGCTGACCAGCATGGATGCAAGGACCCAACCAACACTACTTGCAGCTTTAATTGTGTTCCTTTTTTTCTGTATATGTGTTTGTCTATTTGTGTGTCTTACTGTTTGGTGAGGAAGCGGGTCAGAGCGGTCGGCCTCCTCATGAACAGAACCACCTGTCTGTTCAGGTAGACGAAGAACGCTCCCAGGAAGCCGCAGGAGATCCTGGAACATGGAGAACATCCATGTAAGATAAAGAAACTATAAGAGGAACTCTCTGTGAACAATCTTTGATATTTAAACTAGTTATTTAAACTATTATATCAACAAATAACCTTTGACTTGGATGCACAATACTTTTTCAAAATCAGTATTAATTTGCCACAGCAGACTACAGCTAGAAGCTCCCAAACATTCTCACCCTATTATGGCGAACGCTGGCAGCTCCTGCAGGTCAAAGGGAAAATCCATGCGGAAGTTGGTTTTGAACAGAGCTGTGATCGTGACTGAAAGAGAAATAAACATCACAGAGTCGTGAACATCAAACCAACATGAGATCTCCGGCTGCCGCTCTCCGCTCAGTGTCTTCAGTTTGATTTGTTTTCATCTGTACAATAAAAAGAGACGTCTGCTGGGAGGAAGAGAAGAAGAACAAGAGCGTCGTGTTAAAGACTGTAGAACCCTGCACCTGTTGGAGCATTTATCCGTTTTATTTACAACAGAATAAAGTCCAATATTGAGTCTGCAGCGGCTCTGGAGGGAAATATCCAACTCTTAGATGCTGTTTCAGAATGTAATAAACAGCAGGTTCCTTCAGGCTTTATTGTAAAATACAACACGCTGATGTGTGAAATAAAACAAACAGTGAAGCTGCAAGAAAACAAACAAACAAAAGAGCTAAAAGATCCTTAAAACCACTGGAGTCAGGAGATGAGAAAAAAGTGACAGTTTTCACTTACAGAACAGAAAAAAAGTATTAATCCCTGAGAAGTTTCCTCTTTTATTGCTTTCAACTTTAAATCATGATGCTGCCACTGCCGTGCTTCACATCATGATGCTGCCACCGCCGTGCTTCACATCATGATGCTGCCACCGCCGTGCTTCACATCATGATGCTGCCACCACCATGCTTCACATCATGATGCTGCCACCGCCGTGCTTCACATCATGATGCTGCCACCGCCGTGCTTCACATCATGATGCTGCCACCGCCGTGCTTCACATCATGATGCTGCCACCGCCGTGCTTCACATCATGATGCTGCCACCGCCGTGCTTCACATCATGATGCTGCCACCGCCGTGCTTCACATCATGATGCTGCCACCGCCATGCTTCACATCATGATGCTGCCACCACCGTGCTACACATCATGATGCTACCACCGCCATGCTTCACATCATGATGCTGCCACCGCCGTGCTTCACATCATGATGCTGCCACCGCCGTGCTTCACATCATGATGCTGCCACCGCCGTGCTTCACATCATGATGCTGCCACCGCCGTGCTTCACATCATGATGCTGCCACCGCCGTGCTTCACATCATGATGCTGCCACCGCCGTGCTTCACATCATGATGCTGCCACCGCCGTGCTTCACATCATGATGCTGCCACCGCCGTGCTTCACATCACAATGCTGCTGCCGCCATGCTCCACATT
This sequence comes from Amphiprion percula, assembly GCA_003047355.2. Lineage (NCBI taxonomy): Eukaryota > Metazoa > Chordata > Actinopteri > Pomacentridae > Amphiprion > Amphiprion percula. The sequence goes on along the minus strand of CM009714.1, from coordinate 39,963,433 downwards.
ATGACGTTGCTACAATGCTTCACACCACCACCGTGCTTCACATCATGATGCTGCCACCACCATGCTTCACATCATGATGTTGCCACCACCGTGCTTCACATCATGATGCTGCCACCACCATGCTTCACATCATGATGCTGCCACCGCCGTGCTTCACATCATGATGCTGCCACTGCCGTGCTTCACATCACAATGCTGCTGCCGCCATGCTCCACATTATGACGTTGCTACAATGCTTCACACCACCACCGTGCTTCACATCATGATGCTGCCACCACCGTGCTTCACATCATGATGCTGCCACCACCATGCTTCACATCACGATGCTGCCACCACCGTGCTTCACATCATGATGCTGCCACTGCCGTGCTTCACATCATGATGCTGCCACCACCGTGCTTCACATCATGATGCTTCTGTCACTGTGCATCACATCATGATGATGCCGCCACCATTGCCGTGCTTCACATCATGATGCTCCCACCGTGCTTCACATCATGATGCTTCTGTCACTGTGCATCACATCATGATGATGCCGCCACCATGCTTCACATCACGATGCTGCCACCGCCATGCTCCACATCATGATGATGTCGCCACCATGCTTAATGATGGAGGTGGTGTGTTTGGTTCGATGTGCAGAGTTCCGTATAATTTGTACATTTTGAAAGCTGAATTCTTGAGAAGATGATTAGATTAACATATTCTAACATATATTTGAGTTAAAGTGGGTCTGAAACAATGACTGAAAATATAATGCACTGCTTTGAGGGATTTCCTTTTATGAACTGCAACATTTTCAATAAAACAGGTCAACATATGAGGGAACATTCGCTATAAACTGTGAGAAATTGAAAATATTTGTAGGATGTTTGTGAGGATGATGAGTCTGACTGATGTTTGAACTGTATCTGCTACTGAAAAGCACAAATCTGGAAAAAGTTTATGTACACTGTACGTTCTCATTTCCAGTCAGAGTCAGTGTGTGAATTCATAAAAACATGACATGTGGTGATCTTCTCTCCATGAATCATATCGTATGTATAAAAATATTAAGAAAAGATGAATATAAACTGTAAGAAAGTGACACTGAGATGCTGTGGGGGAGATTTAAATGCAAACCGGTGTGTGAGGATTTTACACTCTGGTGCAGCCAGATGCTTTTATACTGTAGGTGATGACTTGAAACATTTGTGGTTTATCTACGGCAGCAAATATTCCTCAGCTGCTTTAAAAAAACGCCGCCTCAGCTGCCTCAGTGTTGGATGTGAGTCTCACCGGCATCCTTGTTCCAAACAGACAGAACCCTGAATATGAAGGCGCTGAACGTGGCAGCAAAGTATCCTCGCCAGTAATTCCTCACCGCAAAGTAGGTGGACGTGACCTCAATACTGAACAACACGCCTGGTGGGGGAGGAGGGAGGCAGGGATGAAGGGCGGGAGGATGGAAGAGGGAAACAGAAATAAGGTAAAAAAGCAGAATTATTCCAGAAACAGCGAGAATCATGAGATTTTCTGAGGTTTAATCCTGAATAAAAGCATCAAAGATGAGCTCTAATATTTTCTAACTTCAGTACAGAACTGTGCAAAAGCTTCAGGACGTTTTAGATTCTCATCAGTCTGGGATTTATCCATCAACATTCTGCTGCAACAAGTCAGAACATCCAGTCAGTCACAGAAATCTACAAGAAGATTCAGAGTTCTGCAGCAGAAGGTTCTGGACTCTAAAGGGTTCTGATCTCAGCCCCTTGGAGTCAGTCTGGATTAAATGTGGAAACGCTGGATCAGGAGGACTGAGGTGAGCTCAATAAGGTGCTTAGAGACCAAGAACATACCAGTCCAAAACCAGTCCAGAACCAATTCAAAATCAGTCTAAAACCTGTCTAAAAACTAGTCCAAAATCATCTCCAAAACCAGTCTGATACCGGTCTGAAACCAGTCCAAAACCAATCTAAAACCATCTCCCAAACCAGTCTAAAACCATGTCCAAAACCAGTCTAAAACCATCTCCCAAACCAGTCTAAAACCATGTCCAAAACCAGTCTAAAATCATCTCCCAAACCAGTCTAAAACCAGTCTACAATCATATCCAAAACCAGTGTAGAATCATCTCCAAAACCAGTCTAGAACCAGTCCAAAACCAAATCCAAAACTAGACAAAAATAAAGTCCTTTACCAGACTAAAACCAAGAACAATACTATACAAAAGTCTTTCTAAAACCTGATTAAAACCAAGTCCAACCCCAGTCCAAAACAAGATGAAAAAAGTCTAAAATAAAGTACAAAACCAGGCAAAAGCCAGTCTTAAAGCAAGTCTAGAATCAGTCCAAATCAGAACAAAACAAGTCCAAAACAAGACTGAAGCCAAGTTCAAAACCATTTCAAAATCAGACTGAAACTAGGCTTAAATTAAGTCCAGAACCAGTTCAAACTAAGTCCAAAAGCAGTCCAGAACTTGTCTAAAATCATGTCCAGAACCAGAATCAAACAAGTTGAAAATGAAGTCCAAGATCAATGCCAAAACAAGCCTAAAATTAGTCTACAACCGAGTCCAGAACCAGATTAAAACCATGTTTAAAACAAGACATAACCCCCCACTCCAAAACCAGATGGGAAGCTGTCCAAAACAAGTCTAAAACCAGACTAAAACCAGTCCTAAATCAAATTCAAAACCAGTTCAAAATCAGACTGAAGCTAGTCTTAAATCAAGTCCAGAACCAATCCAACCCCAAACTAAAAGAAGTCCAAAACTTGTCTAAAATCATGTCCAGAACCAGACTAAATCAAGTCAAAGATCAAGGCCAAAACAAGCCTTGAACTAGTCTAAAACTAAGTTAAAAACCCGACTGAAGCAAGTCTAAAAACCAGACTACAACCAGTCTAAGACCAGACCAGAACCAGTCCAACATCAAGCCCAAACCAGACTAAATCCAGTCTAAAAACTGATCTACAGCCCAGACATCAACTTCCTGGAGTCCATCTGGATTAATCGAGGAGACTGAGACAGACTGAACCAAAAGAACTGTGGAAGTTCTCATGTTGGAACAAACTCCCTGATGGGAACATTAGTAACTAAGAACTGAGGAGAACTTTTCTTGTTCCTTCAGAAACTCTCTGTTGGCAGCTGTCAGATAAATCCAACCTAAACAAGAACAGAAAAGACAACAAACATCCCCACGTCTCATTTAAAAATTAACCAAGGAGACACAAAACAACACAAGTGAGACAGAATACAAGAAAAATGAGAACAGACGAGACAAAACTATCACAGATACAAAACTGCAAAAACTAAAATGGGAAAACAAGACAAAAAATATAAAAAATGAGACCTTGAAGAGACAAAACTGTCTCAAATAGACACAAAATGACACAAGTGTGATGAAAAACAACAAAAAAGGGACACAAAATGACCAGAAAGAGACAAAACTGTCCCAGAGACACATTAAATGAGATACAAAATAAGAAAAAAAGACTCAAAACAACAGAAAGGAGACAAAACTGTCCCAAAAAGACATGAAATGGCACAAGTGAGACAGAAAATGACAAAAACAACAGAACAAACAGAAGGAAAAGACAGAAATGAGACAAAACCGTCTCTTAGAGTTTGTGGAGACGGTAAAAAATTTAAATATTTAAATATCGACAGTGTTATGTTGGTAAAATGTTGGTTTTAAAGGTGGATTCCAGAAGAAAAAACATCCAGAAACTGTTGAGAGTTCAGAAGGTTTAAACCAGCTTCAACTGATCTAAAAAACATTAATGCTGCAGAATAAAACTGTGATTTAAAACAGCAGAGCTGATATTTAGGTCAGTTTGAAACATGTCGGCTTCAGTTCAGTGTTCAGGATCTATTTTACCTCCTAATGGAGTCCCGAAGCAGCAGCCCACCCCCACAGCACAGCCCACCGTCAGAATATCTGTGTACCCATAGGGGTTCTACTGAGCAGGAAACAAGGGGAGGCAGGGGGGAGGAAGAGGAAGGAAGAGGGGAGGTAGAGCAAAGTAAAGGGGAGGAAGAGGGAGGTAGAGGGAGGAAGAGGGTAATAGAGAGGAGGTAGAGGGGAGGTAGAAGGGAGGTAGAGGGTAATAGAGGGGAGGTAGAGGGAGGTAGAAGGGGAGAAAAGAGAGGAGGAAAGGGGGAGGAAAGGAGGAGGAAGGTGGTTCCAGAAACCAGGAAACAGATGAAGGAGGCAGAATGGAAGAAAGTGAATAAATAATGTTCAGTGATAAAGAGGGAAACACCATAGCAACCAGAGCAACCACAGCAACAGAGCAACCATAGCAACCATAGCAACCAGAGCAACCACAGCAACAGAGCAACTATAGCAACCATAGCAACCAGAGCAACCACAGCAACAGAGCAACCAGAGCAACCACAGCAACCATAGCAACCAGAGAACAGCCTCAGTGATGACATTCTCCTCAGATCCTGATCTCTGATTGAAATCTGAAGAAATTAGAAGAAAATGTGATTTTTAGAAACATTAAATTGTTCCTTTAACATCTACAGAGAATTCAGTGTTTCTATTGGTTGACAATCTGGCTGGTCTGAGGTCAGAGTTAACCTCCATACTGATCTGTCTGGGTATCTGTCTGGGTCTATCTGGCTGCTCTGAGGTCAGATTTAACCTCCATTCTCTCTGGGTATCTTTCTGGGTTTATCTGTGGCATCATGGCGAGGGGGCGGGACTTGCCTCCCACGGGGGCGGCGAAGCAGGTGGCCACTCCCACTGCACACGCACACACCAGCAGGTCCTGGTTATGGGAACCATTCTGGGGTTAAAGGGGGGAGGCAGCCAGGGGGAGGCAGGGGGGGAGACAGGGGAGGTCAGCATTAATACAACATGCCAGGCATAACGACACACTATTAATACAGACACACAACAAAACACTGAGCAGAGACACAAAGACAGACGGCAGCGTTACAGTCACAGAGTTCCACCGGTTCTAAAGATCAAACACGATAGACTTTAGAGTTAATAGAACCAACAACATTACAGTAACAGAGTTCTACTAGTTCTAAACAATAAACTATAAAACATCACAAAGATGATAGAACCAACAGACTGGAGCGATAAAGTCACAGAGTTCCACCGGTTCTAAAGAATAAACACGATCAAGACTTTATATTGAAGGAAACATAAAGAGATGATAGAACCAACAGGGTTACAGTCACAGAGTTGCACCAGATCTAAAGAATAAACTACAGAACATCACAAAGATGGTAGAACCAACAGGGTTACAGTCACAGAGTTCCACCAGTTCTAAAGAATAAACTAAAGAACACAATGAAGACTTCATACTGAAGGAAAACAAAGATGATAGAACCAACAGACTGGAGCATTAAAGTCACAGAGTTCCACCGGCTCTAAAAAAAATAAACTATAGAACATCTCAAAGATGACAGAACCAACACAGTTGAAGTCGCAGAGATCCACCGGTTCTAAAGATTAAACTATAGAACGTCACAAAGATGATAGAACCAACAGGATTAAAGTCACAGAGTTCCACCGGTTCTAAAGAATAAACTATAGAACGTAACAAAGACGATAGAACCAACAAACTGGACCATTAAAGTCACAGAGTTTCACCAGTTCTAAAGAATAAACTATAGAACATCACAAAGATGACAGAACCAACAGGGTTAAAGTCACAGAGTTCCACCGGTTCTAAAGAATAAACTCTAAAAACACAATGAAGACTTTACACTGAAGGAAAATAAAGATAATAGAACCAACAGAGTTCCACTGGTTCTAAAGAACAAATAGTGGATCATCACAAAGACTTTATCTGTTCCTGAAGGAAACACAGAGATGATAGAACCAACAGAGATGATGCAGGACTTCAGCTGCTGTCAAACTGATGCTCTAATATCAGAATGCTAACATGCTAACACATCAAAGTCCACTTTATTGTCATCCTACCGTATGGACAGGACATAGACAGGATTCTCATGTTTAACAATAAATATTTTGATTTCTGTAGGAACCCTGTGACTGAAACACAGACGGCAACACAGCAACCAATAAAACCACATTTCTGTTTCTCCACATCAACATGCTGCTGGAGGTTGGTCCAGAGAGGAGGATTCTGGGTAATGCGGTCCGTTTTGGTCCGGGCCTCGTCTTACCTCGTAGACCCCAGAGAAGATGGACATGAAGCGGCTCAGAACCGCTGCACAGATGCTGGCGATGTGGACGAACGGACCCTGCAGTGGACGGACAGACAGAACATAAACTGGAACATTCTTCACAGCAGATTAATCACTGAGACTGTCAGAATAAAACCAGGAAATCAATGTTCTCCTTCTCAGAGGACCGGAGTAATTTGGTCCCCAGAGATGAAGACAAACCAGAAACGTGACATGAGATGATTTATTATCCTGAAGCCCAGAGGAAAGCAGATGAAGGTTTGTTCACCTCTTTTCCAACCGGCATCCCGCTGCCCAGACCGGCCGTCAGACCGACGACTTTAGCCACAAACGCCTTCAGGGTCAGATACTCCTTTAGAACAACGCCTCTGAGGATGGTCTTCAGCTCAGGGATACCAGAACCTGGAGGAGATGGAGGAGGAGATGAAGGAAATGGAGAAGGAGATAGAGGAGAAGATGGCGGAGGATGACGGAAAGGATGGAGAAGGAGATGGACGACATGGAGGAGAAGATGGAGGAGGAGATGAAGGAGATGGACGAGGAGATGGAGAAGATAGAGGAGGAGATGGAGATGGAGGAGATGGAGAGATGGAGGAGATGGAGAAGATGGAGGAGGAGATGGAGAAGATGGAGGAGGAAATGGAAAAGATGGAAGAGGAGATGAATGAGATGGAGGAGGTGATGAAGGAGACGGAGGAGGATGGAGGAGGAGAGGAAGGAGAAGATGGAAGAGAAAATGGAGAAGGAGATGGAGGAGGATGGAAGACGAGATAGAGGAGATGGTGGAGAAGATGGAGGAGGAGATGGAGAAGATGGAGGAGGAGATGGAAGAGGAGATAAAGGAGATGGAGGAGATGATGGAGGAGATGATGGAGGAGATGTGTTTTTATCATGGTGCGAAGCACTTTGAACCAACCAGATGCATCCAAGTGATTCTGAAATAATCTGAACTGGTCTAAAATGATCTGAAAATTGCCCAAAGCTAGAAAAAATGTCCAGAACATCCAGTAACTACATTTGTTTCGATTCACTTGGAGCTAATGTGGAAGATGTTGGACCCTCCAACTCAAAGATGGTCCCAAAACCTGTTAAAAATGACTTGAAAATTTTTACAAAATCACTCAAAATCTGTCCACAATACATCAGACTGGTCTAAATGAACAGAAAGTAACCAAAAATCACTAAAAAACTGTCCAAAACTAGAAAAAATGTCCAAAATGTCTCAAAATTCTCCATAGATCTGGAGTTCCGTCCAGTAACTACCTTGGTTTTGGTTCACTTGGAGTTAAACTCAAAGGTGTTGGATCCTACCACTTAAAAATGGTAACAAATAACTTATTTTAAACTTACCTAAAATGACTGAAATTTCTTTCAATGATTAGAAAATAAACTATAATGACTTAACTTGGCCTAAAATGCTAGAAATTTGTCCAAAACTTGAAAAACAGTCCAAATCGACTCAAGATTCTCCAGATATTCTAACACAACAAATCTCCATTATTCTCTTCCCTACACAGAACTGGAATTATGTCCAGTGATTACTGTTTGTTTTGGTAAATTCAAGTTAATGTCGCGATGAAAGCTGTTGAATCTCTCAAAAATGGTCCCAAAAACAAAATCCTGTCCAAAATGACTTGAAATCTTGTTCAAGTAGATTTGAAAAGTGTCCAAAATGACACAAAATCTGTCCATAAAACATCAGACTGGTGTAAATGATTAGAGAATAATCAAAAGCCGCTAAAAATTTGTCCAGAATTAGAAAAATTGGCCAAAATGGCTCAATATTCTCCATAGAACTGGAGTTACATCAAGTAACTGTATTCATTTTGGAATTTATGTCAAAGGTGTTGGATCATAGGACTCAAAAATGGTCCCAATGAAATGTATCTAGAATGACTTGAATCTTGTGTAGGTAGACTTCAAAATTGTCCGCATTGCATCAAATTTGTCTAAATGGTTAGAAAATCATCTAAAACTTTTCAAAAACTAGAAAAATAGTCCAAAATGACTCCAAATTCTCCAGATATTCTGACATAAACCTCTCTTATTCTGTTTCTTAGAACTACTACTGTTTGTTTTGGTCCCTCAGAGACTGAATAGATCAGTTAGAGTTCATCCTAGAAACCTGAACAGAGATCTTTTAGCTGCTGACATTGGACAGACTTCATTTCTCAGATTTTATAACTGATGTGGTTAAAAACCAGCAGATTTTTTCTCACATTTAACAACAGAAATGTTGCGTTCTGTAGGAACCCTGTGAGGTGAGAGGGTTAAGGTTATGGTTAGGGTTAGCAGTAGTTTTACAGTAGAGGAACCGAGTGATACTCACCGATGGCCTGAGGGGAAACCAGGTGACAGAACAGGGAGGCGAACATGACGAGGATCATGGGATACGTGACCCAGGCCAGGTACTGCAGCGGCACGTTGCCCTTCAGCTCGCCGTGGATCCATTTATAGGCTGAAACAGGAAACAGGAAGATCAGTCAGGAGAACATGAACCCACAGACTGCAGCTCTGACAGTGATAATCGTATCTCTGGTACCCTGGAGGCTCTTAGCGCTGGCGTAGTCCATCGTCCAGCTCACCAGTGCCATCGTCAGGCCCAGAAGAACCAGGAAGATCCAGTCCTCACCCATCTTGGTAATGATGTAGCGCCGCATACGAGCCAAACAGTCTGAGATAGAAACACCAAGTTAACCTCAGATCCATTCATCACTGACAGGTAGAACCTCAGCACTGCTCAGGTGAGGTCAGGTGAGAAATTAGCAAGAACATTTAAAAAGGTATAAAAGTAGACACAGCATTTTTATTAAAAACTCCAATATTAACATCTATAACTGTGTTGTATCTCTTGTTTGTCATTTCCAGCCAGAAGAAACCTGCTGGTTAAATAAAAATTCATTATAAATTTAATAAACTCTACATAAACAAGGTTCAAGCTTGATTGTAAAGACGTTCACAATACTGCATCAACCACAAAAAGTAAAAGCGTTCATTTATAAATTTGTGTATTTGATCAATTCTAATCACAAAACACAAAAACACATGCAGAGTTTCATATGACTTCAGTTTTCTACAAATTTACGGCCAAAAATAGACATAAAAACAAACTTCTATACCTAAAACTGTATTTAAATCTTTGTGATGGGAAATAAAATGTACAGAAAACATGAGCAAGGAGCTGAGAGAGGAACTGAATCCGCCTGTTGCTGCAGGTTTGAATGTCCGAGGAGGTAAATTAATGTGAAGTCTGCTGGTGTTAAGCCTCATGAATCATATTTAAACTGCATCATATTTTATGAGCTCATCGTGTTGCATGTAAAGCCATAACGTGCAAAGTAACCAGAAATTAAAAACCTCCAGATGGATGTTTGTGTCTCTGCAGGGCGGAGCAACAAAACAAAGTTCTAATTAAAGGGAAGAAAGTGAAAACGTTGAATCTCCTGAGTGTTTCTGGCTGAGACAGGTGTTGGTGACCTTGGCATTTGGAGTAGGGGCGGGGCTTCTTGCAGGAGGAGGCGTGGCTGTGGTGTGTCTCCAGGGTAACTGGGTGATGATGCTGCTGATGATGATGTCGTCGTCCTCTCCGTCCTGAAGCCGAGCCGTCGTCTCCGGCCCGTCGCCTCCATTGTCTCTCGGTCAGCAGACGGGCGGCTTCCCGTCGGGCGAAGTTTCCCAGCTGCTCCCTGTATTCACCGTAGAGCTGCAACACAACAACACACTGAAGCAGCGAGAACAGATCATCTGATCAACTTCCTGCTCGCTTCTCTGTTAAAGTTGACAATCTCACGAGGTCAGAAAGAATACCATCTAACCTTGAACACAAGTCTGAGCTGCAGTAACAGACTGGCATCAGGGTCTGTGGTTTGTTTATTTCCTGGTTTTATTTTGAAAATCCTCTTTCCTCATGTTGGTTTCTACTTCCCCCTTTTATCTGTTTCCCTCCTCTATTGAACCCATTTAGTCTCTTTATTGTTGGTTTATTGAGTTTTCTTCCCTGATGTTCCTTGGACCTCTTTGGTTGTCGTCTGGTTTTAGTTTTCGTATTTTTTTCCAACTTTAAATTCTTTGTTTTAAATCTTTATTCTCACTAGATTAGTTTAAGATCTTGTACTTTCCTTGGGTTCTTCATCTGTCTTGTGTTTGCCTCCACTTTTTGTTAATAAGTTTGTTAAGATAAAATCTGTCTTTGCCTCAAACCTGCCCGCCGTCTGTTTCTTTGGTCCTATTTTCTGAATCCCTCGTGATAACACATACACGTCGTAGTTCCAGCTGTTGGTAGGAGTTTTACCTTTGAGTTTATAGCTGCACATATTTAACCAGCAGTGACCTCATTAATTAGCATTAATCCTAAATGATTCCTGACATGGAGACGGGGTTAGGCAGCCTGATAAAACACCAAGTCATTTTGTGAGTTAGTAGAACACATTTTTTGCATTGGGGTTTCATTGGACACCACGTAGTCACATGGAAATTGTGTAAAATGTACAGAAATGACACACAAAATGTGTCGTATCATTACATGGTATCACATTTGATCATGTATTAAAAAACACAAACATGCCAGAGTGTTTCCTTCTGCTGCAGAATGATGAGGTGCGGTCAGACCGTTCCACAGAGCTGTGGAGAATGGTCTGACTGCACCAGACTACTGTGTCTGAAAGTAGTGTCACATATCCAGACTGATCTCCACAAAGCTGCAGAATAATCTGCTGCACTTCAGGATTATTCTGATGTAGATTACTTGCATTTCTTTAAACCAATCACAGTTGTGGTGGGTGGAGCATAGCCCAGGATGCAGTGATGGTGCCCCTGCAAAACTGCGACAGGAGGAAGTGTTTTGGTGGAACGTTTGTCACTAAAATAGAAACTGAGGAGGTTTGTTTTACTACATGATACAAGGAATGTTCAGTGTTTAGGTTCTTCTTGTTGTCGACCTGAAGTCTGCTTCAGCAAGAATATCTGTCCTCACTTTTACCGACTGATGAAGATGCTGAGTTTCATATCTCCTGTCTGCAGAGGGTTTAATCTGGCACTAAAAAGTCATGAAACGAGATGTTTGCTGGACATAACGAAGCAGAACATGATGCCAGAATGCAGTGGAGAAGACAGAGAGGAGGAAATACTTGGCGGGAGGATAAAACCAGATCCAGCGTGAAGCACGTCGAGGTAACGAGAAAGCGAAGGGGAATGTGCGGCGTGAGTGTAAAGGATCCACACCAACCTGAATACCCGGCAGACAGAAATAGACAAAACGGGCATAGAGATCGGAAAAACCCCTCCCCTCTGCAGAGGGGCTGGACGGAGGCCAGAGGAGGAGATTCCTCATCTTCCCCTCCGTCGCTGCTACAACCGCAGAAACACACACCTCGTGATCAGCGATTTGTTTGCAGCCTCAAAACCGCAGAAGCCGTAAAAAGCTGCAAGATCCACGACGTGCAGCTGAAACTGAAGCACGGAGCTGAAATCACAGCAGAGCCGCACGCCTGCCTCGCATTTCTATCTCATGTTCACAGGAAGAGAAAGCAGAGCCGACAGACGGAGCCTCGAGGCCGAACAGGACGACTCAGCTCAAACATTCACTTTATCTCCGAGAGTTTCTGTCAAACACCCCTCACTACGAGCACATGACAAAGAGACGGATATAGCAGTTTATAATTAATCCACGGATCCAGCAGGTGGCTGTCAGTTACCGCTGCAGGCTTTTCAAAACATCCCAAGCCTCCAAATCGTCCGGCAGGTTTATTTTAAATCTCACTAAACACTCCAAACCACAAACTGTTATTCAGAAGTATGTCGACCTGCTGTCAGCTGATTACTCACATCAGCACAGGCAGGAAAAACAGCAGCAAGAAACAGTTTAATATTACTTCTATTAACCCTCCTGTTGTCCTCATTTACGGGCACCAAAAAATACTGTTTCCTTGTCTGAAAAAAATCCAAAAATTCAGCAAAAAAATTCCCCAAATTTCTGAAAATTTGCAAAACCTTCAGGAAGAAAATTTCAATAATTCCTTAAAAGTTTCCATTGAAAGCTTTTTTTTTTTTTTTTTTTTTAAATCCCCCAAATTTGGCAAGAAAATTCTTGTAAATATTTTCAAAAAATTAGTAAAAATCTTCCAAAAAAATCCTAAAAATATCTAAAATGATTACATATATATCAGTAAAACTTCAAATATTTTCTTTAAGATATAAAAAACACAAAATGACAAAAATGAGACACAAAATAAAAGAACAATGAACAATCTAATATTTTACTTTATGATCAAAATAACTTGTCAAGATCTATGAATTATTTTAAATTCATAGTTTTACTAATTTCCAATCTGCAGATAATGTCTTCTCTGTCATTTTTACACTTTGAGGGCCAGTTTTGGCCCGTGGGCCTCATGTTGGACACCCCTGCTTTAAAGGATTCAGGTTAACAAAGATGATTTTTGTTCTTCAGTTTATTGAAGAACACATCAAGTATTAATTTCTTGTTTAAACAAATCCAAAAAATCAAACTTAATTAGTTTAACTAACACAGCTATTTTGATTTGGCAAAAAAAGACTGAGTACTAAATGTTGTAAAAAATCTGTAATTTTATGGATTTCTTCTGTTAAAAAACCAACAGATTAAAAAAAACAGTCTGTGAATTCACACATCTGATGTAAAATAACATTAAAAACTTGTAACTGTGAATAACCGTAAAAATGCCATTTATTTAACAGATGAACCTGCTAAATTTTAAAGTTTAACATTGTAAATATATTTCTAAAAGTATACATTACTAGTAAGAATTAAAAGAAATAGAATGTTATTTTTACAAATGTGGAAAAACCTTCAATATAGACTGAAAAGTCAGAAAAATTAAGGCTAGAAAATGCAATGTACTGGATTTTACTGCTGAAATACTATAGATCACTATTTTACAGCGATCATAAATAATTAAAGCTGTTAGTAGCAGTCAGAAATATGAATTAAAATGAAGTAAAGCTGGATCTGGAGATGAGAGGAGACGGCTGGAGGCTCCTGTGATGTTCAGATCTTTACCTGATCCGTGGAGTCCATCATCATGTAGCTGCTCTGAGTCTGTTCTCATCCTCTGATCTTCTCCATTCTGCTGCTCCTCTACTCATTAACTCCACAACTCATCCATCAGCAGCAGATCAAACAGCTGCCAGCACAACCAGAGACATGAGGAACAACAGGAACAAGAACCAGAGACAGCAGGAACAACAAGAACCAGAGTCAGTAGAACCTCTGCTCCTCACACACACAAACCTTTCAGCTCCCATAGAACATTAAAACTCAAACAATAATAGAAATATTTTACTGTTAAACTGACTCCAGAGCAGCACAAACTGTTGATCTCACTGTAACCATGACAACAAGTGAACACTGTGATCACATGATTGTGATCCTACTACAAATCCACCACTGAGGACTTATCAGGACTTATCCGTCAGAAATGATCCAAGGAACAACTGATTAAATTGTGGGGGTGTTTCTGAGTCCCATCAATTCCTGCCGCCCGCTACATATTTAGGTCACGTGATTCAGTATCCGTACATAACGTACACATGTGTAACACACACCTGTGCTCAGTGCAAGGTCATTTTGTTTGTGGGTTCATCTATATTAAATGGACACATTCTATGTTGCTGTGATTTCTGATCATCTAATAAACAAATGATGCATTTCTGACAATTAATATTCAGATTCAGACAGTTTTGTATCCAGAGTTTTTCCAACTTTGTTGCATTAATAATCAGGTTTTTCTGGCTTTTGTTTGGTATTATGAGGACTTTGGAACATTTTTGCTTAAATATCTCTAAAAAATGGAATAAAACTGTTGTAAAACTGGAATAAAACTGGTGTAAAAGTGGGTTAAAACTGGTTTAAAAAAGTGGAATATAACTGGAATAAAACTGGTGTAAAACTGGTATAAAACTGGTAGAAAGCTGGAATAAAACTGGAATAAAATTGGTATAAAACTGGTAGAATAGTGGAATAAAACTGGAGTAAAACTGGTGTAAAACTGGACTAAAACTGGTAGAAAACAAAGACTGAATGTATCTGAGCAGGAAACACTGACAGAGTAGTAAAAGAAAGATTATAATTTATTAAAATCTGCATTTTTGTTTAAATGTCTCTAAAAACACATTTTATTACGTACTTTTAATTGCTGCCTATCTTGGCCAGGACTCCCTTGCAAAAGAGGTTGTTGGTCACAATGGGATTTCTCCTGGTTAAATAAAGGTTAAATTTAAATAAATAAATAAATAAATAAATAAATAAAATGCATACATAGTTATTTACAGTATAATTCTAGTGAAGAAAATCCAACCTAAAGATCACTGAATCATTGAGTCCATTATTGTTTAAGAATCACTTACTGGAGCAAAATCCAAGTTTAAAAAATGTTCTAGTCGCAGTTTTTAGTCAACATAAGTCACCTTGGACGGACTCTGTGTGACATTTTACAGAAGGTGGAACCTAAACTGTACATCCTAAAAGCTACACACAAATAAAAGTGGATCTGAGAGTCTCCGACAGCGTGAGAAGCTGATGTCTGATGACTTTGTGTTTCTCAGCCTGGTGTTTGCGTTGTGTCATTGTGTGACCTTGTTGAGCGTCCAAACGCTGAATCACGACTTTCACACGATTCTAAAGTCAGTTTTTGTGTCTGTGGATGTTTGATGACCTTCCAGCTCCTCTTCCTCACCCTTCCTCCTTCATTATTTCCCTCCATAATCTCTCAGCGACACATTTAAGTAAGAAGCTTGTCCTGATTCGCTGCTCCACACCTCCGTCCAGCTCAAACTTCATCTCAATTTAAAAAGTTGAGCTTTAAAAGGCTCTGATTGGATCTACCTGTAGCAGACAGGAAGTGGAGTAGTTCAGGTGTAAATAATCTTTAAACGGCTCTGATTGGATCTACCTGTAGCAGACAGGAAGTGGAGAAGTTCAGGTGTAAATAATCTTTAAACGGCTCTGATTGGATCTACCTGTAGCAGACAGGAAGTGGAAGAGTTCAGGTGTAAATAAACGGCCAGGACAGGGAGTCAGAGTGGAGCTGATCCAGAATCAGGGTGAAGGACGGAGTGACTTTGAGACTTAATTAAAGAAATAATAGTATATTCTGGTGTGTCAGGAGGAGCTGCATATTCATATCTATGTGTGTGTGTTTCTAATCTCCTGATCTGTCCGTCAGTGAGCAGGTCAGATTTTATCATTAACCTCCTGCTGCAGACAGACCTGCACTGTTGTCGGGCCTCACAAACACATTTTCATTTAGCGCACACTTATAAACACACTCTCACACACACACATTCGTGCAGAGTGTGTGTGTGTATGTGTGTGTGTGTGTATTCACCTGCTAATTAATGTTTGCATGCCTCTGTTCAGGCTGTCATGTTCTAATTAAAGCGGCCCAAAGGGGGAAAACAAAGCGGAGTGTGTCGAACACACGAGGCTGCAGCTAAAGCAGGAAAATCCTTTTGTTCCGACTAAACCTGTTTACACACAATTATTGTTATTATTACTAAAAAGGAATTATTACAGACACAGCAGAACAAAGTGTTTTACAACGAGAAATACGACCGGAGGCTGGAATCAGACGGTTAGTTCTGCTCAGTAAAGTCAGAAACATTCAGAAAACAACATAGTGGAGCTAGCAAAGAGGGTTTATTATCACTTTTATATATGAATATTCAGGTTATTGGTGTTAATATTCAAGTTACTGATAGTTTTATATGTTAATATTCAGGTTATTGGTAGTTTTATGTGTTAATATTCAGGTTATTGGTAGTTTTATATGTTAATATTCAAGAGATTGGTGTTAATATTCAGGTTATTAGTACTTTTACACATTAGTATTCAGGTTATTGGCACTTTCATGTGTTAATATTCAGATTATTGATGCTTTAGTGCGATAATATTCAGGTTACTATACTTTCATACATTAATATTCATGTTTTGATACATTGCTATGTTAGTGTTTAGGTTATTGTTATTAATATTCAGATTATTGATAGTTTCATACATTAATATTTTGATTATTGATAGTTTTATACACTAATATTTAGGTTATTAATACTTTTCTATGCTAGTGTTTAGGTTATTGTTATTAATATTCATGTTATTGTTAATATTCAGGTTATTGATACTTTTATGTGTTAATATTCAGAATATTGATAATTTTATAGATTGATATTCAGGTTATTGATACTTTGCTATGCTAGTGTTTAGGTTATTGTTATTAACATTCAGGGTTTTCACTCTTTTGTGTGATAATGGGAAGAATTCCAGATTTTGGAGTGTTAACATCCAGATTTGTGACACTTTTTGCGGCAATATCCAGGTTATTAATTGTTTTTTAAAGTTTTGCACGAAAATATAGACATGATATAAACATTTGGGTTATTGACGTTTTGGTACATGGATGTTGAGATTATTGTTACTTTTGTGTGTTTTTATCCAGGGTTTTGCTACTTTTGTTTGCTAATATTTAGATTTTTGAGACTTTTTTGCATTAATATTGAGGCTATAATAGTTTTTTTTAAAGTTTTGTATGATAACAGATAAGTTTTTAACATGTCAATAGAGTAATATCCAGGTTCTTGTCACTTTGGTACACTGATGTTGAGGTTATTATTGCTTTGATACATTGATATTCAGGTTTTTGGTATTTTTGTTTGTTAATATCAAGATTTGTCGCACTTTAATACAACAATCTCCTGGTTTTTGGTTCTTTGTTGAGTTAATATCCATTCTATTCAACATTTTGTGCATTAATATTGAAGTTACTGTTACTGCTGTCCATTAATATCTTTCTTTGTAAGACTTTAATAAATCAACATTCAGGTTTTTGGTACTTTTGTTTGTTAATATCAAAATTTTCTCACTTTTATACAATAGCATCCAGATTTTTCACACTTTAGTGAGTTAATATCCATTTTATCCAATATTGTTTGTGTTGTCCACTAATATCTTTGTTTTTAAGACTTTAATTCATTAACATTCAGGTTTTTGGAACTTTTGTTTGCTGACATCAAGATTTTTGACACTTTGTTGAGTTAATATCCAGTTTATCCAACAGCTGGTGCATTGATAATGAAGTTACTGTTGTCCATTAATATCTTTGTTTTTAAGACATTAATATATTAACATTCAGTTTTTTTGGTACTTATGTTTGTTAATATCAAGATTTTTTCACTTTTACACAGTAACATCCAGGTTTTTCACACTTTGATGAGTTAATACCCAGTTTATCCAATATTTTGTGCATTAATATTGAAGATATTGTTGTGTTGTCCATTAGTATCTTTGGTTTTAAGATTTTCTTGCATTAACATTCAAGTTTTTGTTTGATAATATCAAGATTTTTCTCACTTTTATACAATAATGTCCAGGATTTTCATACTTTGGTGTGTAAATATCCAGTTTCTAATCCATTTTACCTAAATATCATTTAAAACAAGTGCATATTAAGTTCTAGCATCATTCAAAGGAAGGACATGCAAAGGACAAACTGCAAATCACAAAACCTGTAGAGCTCCGTTAGTCCAAACCTGTTTTACATGAATTATTAAAGACACAAAATGAAGATTAAAGAGTTTTTTCTGCTCAGTAAAGTCTAAAGTTGCATCACTTCCTGCACAAAACTAAGAAATAAAACTGTTGCATCTTACCAGGAACTGATCTATATTGAGGACCGTCTGAAAGGTGTTGATCTGTTCCCTCATGGTTCTGCTCTGGGTTCTGCTGTCCCTGTTCCTGCTGATATCTGCGTCTTACATCCGTCCTCTAACTCTAGTGCCTCGTACAGTCCAGTCGGTGACAGATCGGGTCGGAGGAGGAGGTTAATACAGACAATAAAGTGTCAGCAGCTCTTAATTCAGAGCAGATTCCAGCAGCAGGATCAGGACCGGTGGAAATGATACCTGCTGACGGAGCTGGAGGTGAAACTAAACTGGACTTCACATGGACCACATGCTGCTGTAGAACCGGGTCAGATCACTTTTTTGGACACAAACGCTTTAACATAGATCCCTAAAACCTCAAGTTTATAGAAAACTACTATAAAACACCAGAAATATTCCTACACATTTAGATTTACAGTGAATTTTCATATCTCCAGCAGGTTTCTTCACAATAGAAATGACATAAATAAGAGACTAAATCCATCCAGAATCTGTGGAAAACTAAAAAAAAAGTGACAAAAAACAGAACAAACCCCAGTGGAGACCTGCAGAAAGACAAAAAAAAATAGAAATAGTCATTTATCGTAATGTTTTATGTGGAAATATGCAGCTTATTGAGACTTTGATGCCTTAATATTGAGGTTTTTCAAAACATATTTAAACGGTAGTGTAGGTCAACTTCAATTCATACAGAACAACTTCAACTGAGACCAACTGTAACTCACTTTAGAGCAACTTTAAATAATATAGAGCAACTTTAATTATTGGAGAACAACTTTAACTAATTGTTGAGCAACTTTCACTAAAATAGAGCAACTTTATTATAGAAAAACTTTAGCTAGTATAGATATTTGTTTATACATAAACATTCAGGTTTTTGGTATTTTTGTTTGTTAATTTCCAGATTTTTCACACTTTCAGTGCAATAATGTCCACATGTTGACCCGTTGGTGCTTTCACATCCAGGTTTTCAAGACATGTTTGCTTAAATATCATTAACAACATATTTTGTTATGCAGACATGACAGTCTATAATAATAATCATCATTTTCTTCTGCTCATTAAAGTCAAAAATGCATCACTTTCTGCAAAAACATTGGGAAGAAAACACAAAACAATTGTTTAAATACTTGAAGTGAATTAATAAATCATTAGGATTCATCAATTACACAGTGTTTTACTGTTTTTTTTCCTCTTGTGTTTTTTACATCCAGAAGAAACCTGCTGGACACTATAAATCTAGATTTGGTCATGAGGGAGGATATCCAGCTGTGAACCTCAGAATGTTTCACTGTCTGTGGTTCTGATTTGTGGATCTTCAGGGAGCAGAAAGCTGCAGGGTTTTGTTTAACGTTTGTCTAAAACAGCTTCAGTTTTGTGTTCCTGCTGGTATTTTATCTTTAACAGCTGCAGAATTTAGAGCTTTGCTGTCAGCGTTTGTGAGGATATTTCAGTGAATTTCATTTCTCATTCATCTGCCCTGAGGACAATCGGCAGATAAACATAATGGAAGCAGCTTTTAGTTTTTACTGCAGTAAAAACGTTTGTTTCTCTCAGCAGACTGATCGACCTTCCTGCTGCCGTCAGAGTGAACATTTCAACACCATATTTCAAGGTTATCTCTACGTTTTCTGTACATTTCAGTCCTTTATTACAGAAAATTAGAGGAGAAGAAAGATGTGGCGCAGCAAAGGTCAACAGGTCGACTTTATTAGGGTCCAAGGATATGAAGGCCCTATTGGAACCCATGGGTTTATTAATAGATTTTCTTCGTCCGACAAAAGAAAGGCATTTTTGAGGCAATAAAAATACTCAAAAATGCATGAAAATATGCAAGGAAAATAAAAATAATAAGCAAAATGACTTGAAACTTGTCCAAAATGACAAAAAAAAAAGGCAGACTGACCAACAACCTGCAGTCAGACAACAAAAACTAAAGTGTGGATGAATCTGGTCCAAAGTTAGGTTAAAACTTTAGAAAAATGACTCAAAACGTGTCCAAAATAATGTTAAAACTTCCCTCATAGTCTAAATCTTTCCAAAATGACTCAAAAACTACCCCAAATAACATAAGTCTGGTCCAAAATGAGGTAAAAAATTGAGAAAATGACTCATATGTGTCCAAAATAATGCTAAAACTGTCCCTAATGGACTATTTATTTCCAAATTGACTCAAAAACTGCCAAAATGTCTAAAGTCTGGTCCAAAATGAAGAAAAAAACTTGAGAAAAATGAATCAAAACTACAGAAAATAATCTCTAGTCGCTGTTCTATTCTGAACCGTTTTACTTTTGCAGTAAAAATAAAAAATTTTTAATCTGTTTATTGTGTTTGACTTATTTCTCCACCCTCCCTCTTCTATAAAACGCTCCATGAAACCCTTTTAAACCCATTTTATAGACGTTTTAGCTCTTGAAGTCGTCTCAAAAAAATGACCAAAATGTCTAAAGTCTGGTTCAAAATGAGGTAACAACTTGAGAAAAAGGAGTCGAAACTTGTCCAAAATAATGTTAAAACTGTCCTAATGGATTAAATCTTTCTAAAATGACTCAAAAACTGCCAAAATGTCTAAAGTTTGGTCCAAAATGAGGTGCAAAATTGAAAAAAATGACTCAAAATTTCTCCAAAATAATGTTTAAACTGCCCCTAGTGGCCTACATGTTTCCAAAATGACAGATAAACCGTCCAAAATGTCTAAAGTCTGGTCGAAAATTAGGTAAAACCTGTGCAAAATGACCCAAAACTTCTCCAAAATAATGTTAAAACTGTCCCTAATGGCATAAATATTATCAAAATGCTCCATGAAACCCTTTCGAACCCATTTTCTAGACTTTCAGCTCTTGAAATCATCTCAAAAAATGCCCACGACTTAAGTCCAGTCCAAAATGAGGTAAAAATTTGAGAAAAATGACTAAAAATTCGTCCAAAATAATGTTAAAACTGTCCCCAATGCTCTAATTATTTCCAAAATGACTCAAAACCTGCAAAAAATGTCTAAAATCTGGTCCAAAATGAGGTAAAAACTTGAGAAAAATGACTCAAAACTTATTCAAAATCATTTAAAAAGTGTCCCTAATGGCCTAAAATTTTCTAAAACGAGGTAAAAACTTGAGAAAAACGACTCAAATGTGTCCAAAATAAAGCTAAAACTGTCCCTAATGGCTTAAATCTTTCCAAAACGTCTCAGATGCTGCCCAACGTCTAAACTCTGGTCCAAAATGAGGGAAAAATGCTCCATGAAACCCTTTTATACCCATTTTGTCGACTTCTTCAGCTCTCAAACACCTCACTCTCAGTTTCTTCCCCAGCCTGTGAACTCTTCCTCCTCCTCCTCCTCCTCCTCAGTAAACCTCCACCAGGAGGTGAAACTTTACTCGGGATAAATTTAGCAGCAGTGTGACCCAAAGCTCCCCGACACACTTCTGCCGACTCTCCCAGGAGGCCGGTTGTTCACACAGATGGAGCTTTAACCTTTACGGCCGGTTATCCACACCGTTTCCCCGTTCCGTCCCGATGTAACGCCTTCATTATTACCTTATAATTAACCCCTGATTGGAAAACTGGCCGCCATATCGGATAAATTTTAACGGCTTAATCGTCTACGTGGCGCTCATTCCAGTCTGCCGGTGTTTGGCAGCCGAACGTTGGGGCTTTCAGTCGGCCAACATTTGAGACTTCTGGGATGGATTTCACTGCTGTTGACATCCTGACAGATCGAGACTCGTCTCCTCACAAAACCTTGATTTTAGCGGAAACACGGTGGCGGATTCTGAGCAGCTTCCTCTTTGTTAGTGTGACTTGGAAGTAATTAACTTTACAGGCCCAAGGAGATTTCATCAGCTGATCCAGATGTGGAGGTTCAAACTAAAACCTGTCAGCTGGATGGAGAAGCTGGTTATTGCGAAAAAAAAAAAAACTGTCAAATTACACCAAGGGCCCAGCATATTTATTTTTGATTGGCGGTAGATTTGAAACCAGACAAGATAGATGGATCATTCTTTTGGCATATAAAATCTAGGGAGTTTGACTAATATTTCACACATTCACCAGGTCTCAGAGCGCATTTTGGTTGCAGTGATGGATGTGTAAAAATACTAGGATTGGGACTTTAACGCATTAATTTTGATTAATTACAGAAAAGAATCACGCATCTTAATCGCACCTTTCTCAGTTTCCCTAATTTCTGGTAAGTTAAAACTGTCCCTAATCACCTAAATCTTTCGAAAATGAGGTAAAAATTTGAGAAAAATGACTAATAATTTCTCCAAAATGAAGTGAAAACTGTCCCTAATGGCCTAAATCTTTCCAAAATGACTCAAAAACTTTCTAAAATAAAGTTAAAACTGACCCTAGTGGTCTAAATCTTTCCGAAACGTCTCAAAAACTGCCCAAAATGTCAAGCTTGTGGTCCCAAAATGAGGGAAAAACATGAGAAAAATGACTCAAAACTTGTCTAAAACAATGTTAAAACTGTTCCTAATGGCCTAAATCTTTCCAAAATGACTCCTAAATGGTCCTAAATATTTAACATCTGGTTTGAAAATGAGGTAAAAACTTGAGGAAAATGACTCAAAACTACAGAAAACAACTTTTAATTGCTGCTCTATTTGGAACCGTTTTATTTTTGCAGGAAAATTAAAAACCTTTAACCTGCATTTACTGTGTTTGATTTATGCCTCCACCCTTCCTCTTTGATAAAATACTCCATGAAATGCTTTTTATACCGGTTTTATCGACCTTTCAGCTCTTAAATGCCTCAGTTTCTTCACCAGCCTATGAACTCTGCTGCAACCTCAACACTCCAGCCCAGTAGGTGGCGGTAATGAACCTAAAGTCTGTTTTCACGTTGCCAAAAAGATCCACAGGATGCACTGAGTGACATCAAGAAAGTGTGGTGAACAGTGAAGAAAGACGAGACACACTGAACTTGTTGGGTAGAAAGTTTTCTTTAAAAAAAATATTCCAGATGGCAGCCTGGATAAAAGCGTTGCTGTTAGCACCAGAGCTAACGTTAGTTACAACAGTCTTGGTACCGGCTAACGGTGTAGCCATCCCATAATAGACCACTTTAGAAGACAATGAAAGTGCTTTAGTTTACATAAAATCTTAATATGTTGAATATAATCTCTATAATGCCACTTTGAGTTTGCAGTAATCTGTAAATGTAGTAGATTGTTGTTTAAGTTGGAGTTCTGTGATGATCAGCGTTGGTTTGTTTGTCTGTCTTTTAATAACCTAATTACAAATTTTTAGTTTACAAAAAATAAAATGTTTTTCTATAAATAACAATTTATATTCCTAAAAAAGAACCATCAAAATTTCACCATTTATCAGACCCAGAAACTATGAAAACAGAATGAATTTATGGATTTTCAACTTTTTGAACGTCCTTGAACTATTTACTGCTTGTCATTTTTTTGTCTCGTTTTTATTTTGTCCATTTTTTTATTGCTTTAGAACTCTTTTGTCAATTTTTTTTGTCTCTGTTTTGTTTCGTCCGTCTCATTTTTCATTAATTTTTCGCTTTTGTGTCTCATTTTTGTAATATTTTGTCTTGTTTTTAACTCTGTCGCATTCCTTGACGGAGTAAAAATAATAAGAGTTTTAGCTTTAAGCCAGGGAAAGCAGCCCTATTTTCCTGAATTTTTCTTTTGTCTCTTTTATTTTTTTCTACTAAACAGACGTTTGAATATTTGTTTAAACACAATGGAATCTAATAGTTGTAGAATCACAAAAACCTGTAAAAAGAAACCACAACTTTCTTCTTTATTTTTATGAGTCAGACTGTTTGGTTGCTGCTTTAATGTTTTCTTGTTCATTTTCTGTTCTATAAAAACACTATAAATCAAATTCTAAAAGAAAACTACCAGCTTTAACCATGATATTTAGTACGTTTACGACAAACTGAGATCGTAAACTGAGGTGATACCGTCGGCTTGAAGTGCTGCAGTGATCAGTAAACCCTTTTTTACACAATTTGCAAACAACCACGCTTTTATCCAAGCTGCCATCAGGAAGATTTTTAAAAGAAAACTCGTCTCGTCTTCCTTCACCTTTCCCCAAACTTTCTGTGCATCTTTTCCGCGGCTGGAAAACAGACTTTAGGTTCATTACCGCCACCTACTGGGCTGGAGCGTTCATCAGCGTATCAGAAATTAGGGAACTGAGAAAGGTGCGATTAAATGCATTATATTTTCTGTAATTAATTAATCGTAATTAACGTGTTAAAGTCCGAGCTCAACTAAAAACAGAATCTACCGTGTACTGGGTGTGAATCTGTGAAGCAACCAAAAATCAACCTGAAAATAAAAACCAGCACAACCTGCTGCGATCAATAAATAGCTGATATCTATTAACAGCTCCACACATCAACTCCTCGGATTTCCTTCACACCTGAGAACCTTTAAACTGTGTGATTAATTCAGATTTCCCATTTCTATCCGACCCACCGTCCATCAGCTGACCGACAAACACCAGAACCGTCTAAGGCTGTGAGTCCCGTCAGACTGAGAGGACTTTAAACGGCAGCAGGTTGTGGAGATGCTGCAGGCTGATGAGCTGTAAAACAGATGAAGTGCAGGATTCAGTGACATGACTTCATCTAACCTGTGTGCTCAGGTTTCTGTATTTATATCCATCGACATGAAAACAGCCTGGACTTCACCGGGCTGCAGCTCCAGCAGGTGTCCCTCAGGAGAAAAGATCTAATCTCACTTTAAAAAAAGACAAGAAAAAATCCTGTTTAACAAAGAAGAGACGACTTTCCATTTATCGCCTTCGCTCACCAGCGTGGGCGGTGAGAAACTGTGGAGACTCAAAGTGTTCCAGGGCTGATAAATAGATCTGAAGATGCAGAAATCTCAAGAATAAAAGCAGAGCTGAGCAGGAACGAAGCCAAGAGGCGGACTGAAGTCTAGAAACCATAAACTACACATAGAACCAGAGCTCCATCCACTAACTTCCATTATTCTGTTAGTTTCTTTGTGTTCCTAAAACGGTCCCTAATGGCCTAAATATTTCCAACATGACACCTAAACGGCCCAAAATGTCTTAAATCTGGTCCAAAATGAGGTAAAAATTTGAGAAAAATGACTCTAACCTTGTCCAAAAATAGCAAACTGTTATAAATAACAACTGTTCCTAATGGCCTAAATCTTTCCAAAATGACTCAAAACTACCCCAATTTACTTAACTCTGGTCCAAAATGTACCTCATTTAGGACCAAAACATTAGAACAATGACTTGAAACTTGCCCAAAATGACGAAAAAAAAAGCCAGAACCTGCAGCCAGAAGACAGAAACTAAAGTGTGGATGCTTTTGGTCCAAAATGAGATAGAAACTTGAGAAAAATGTCTCAAAACCTCTCCAAAACGAAGTCAAAACTGCGCCTAATGGCCTAAATCTTTCCAAAATAACTCATAAATGATCCAAAATGTCTAAAGCCTGGTCTAAAATGAGGTAAAAACTTGAGAAAAATGACTCAAAACTTCTCGAAAAATAATGTGAAAACTGTCCCTAATGGCCTAAATATTTCCAAAATGAGGTAAAAATGGTCCAAAATGTCTTAAGTCTGGTCCAAAATTATGTTAGAACTGTCCTTAATGGCCTAAATCTTTCCAAATTACACATAAGCCATCCAAAATGATTTAAGTCTGGTCCAAAATGAGGTAAAAACTTCAGAAAAATGGCTCAAACTTGTCCAAAAATAATTTTAAAACTGGCCTAAATCTTTCCAAAATGGTGCAAAACTTGTTCAAAATGAAGAAAAAACTTGAGGAAAATGACTCAAAACTTGTCCCAAATGGTGTAAATCCTTCCAAAATGAGTCAAAAACTGCCCAAACTGACTTAAGTCTGGTCCAAAATGAGGTCAAAAATTTAGTAAAATGACTTACAACTTGCCCAAAATGACTTTAAAAAGCCAGACTGACCCAGAAGCTGCAGCCAGAAGACAGAAACTAAAGCCAGATTGATGTCTGAAGTGTTCTGAGCAGAACAGAGACACTCTGGACATCAGAATCTAATTATCTTAATGCAATTTAAACTGCATTTATCTTCTGGTCTTCATCAAAGTCCAGAGTCTCTGTTTGGGACGATGCAGTCAGAACGACACAAATACAGTAAATTAATTTAGTTTGATTATTTAACAACATTTTTCAAACCTACAGTCAATATTTAGTGTCCATCAGCGTTGTAAATATTGAAAAAAATATAGTGACTCTAGTAAAACTACCTCCAAAGCTGCCCTCCCCAAGGTGAAAAACAGTTCAAAACCTGCAAATATTGAAAGAAATACAGCAGCTCTCCACGTTTTAGTCTTCACATTTCTGATTAGTTCTCTCTACTCGGTGGAAACACTGCCTGCAGTTCATCTGAAAACTCTGAAATTTTGCGATGTGACTGTCGGTTACTGACTGTTTCACAGCTGCACCGAGGAGCTCAGAGTTTTCAGTTTTTCACAGAATCCAGTTAAACCAAATGTCTCATTTTAAATAAACTAGACGTGGGATTTTAATCAACAGTCATAAAAGATGAATCTGGATATTAGTTCTGGTATTTGTCTGCATAAACAAATGATCAGAGTTAAAAATGTCCATTTAACCTGCAGAGATTCACTGAAAACACAATAAAACCAGACATGGTACCTCTGATATAAGTGAGGACCAAACAGGAAGAGATTGATCTGATGGATGAGGAGACGTGATGAAAACAAGGATGAAGAGTAAAGAAGGAGAGGAGGGAGAGGAAGTAGGTGACATAACAGGTGAGTGGATGGAGACAGAAGCAGGTGAGTCTTTAGAAAATGAGAAGTTAAAGATTTTCCAGAAACTCAACATGGAGCAGAAAATCAGCGAACACCTACCAGGGTCTGTTGGTATCTCAGAGCCTTCCTTTGCGACGCATCTGCAGCCATTGACACGCTGTCACTGATCCAAAAATAACCCGGCTGGACACCCCAGCATTTCCACCGGTGTGGACAACACCATGCACACACACACACACACACACTCAGACACACACACACTGTTCACAGCAGCTCAGACCAGCAGGAAAACATCCTATAACGTTTCAGAAGCAGCAGGCGGGTCGAAGGCTGCAGGTGATCCTCAGATCCAGACGGACGAAACACGGCAGAGGCTCTGATGAGGCAGCGAAGGACGCACAGCTTTCCTTTATTAGAACTGCAGACACCTAGAACACACACACACACACACACACACACGCATGGCCTGAGGTGTGTGTGTTGTGTTTGTACAGGGGTGGGAGCTGGAAGCCCCACAGGGCTGCCCCTGCAACGTGAGGAGGCAGGAAGGTTCCACACAACACCTCGTCAGCCAATGCAGCGAGGCAACCCCAGCTCACATGGAGCCCCCAACCTGCCCTCCCCGGGTAAAACTGCCCCCAAGTCTACCCTCACCAGGGAAAACTCTTCTAAAACCTGCCCTCCCTGGGTAAAACTGCCCCCAAAACTTCCCTTACCAAGGAAAATTGCCCTAACCAAGGAAAAGTAGCCCCAAACCTGTCCTCATCAAGGAAAACTGCCACCAAATATGCCTTCCCCGGGTAAAACTGCCCCGAAACTACCCTAACCAAGGAAAACTGCCCTCGAATCTACCCTTACCAAGAAAAACTGCCCCCAAAACTACCCTAACCAAGGAAAAGTAGCCCCAAACCTGTCCTCCCCGGGGAAAATTACCCCCAAATCTACTCTTGTCAAGAAAAAAACAACTCAAAACCTGTCCTCACGAAGTAAAACTGCCCCAAATCGACCCTCCTCGGGTATAACAACCCCCAGACCTGCCCTCAACGAGTACAAAACAACCCCAAACCTGCCCTCACTGGGTAAAAAACTACCCATAATGATTTAACAACATCCAGTATCCATTTAATCTGTGCAGTCTCTTTCAGACTCTGGGGTTTAAGTTGAACAACTTTGTCCAAAATGAGCCTAAAACCATCCCTGAAAGGTCCGAGCCCCTCGTGTTGAGAACCCCCCGGACAGACGGGTTAATATGCGGTTCCTCCTCTCTGACAGCCACAAAGACACACAAACACGGCGAGATCCCTTTAACGCCGCCTCGCTTTGTGGTCCACACGCTAGCGCATAGCGGGCTAATCTGAGCGCTGCAGTGGAGCAACGTGAATGACTGAGGACAGCTGGCTGGGCCTCCATCTGATACACTCCCATTATCAGCCAGACGTCCCCATCGCAGCGACGAGAGACCTGAGCGCAGCGGAATAGCACACATCCAGTCATACTACACCTGAGAGCCACGACAACAATCACAAACACGGCAACAGGCAGGATCAAGTAAAGTGGAACTAATACAGTGGTACATTCAGGCAGAGATTCACCCCGAGAGCCCCAAAACCTGCAGGAAGACGTTAAATTTAGGAAATATATCAGATTTAACATTTATCAGGTAGAGATTCATCCTGACAGCCCTGAAACCTACAGGGAGATGCTAAATTTAGAGGAAAAACATGAAAATTAGACCAAAACCTGCAGGAAGACGTTAAATTTAGGAAAAATATCAGATTTAACATTTATCAGGTAGAGATTCATCCTGACAGCCCTGAAACCTACAGGGAGATGCTAAATTTAGAGGAAAAACATGAAAATTAGACCAAAACCTGCAGGAAGATGCTAAATTTAGAGGAAAAACATCCATCCATCCATCCATTATCTATACACCGCTAATTCCTCACTAGGGTCGCAGGGGGGCTGGAGCCTATCCCAGCTTAGAGGAAAAACATCAGAATAAAAACATTCATCAAGTAGAGATTCATCCCCAGAGCCCTGAAACCTGCAAAAAGATTTTAAATTTAGAGGAAAAACATAAGAATTATGATATTTATTAGGTAGAGATTCATCCCCAGAGCCCTGAAACCTGCAGAAAGATGCTAAATTTAGAGGAAAAACATAAAAATTAGACCAAAACCTGCAGGAAGATGCTAAATTTAGAGGAAAAATGGGAGAAATCACACCAAAACCTGCAGGAAGTTGATAAAATCAGAGGAAAAACATCAGAATTATAACATTTATCAGGTAGAGATTCATTCCGAGAGCCCTGAAACCTGCAGGAAGATGCTAAATTTAGAAGAAAAACATCAAAATAACAACTTTTATCAGGTAGAGATTCATACTTAGAGCCCTGAAACCTGAAAAAAGACGTTAAATTCAGAAGAAAAACTGAGAAATTACACCAAAACCTGCAGGAAGACGCTAAATTTAGAGGAAAAACGGAAAAATTACACCAAAACCTGCAGAAAGATGCTAAAATTAGAGGAAAAACATCAGAATTATAACATTTATCAGGTAGAGATTCATCCCGAGAGCCCTGAAACCTGCAAAAAGATTTTAAATTTAGAAGAAAAACATAAGAATTATGATATTTATTAGGTAGAGATTCATCCCGAGAGCCCTGAAACCTGCAGAAAGACGTTAAATTTAGAGGAAAAACTGAGAAATTACACCAAAACCTGCAGGAAGACGTTAAATTTAGAGGAAAAACTGAAAAATTACACCAAAACCTGCAGAAAGATGCTAAATTTGGAGGAAAAACATAAAAAAGAACAACTTTTATCAGGTAGAGATTCATCCCGAGAGCCCTGAAACCTGCAAAAAGATTTTAAATTTAGAAGAAAAACATAAGAATTATGATATTTATTAGGTAGAGATTCATCCCGAGAGCCCTGAAACCTGCAGAAAGACGTTAAATTTAGAGGAAAAACTGAGAAATTACACCAAAACCTGCAAAAAGATGCTAAATTTAGAGGAAAAACATCAGAATTATAACATTCATCAAGTAGAGATTCATCCCGAGAGCCCTGAAACCTGCAGAAAGATGTTAAATTTAGAGGAAAAACATAAAAAAGAACAACTTTTATCAGGTAGAGATTCATCCCGAGAGCCCTGAAACCTGCAGGAAGATGCTAAATTTAGAGGAAAAACATAAAAATTAGACCAAAACCTGCAGGAAGAAATCAAGTTTGGAGGAAAAATATCAGTTTATAACATTTATCAGGTAGAGGTTCATCCTGAGAGGCTTGAAACCTGAAGAAAGATGCTAAATTTAGAGGAAAAACATAAAAAAGAACAACTTTTATCAGGTAGAGATTCATCCCGAGAGCCCTGAAACCTGAAGAAAGATGTTAAATTTAGAGGAAAAACTGAGAAATTACACCAAAACCTGCAGAAAGATGCTAAATTTAGAGGAAAAACATAAAAATTAGACCAAAACCTGCAGGAAGATGCTAAATTTAGAAGAAAAATGTCAGAATTATAACATTTATAAGGCAGAGATTCATCCCGAGAGCCCTGAAACCTGCAGAAAGATGCTAAAATTAGAGGAAAAACATCAGAATTATAACGTTCATCAAGTAGAGATTAATCCTGAGAGCCCTGAAACCTGCAGAAAGATGGAAAATTTAGAGGAAAAACATAAAAATTAGACCAAAACCTGCAGGAAGATGCTAAATTTAGAGGAAAAACATAAAAATTAGGGAAAAACCTGCAGGAAGATGCTAAATTGAGAGGAAAAACATAAAAATTAGGCCAAAACCTGCAGGAAGACATCAAGTTTAGGGGAAAAACATCAGAATTATAAGATTTATCAGGTAGAGATTCACCCTGAGAGCCCTGAAACCTGCAGGAAGATGCTAAAATTAGAGGAAAACATCAGAATTATAACGTTCATCAAGTAGAGATTCATCCTGAGAGCCCTGAAACCTGCAGAAAGATGGAAAATTTAGAGAAAAACATAAAATTAGACCAAAACCTGCAGGAAGATGCTAAATTTAGAGGAAAAACATAAAAATTAGGGAAAAACCTGCAGGAAGATGCTAAATTGAGAGGAAAAACATAAAAATTAGGCCAAAACCTGCAGGAAGACATCAAGTTTAGGGGAAAAACATCAGAATTATAAGATTTATCAGGTAGAGATTCACCCTGAGAGCCCTGAAACCTGCAGAAAGATGTTAAATTTAGAGGAAAAACTGAGAAATTACACCAAAACCTGCAGAAAGATGCTAAATTTAGAGGAAAAACATCAAAATTATAAAATTTATCAGGTAGATATTCATCCCGAGAGCCCTGAAACCTGCAGAAAGATGGAAAATTTAGAGGAAAAACATAAAGATTAGACCAAAACCTGCAGGAAGATGCTAAATTTAGAGGAAAAACATAAAAATTAGGGAAAAACCTGCAGGAAGATGCTAAATTGAGAGGAAAAACATAAAAATTAGGCCAAAACCTGCAGGAAGATGCTAAATTTAGAAGAAAAACATCAAAATAAATACTTTTATCAGGTAGAGATTCATACTTAGAGCCCTGAAACCTGAAAAAAGATGTTAAATTCAGGAGAAAAACTGAGAAATTACACCAAAACCTGCAGGAAGACGTTCAATTTAGAGGAAAAACAGAAAAATTACACCAAAACCTGCAGGAAGACATCAAGTTTAGAGGAAAAACATTAGAATTATAAGATTTATCAGGTAGAGATTCACCCTGAGAGCCCTGAAACCTGCAGGAAGATGCTAAAATTAGAGGAAAAACATCAGAATTATAACGTTCATCAAGTAGAGATTCATCCCGAGAGCCCTGAAACCTGCAAAAAGATTTTAAATTTAGAGGAAAAACATAAGAATTATGATATTTATCAGGTAGATATTCATCCCGAGAGGCCTGAAACCTGCAGAAAGATGGAAAATTTAGAGGAAAAACATAAAAATTAGACCAAAACCTGCAGGAAGATGCTAAATTTAGAGGAAAAACATCAGATTTATAACATTTATCAGGTACAGATTCATACTTAGAGCCCTGAAACCTGAAAAAAGACGTTAAATTCAGAAGAAAAACTGAGAAATTACACCAAAACCTGCAGGAAGATGCTAAATTTAGAGGAAAAACATCAGATTTATAACATTTATCAGGTAGAGATTCATACTTAGAGCCCTGAAACCTGAAAAAAGACGTTAAATTCAGAAGAAAAACTGAGAAATTACACCAAAACCTGCAGGAAGATGCTAAATTTAGAGGAAAAACATCAGCCTTACCAAGTAAAACTACCTCAAACCTGCCCTCCCCTTTAAAAAAAAAAAAAGGGCCAAAATTTCACTCCTAATTGACACTTACCGAGAAAAACTACCCCAAAACCTGCCCTCAATGAGAAAAATTACCCCCAAATCTACCGGCCCCGGGCAAAAAACAGCCCAAAATCTTTCCTCACCAAGGAAAACTGCCCCCAAATCTACCACCCTGGGTGAAAAGTAGCCCAAAACCTCATATCCTCTTGTAAAACTACCCCCAAACCTGCCCTCACCAAGTAAAAAAAGCCCAAAAAATGCCCTCAACAAGTGAAACTGCCCCTAAACCTGCCCTCAACGAATAAAACTGCCCCCAAATCTACCCCCATCAAGTAAAAAATAGCCCAAAGCTTGTCCTCATCAAGTAAAACTGCCCCAAATCTATCCTCACCAAGTAAAAGACAGCCCAACACCTGCCCTCAACAAGTAAAACTGCCCTTAAACCTGCTGACCCTGAGTAAAACTACCCCCAAATCTGCCCTCAAAGTAAAACCAGCCCCAAACCTGCTCTCATTAAAACGACTCCCAAAGTTGCCCTCCCCAAGTACAAAAAAAAAAACAAAACCTGCCCTCCTCTAGTAAGAAACTGTAAAAACAGGAAGATTGTCACCTTTCAGAAGGTTCAAAAACATCAAAATTATAACATTTATCAGGAAGATTCATCCTGAGAGCCCTGAAACCTGCAGAAAGATGCTAAATTTAGAGGAAAAACATCAAAATAACAACTTTTATGAGGTAGACTCACCCTGAAACCTGCAGGAAGATGCCAGATTTAGAGGAACAACTGAGAAATTACACCAAAACCTGCAGGAAGACATTGAGCTTAGAGGAAAACCATCAGAATTATAACATTTATCAGGCAGAGATTCATCCCAAGAGGCCTGAAAGCTGCAGGAAAACGTAAAATTAAGAGGAAAAACATCAGAATTATAACATTCATTGGGCAGAGATTCATCCCAAGAGGCCTGAAAGCTGCAGGAAAACGTTAAA
The DNA here is from genome assembly GCA_003047355.2 of Amphiprion percula. Lineage (NCBI taxonomy): Eukaryota > Metazoa > Chordata > Actinopteri > Pomacentridae > Amphiprion > Amphiprion percula. The sequence continues at coordinate 39,930,513 of CM009714.1, read as the reverse complement.
TTTAGAGGAAAAAAATCATAATTATAACATTTATCAGGTACAGATTCATCCCAAGAGGCCCGAAAGCTGCAGGAAAACGTTAAATTTAGAAGAAAAACATCAAAATAACAACTTTTATGAGGTAGAGACTCACCCTGAAACCTGCAGGAAGATGCTAGATTTAGAGGAAAAACCGAGAAATTACACCAAATTACACCATCGAGCTTAGAGGAAAAACATCAGAATTATAACATTTATCAGGCAGAGATTCATCCCAAGAGGCCTGAAAGCTGCAGGAAAATGTAAAATTAAGAGGAAAAACATCAGAATTATAACATTTATCAGGTAGAGATTCATCCCAAGAAGCCTGAAAGCTGCAGGAAAACGTAAAATTAAGAGGAAAAACATCAGAATTATAACATTTATCAGGTAGAGATTCATCCTGAAACCTGCAGAAAGATGCTAAATTTAGAGGAAAAATTGAGAAATTACAGTTTTAGCTGTAACACACTCGATCTAATACATTAGCTGTGGTACAATAGATACAAAAAATGAACTCGTATTCATTAGCTGCGGTACAATAGATGCAAAACATTAGCTCTGATAAATTAGCTGGGGTACAATACACAATGCAAAAAAATGAGCTCTTAAACATTAGCTGTCATACAAGAGGTGCAAAAACTGAACTCTTAAATCTTAGCTGCGGTACAACAGGAAGGGCGGCGGAGCGAGCGAGCGAACGGACACCTGTGATCAAATAGCTTTAGCTGGATCCTCTCCCTGGACAGCTTTCAACTTGGCTGGAACAACTGGGCTGGAACACACTTGACATTAGTAGTACATTAGCTTTAACACATTAGCTGTAACACATTAGATCTAATACATTAGCTGCGGTACAACAGATACAAAAAATGAGCTCTTAAACATTAGCTGTGATACAACAGATGCAAGAACTGAACTCTTAAATATTAGCTGCAGGATACAAAAAATGAGCTCGTATACATTAGCTGGGGTACAATACACAATGCAAAAACGGAGCTCTTAAATATTAGCTGAAGTACAACAGATTCAAAAAAATGAGCTCGTATACATTAGCTGCGGTTTAATACAATGCAAAAAATGAACTCTTATACATTAGCTGGGGTACAATATACAATGCAAAAGATGAGCTCTTAAATATTAGCTGCGGTACGACAGATTCAAAAAATGAGCTCGTATACATTAGCTGGGGTACAATAGACAATGCAAAAAATGAGCTCGTATACATTAGCTGCGGTACAATACACAATGCAAAAGATGAGCTCTTAAACATTACCTGTGATACAACACATGCAAAAACTGAGCTTGTAAATATTAGCTGCGGTATAGAAAAACTGAGCACGTATACATTAGCTGGGGTACAATACACAATGCAAAAAATGAACTCTGATACATTAGCTGGGGTACAATACACAATGCAAAAACCGAGCTCTTAAATATTAGCGGCAGTACAACAGATTCAAAAAATGAGCTCTTAAACATTAGCTGGGGTATAATACATCCTCTACCTGCACAGCTTTCAACTTGGCTGGAACACGTTGGCTGGAACACTTTGGCTGGAACACCTGGGCTGGAACACCTGGACTGGAACACCTGGGCTGGAACACCTGGGCTGGAACACCTGGGCTGGAACACACTTGACATGAGTAGCACATTAGCTTTAACACATTAGCTGTAACACATAAGATCTAATACATTAGCTGCGGTACAACAGATACAAAAAATGAGCTCGTATACATTAGCTGGGGTACAATACACAATGCAAAAAATGAGCTCTTAAATATTAGCTGCGGTTCAACAGATTCCAAAAATGAGCTCGTATACATTAGCTGCGGTTCAATAAACAATGCAAAAAATGAGCTTGTATACATTAGCTGGGGTAAAATAGACAATGCAAAAACTGAGCTCTTAAATATTAGCTGCGGTACAACAGATTCAAAAAATGAGCTCGTATACATTAGCTGGGGTACAATACACAATGCAAAAAATGAGCTCGTATACATTAGCTGGGGTACAATACACAATGCAAAAACAGAGCTCTTAAATATTAGCTGCGGTACAACAGATTATAAAAAAATGAGCTCGTATACATTAGCTGCGGTAATATAGACAATGCAAAAAATGAACTCTTATACATTAGCTGGGGTACAATACACTGCAAAAATGAGCTCAAACATTACCTGTGATACAACACATGCAAAAACTGAGCTTGTAAATATTAGCTGCGGTATACAAAAAATGAGCTCGTATACATTAGCTGGGGTACAATAGACAACGAAAAAACTGAGCTCTTAAATATTAGCTGCGGTTCAACAGATTCAAAAAATGAGCTCGTATACATTAGCTGGGGTACAATACACTGCAAAAAATGAGCTCAAACATTAGCTGTGATACAACACGTGCAAAAACTGCTTTTAAATATTAGCTGCGGTATACAAAAAATGAGCTCATATACATTAGCTGGGGTACAATACACAATGCAAAAAATGAGCTCGTATACATTAGCTGGGGTACAATACACAATGCAAAAACGGAGCTCTTAAATATTAGCGGCGGTACAACAGATTCAAAAAATGAGCTCGTATACATTAGCTGGGGTACAATACACAATGCGAAAAATGAGCTCTTACACATTAGCTGGGGTATAATACATCCTCTACCTGCACAGCTTTCAACTTGGCTCGAACACTTTGGCTGGGACACCTGGGCTGGAACACCTGGGCTGGAACAAACTTGACATGAGTAGCACATTAGCTTTAACACATTAGCTGTAACACATAAGACCTAATACATTAGCTGCGGTACAACAGATACAAAAACTGAGCTCGTATACATTAGCTGGGGTACAATATACAATGCAAAAAATGAGCTCAAACATTAGCTGTGATACAACACGTACAAAAACTGTGCTTTTAAATATTAGCTGCGGTATACAAAAAATGAGCTCATATACATTAGCTGGGGTACAATACACAATGCAAAAACGGAGCTCCTATACATTAGCTGGGGTACAATACACAATACAAAAAATGAGCTCGTATAAATTAGCTGGGGTACAATACACAATACAAAAAATGAGCTCGTATACATTAGCTGGGGTATAATACATCCTCTACCTGCACAGCCTTCAACTTGGCTGGAACACCTGGGCTGGAACACCTGGGCTGGAACACCTGGGCTGGAACACACTTGACATGAGTAGTACATTAGCTTTAACACATTAGCTGTAACACATTAGACCTAATACATTAGCTGCGGTACAACAGATAGAAAAAATGAGCTCGTATACATTAGCTGGGGAACAATACACAATGCAAAAAATGAGCTCAAACATTAGCTGGAAAACAACACGTGCAAAAACTGTGCTTTTAAATATTAGCTGCGGTATACAAGAAATGAGCTCATATACATTAGCTGGGGTACAATACACAATGCAAAAAATGAGCTCGTATACATTAGCTGGGGTATAATACATCCTATACCTGCACAGCTTTCAACTTGGCTGGAACACGTTGGCTGGAACACGTTGGCTGGAACACGTTGGCTGGAACACGTTGGCTGGAACACTTTGGCTGGAACACCTGGGCTGGAACACCTCGGCTGGAACACACTTGACATGAGTAGTACATTAGCTTTAACACATTAGCTGTAACACATTAGACCTAATACATTAGCTGCGGTACAACAGATAGAAAAAATGAGCTCGTATACATTAGCTGGGGTACAATACACAATGCAAAAAATGAGCTCGTATACATTAGCTGGGGTACAATAGACAATGCAAAAACTGAGCTCTTACACATTAGCTGGGGTACAATACACAATGCAAAAAATGAGCTTGTATACATTAGCTGGGGTACAATACACAATGCAAAAACTGAGGTCTTAAATATTAGCTGCGGTTCAACAGATTCAAAAAATGAGCTCGTATACATTAGCTGCGGTACAATACACAATGCAAAAAATGAGCTCTTAAATATTAGCTGGGGTAAAACAGGTTAAAAAAATGAACTCTGATACATTAGCTGGGGTACAACACACAATTCAAAAACGGAGCTCTTAAATATTAGCTGGGGTACAACAGGTTAAAAAAATGAACTCTGATACATTAGCTGGGGTTCAATACACAATGCAAAAAATGAGCTCAAACATTAGTGGTGATACAACACGTGCAAAAACTGTGCTTTTAAATATTAGCTGCGGTATACAAAAAATGAGCTCATATATATTAGCTGGGGTACAATACACAATGCAAAAACGGAGCTCTTAAATATTAGCTGCGGTTCAATAGATTCAAAAACTAAGCTCGTATACATTAGCTGGGGTTCAATACACAGTGCAAAAAATGAGCTCTTACACATTAGCTAGAGTACAATACACAATGCAAAAGATGAGCTCTTAAACATTACCTGTGATACAACACATGCAAAAACTGAGCTTGTAAATATTAGCTGCGTTATAGAAAAACTGAGCACGTATACATTAGCTGGGGTACAATACACAATGCAAAAACGGAGCTCTTAAATATTAGCTACGGTACAACAGATTCAAAAAATGAGCTCGTATACATTAGCTGGGGTACAATACACAATGCAAAAAATGAGCTCTTAAACATTAGCTGGGGTACAATACACAATGCAAAAATGAGCTTGTACACATTAGCTGGGGTACAATACACAATGCAAAAACGGAGCTCTTAAATTTTAGCTGCAGTACAACAGATTCAAAAAATGAGCTCGTACACATTAGCTGCGGTTTAATACAATGCAAAAAATGAACTCTTATACATTAGCTGGGGTACAACAGATTCAAAAAATGAGCTCGTATACATTAGCTGGGGTACAATACACAATGCAAAAAATGAGCTCAAACATTAGCTGTGATACAACACATGCAAAAACTGAGCTTGTAAATATTAGCTGCGGTATACAAAAAATGAGCTCGTATACATTAGCTGGGGTACAATACACAATGCAAAAAATGAGCTCGTATACATTAGCTGGGGTACAATAGACAATGAAAAAACTGAGCTCTTAAATATTAGCTGCGGTTCAACAGATTCAAAAAATGAGCTCGTACACATTAGCTGCGGTTCAATACACAATGCAAAAAATGAACTCTCATACATTAGCTGGGGTACAATACACAATGCAAAAACTGAGCTCTTAAATATTAGCTGCGGTTCAACAGATTCAAAAAATGAGCTCGTATACATTAGGTGGGGTAAAATACACAATGCAAAAACTGAGCTCTTAAATATTAGTTGCAGTACAACAGATTCAAAAAATGAGCTCGTATACATTAGCTAGGGTACAATGCACAATGCAAAAAATGAGCTTCTATACATTAGCTGGGGTAAAATACACAATGCAAAAAATGAGCTCGTATACATTAGCTGCGGTACAATACACAATGCAAAAAATGAGCTCTTACACATTAGCTGGGGTACAATACACAATGCAAAAGATGAGCTCTTAAACATTACCTGTGATACAACACATGCAAAAACTGAGCTTGTAAATATTAGCTGCGGTATAGAAAAACTGAGCACGTATACATTAGCTGGGGTACAATACACAATGCAAAAACTGAGCTCTTAAACATTAGCTGGGGTACAATACACTGCAAAAAATGAGCTCAAATATTAGCTGGGGTACAATACACAATGCAAAAAATGAACTCCTATACATTAGCTGGGGTAGAATACACAATGCAAAAACCGAGCTCTTAAATATTAGCGGCGGTACAACAGATTCAAAAAATGAGCTCGTATACATTAGCTGGGGTACAATACATCCTCTACCTGCACAGCTTTCAACTTGGCTGGAACACCTTGGCTGGAACACTTTGGCTGGGACACCTGGGCTGGAACACCTGGGCTGGAACACACTTGACATGAGTAGTACATTAGCTTTAACACATTAGCTGTAACACATAAGACCTAATACATTAGCTGCGGTACAACAGATACAAAAACTGAGCTCGTATACATTAGCTGGGGTACAATAGATGCAAAACATTAGCTCTGATAAATTAGCTGGGGTACAATACACAATGCAAAAAAATGAGCTCTTAAACATTAGCTGTCATACAAGAGGTGCAAAAACTGAACTCTTAAATCTTAGCTGCGGTACAACAGGAAGGGCGGCGGAGCGAGCGAGCGAACGGACACCTGTGATCAAATAGCTTTAGCTGGATCCTCTCCCTGGACAGCTTTCAACTTGGCTGGAACAACTGGGCTGGAACACACTTGACATTAGTAGTACATTAGCTTTAACACATTAGCTGTAACACATTAGATCTAATACATTAGCTGCGGTACAACAGATACAAAAAATGAGCTCTTAAACATTAGCTGTGATACAACAGATGCAAGAACTGAACTCTTAAATATTAGCTGCAGGATACAAAAAATGAGCTCGTATACATTAGCTGGGGTACAATACACAATGCAAAAACGGAGCTCTTAAATATTAGCTGAAGTACAACAGATTCAAAAAATGAGCACGTATACATTAGCTGGGGTACAATAGACAATGCAAAAAATGAGCTCGTATACATTAGCTGGGGTACAATACACAATGCAAAAGATGAGCTCTTAAACATTACCTGTGATACAACACATGCAAAAACTGAGCTTGTAAATATTAGCTGCGGTATAGAAAAACTGAGCACGTATACATTAGCTGGGGTACAATAGACAATGCAAAAAATGAACTCTGATACATTAGCTGGGGTACAATACACAATGCAAAAAATGAACTCTGATACATTAGCTTGGGTACAATACACTGCAAAAAATGAGCTCAAACATTACCTGTGATACAACACATGCAAAAACTGAGCTTGTAAATATTAGCTGCGGTATACAAAAAATGAGCTCGTATACATTAGCTGGGGTACAATAGACAACGAAAAAACTGAGCTCTTAAATATTAGCTGCGGTTCAACAGATTCAAAAAATGAGCTCGTATACATTAGCTGGGGTACAATACACTGCAAAAAATGAGCTCAAACATTAGCTGTGATACAACACGTGCAAAAACTGCTTTTAAATATTAGCTGCGGTATACAAAAAATGAGCTCACATACATTAGCTGGGGTACAATACACAATGCAAAAAATGAGCTCGTATACATTAGCTGGGGTACAATACACAATGCAAAAAATGAGCTCGTATACATTAGCTGGGGTACAATACACAATGCAAAAACGGAGCTCTTAAATATTAGCGGCGGTACAACAGATTCAAAAAATGAGCTCGTATACATTAGCTGCGGTACAATACACAATGCGAAAAATGAGCTCTTACACATTAGCTGGGCTATAATACATCCTCTACCTGCACAGCTTTCAACTTGGCTCGAACTTTGGCTGGGACACCTGGGCTGGAACACACTTGACATGAGTAGCACATTAGCTTTAACACATTAGCTGTAACACATAAGACCTAATAGATTAGCTGCGGTACAACAGATACAAAAACTGAGCTCGTATACATTAGCTGGGGTACAATATACAATGCAAAAAATGAGCTCAAACATTAGCTGTGATACAACACGTACAAAAACTGTGCTTTTAAATATTAGCTGCGGTATACAAAAAATGAGCTCATATACATTAGCTGGGGTACAATACACAATGCAAAAAATGAGCTCGTATACATTAGCTGGGGTACAATACACAATACAAAAAATGAGCTCGTATACATTAGCTGGGGTATAATACATCCTCTACCTGCACAGCCTTCAACTTGGCTGGAACACCTGGGCTGGAACACCTGGGCTGGAACACCTGGGCTGGAACACACTTGACATGAGTAGTACATTAGCTTTAACACATTAGCTGTAACACATTAGACCTAATACATTAGCTGCGGTACAACAGATAGAAAAAATGAGCTCGTATACATTAGCTGGGGAACAATACACAATGCAAAAAATGAGCTCAAACATTAGCTGGAAAACAACACGTGCAAAAACTGTGCTTTTAAATATTAGCTGCGGTATACAAGAAATGAGCTCATATACATTAGCTGGGGTACAATACACAATGCAAAAAATGAGCTCGTATACATTAGCTGGGGTATAATACATCCTATACCTGCACAGCTTTCAACTTGGCTGGAACACGTTGGCTGGAACACGTTGGCTGGAACACGTTGGCTGGAACACTTTGGCTGGAACACCTGGGCTGGAACACCTCGGCTGGAACACACTTGACATGAGTAGTACATTAGCTTTAACACATTAGCTGTAACACATTAGACCTAATACATTAGCTGCGGTACAACAGATAGAAAAAATGAGCTCGTATACATTAGCTGGGGTACAATACACAATGCAAAAAATGAGCTCGTATACATTAGCTGGGGTACAATAGACAATGCAAAAACTGAGCTCTTACACATTAGCTGGGGTACAATACACAATGCAAAAAATGAGCTTGTATACATTAGCTGGGGTACAATACACAATGCAAAAACGGAGGTCTTAAATATTACCTGTGATACAACACATGCAAAAACTGAGCTTGTAAATATTAGCTGCGGTATAGAAAAACTGAGCACGTATACATTAGCTGGGGTACAACACACAATGCAAAAACGGAGCTCTTAAATATTAGCTGGGGTACAACAGGTTAAAAAAATGAGCTCGTATACATTAGCTGGGGTACAACACACAATGCAAAAACGGAGCTCTTAAATATTAGCTGGGGTACAACAGGTTAAAAAAATGAACTCTGATACATTAGCTGGGGTTCAGTACACAATGCAAAAAATGAGCTCAAACATTAGCTGTGATACAACACGTGCAAAAACTGTGCTTTTAAATATTTGCTGCGGTATACAAAAAATGAGCTCATATATATTAGCTGGGGTACAATACACAATGCAAAAACGGAGCTCTTAAATATTAGCTGCGGTTCAACAGATTCAAAAACTAAGCTCGTATACATCAGCTGGGGTTCAATACACAGTGCAAAAAATGAGCTCTTACACATTAGCTAGAGTACAATACACAATGCAAAAGATGAGCTCTTAAACATTACCTGTGATACAACACATGCAAAAACTGAGCTTGTAAATATTAGCTGCGTTATAGAAAAACTGAGCACGTATACATTAGCTGGGGTACAATACACAATGCAAAAACGGAGCTCTTAAATATTAGCTGCGGTACAACAGATTCAAAAAATGAGCTCGTATACATTAGCTGGGGTACAATACACAATGCAAAAAATGAGCTCTTAAACATTAGCTGGGGTACAATACACAATGCAAAAAATGAACTCCTATACATTAGCTGGGGTACAATACACAATGCAAAAACCGAGCTCTTAAATATTAGCGGCGGTACAACAGATTCAAAAAATGAGCTCGTATACATTAGCTGGGGTATAATACATCCTCTACCTGCACAGCTTTCAACTTGGCTGGAACACCTTGGCTGGAACACTTTGGCTGTGACACCTGGGCTGGAACACCTGGGCTGGAACACACTTGACATGAGTAGCACATTTGCTTTAACACATTAGCTGTAACACATAAGACCTAATACATTAGCTGCGGTACAACAGATACAAAAACTGAGCTCGTATACATTAGCTGGGGTACAATACACAAAGCAAAAAATGAGCTCGTATACATTAGCTGGGGTACAATACACAATGCAAAAAATGAGCTCAAACATTAGCTGTGATACAACACGTGCAAAAACTGTGCTTTTAAATATTAGCTGCGGTATACAAAAAATGAGCTCATATACATTAGCTGGGGTACAATACACAATGCAAAAAATGAGCTCGTATACATTAGCTGGGGTACAATACACAATACAAAAACTGAGCTCTTAAATATTAGCTGCGGTTCAACAGATTCAAAAAATGAGCTCATATACATTAGCTGGGGTACAATACACAATGCAAAAACGGGGCTCTTAAATATTAGCTGCGGTACGTCAGATTCAAAAAATAAGCTCGTATACATTAGCTGGGGTACAATACACAATGCAAAAGATGAGCTCTTAAACATTACCTGTGATACAACACATGCAAAAACTGAGCTTGTAAATATTAGCTGCGGTATAGAAAAACTGAGCACGTATACATTAGCTGGGGTACAACACACAATGCAAAAACGGAGCTCTTAAATATTAGCTGGGGTACAACAGGTTAAAAAAATGAGCTCGTATACATTAGCTGGGGTATAATACATCGTCTACCTGCACAGCTTTCAACTTGGCTGGAACACGTTGGCTGGAACACTTTGGCTGGAACACCTGGGCTGGAACACCTGGGCTGGAACACACTTGACATGAGTAGCACATTAGCTTTAACACATTAGCTGTAACACATAAGACCTAATACATTAGCTGCGGTACAACAGATTCAAAAAATGACCTCGTATACATTAGCTGGGGTACAATACACAATGCAAAAAATGAGCTCAAACATTAGCTGTGATACAACACGTGCAAAAACTGTGCTTTTAAATATTAGCTGCGGTATACAAAAAATGAACTCTTATACATTAGCTGGGGTACAATACACAATGCAAAAACTGAGCTCTTAAATATTAGCTGCGGTACAACAGGTTAAAAAAATGAGCTCGTATACATTAGCTGGGGTACAATACACAATACAAAAAATGAGCTCGTATACATTAGCTGGGGTATAATACATCCTCTACCTGCACAGCTTTCAACTTGGCTGGATCACGTTGGCTGGAACACTTTGGCTGGAACACCTGGGCTGGAACACACTTGACATGAGTAGTACATTAGCTTTAACACATTAGCTGCAACACATTAGACCTAATAGATTAGCTGCGGTACAACAGATAGAAAAAATGAGCTCGTATACATTAGCTGGGGTACAATAGACAATGAAAAAACTGAGCTCTTAAATATTAGCTGCGGTTCAACAGATTCAAAAAATGAGCTCGTATACATTAGCTGCGGTACAATACACAATACAAAAACTGAGCTGTTAAATATTAGCTGCGGTACAACAGATTCAAAGAATGACCTCGTATACATTAGCTGCGGTAATATAGACAATGCAAAAAATGAGCTCTTATACATTAGCTGGGGTACAATACACTGCAAAAAATGAGCTCAAATATTAGCTGTGATACAACACATGCAAAAACTGAGCTTGTAAATATTAGCTGCGGTATACAAAAAATGAGCTCGTATACATTAGCTGGGGTACAATAGACAATGCAAAAACGGAGCTCTTAAATATTAGCTGCGGTACGACAGATTAAAAAAATGAGCTCTCATACATTAGCTGGGGTACAATACACAATGCAAAAAATGAGCTCGTATACATTAGCTGGGGTTCAATACACAATGCAAAAAATGAGCTCAAATATTAGCTGTGATACAACACGTGCAAAAACTGTGCTTTTAAATATTAGCTGCGGTACAATACATGCAAATAATGAGCTCTTAAACATTAGCTGTGATAAAACAGATGAAAACACTGAGCTCTTAAATATTAGCTGCGGGACAACAGATACAAAAAATGAGCTCATATACATTAGCTGCGTTACAATACATGCAAAAAAATGACCTCTTACACATTAGCTGCGGTACAATAGATGCAAAACATTAGCTCTTAGACATTAGCTGCGGTACAATAGACGGACACAGAGACATGACAGAAACAGAAACACAACACACATAGACACACAACAGAGACACAGAAAAAAGATACAAGAGTACCTGTTCAGCCGGCTACACAAGGAGGTCAACACACACACACAAACACACACACACACACTTTGGCTGTAACACTTCGGATGGAACACTTTGGCTGGAACACCTGCACATTAGAAGTACATTAGCTAAAACACATTAGCTGTTTCACACTAGATCTGATACATTAGCTGTGGTACAATACATGAACAGAATGAGCTCGTGTACATTAGCTGGGGTACAATAGATGCAAAAAAATGAGCTCTTATACATTAGCATCGGTACAATAGGTGCAAAAAATGAGCTCTTTTACATTAGCTGCGGTACAATACATGCACAAAATGAGCTCGTGTACATTAGCTGGGGTACAATAGATGCAAAAAATGAGCTCTTAAACATTAGCTGTGATACAATTGATGCAAAAATGAGCTCTTAAACATTAGCTGTGATACCATTGATGCAAAAAATGAGCTCATATACATTACCTGCGGTACAATAGATGCACAAAATGAGCTCGTATACGTTAGCTGCGGTACAATAGATGCAAAAAAATGAGCTCTTATACATTAGCTGCGGTACAATACATGCAAAAAATGAGCTCTTAAACATTAGCTGCGGTACAATACATGCAAAAAATGAGCTCGTGTACATTAGCTGGGGTACAATAGATGCAAAAAAATTAGCTCTTATACATTAGCATCGGTACAATAGGTGCAAAAAATGAGCTCTTTTACATTAGCTGCGGTACAATACATGCACAAAATGAGCTCTTTCACATTAGCTGCGGTACAATACATGCACAAAATGAGCTCGTGTACATTAGCTGGGGTACAATAGATGCAAAAAAATGAGCTCATATACATTAGCTGTGATACAATTGATGCAAAAAATGAGCTCATATACTTTACCTGCGGTACAATAGATGCACAAAATGAGCTCGTATACGTTAGCTGCGGTACAATAGATGCAAAAAAATGAGCTCTTATACATTAGCTGCGGTACAATACATGCAAAAAATGAGCTCAAACATTAGCTGTGATACAATTGATGCAAAAAATGAGCTCATATACTTTACCTGCGGTACAATAGATGCACAAAATGAGCTCGTATACGTTAGCTGCGGTACAATAGATGCAAAAAAATGAGCTCTTATACATTAGCTGCGGTACAATACATGCAAAAAATGAGCTCAAACATTAGCTGCGGTACAATAGATGCAAAAAGATGAGCTCTTATACATTAGCTGCGGTACAACAGATGCAAATAATGAGCTCTGATACATTAGCTGCGGTACAATACACATTTCAAAAAATGAGGTCTTAAACATTAGCTTTGGTACAATACATGCACAAAATGAGCTCGTCTACGTTAGCTGCGGTACAATACATGAAAAAAATGAGCTCTTAAACATTAGCTGTGGTACAACATGCAAATAATGAGCTCTGATACATTAGCTGCAGTAATATACATGTAAAACATGAGATCTTATACATTAGCTGCGGTACAATACACAATTCAAAAAATGAACTCTGATACATTAGCTGGGGTAGAATACACAATCCAAAAACCGAGCTCTTAAATATTAGCGGCGGTACAACAGATTCAAAAAATGAGCTCGTATACATTAGCTGGGGTATAATACATCCTCTACCTGCACAGCTTTCAACTTGGCTGGAACACGTTGGCTGGAACACTTTGGCTGGAACACCTGGGCTGGAACACCTGGGCTGGAACACACTTGACATGAGTAGTACATTAGCTTTAACACATTAGCTGTAACACATAAAACCTAATAGATTAGCTGCGGTACAACAGATACAAAAACTGAGCTCGTATACATTAGCTGCGGTAATATAGACAATGCAAAAAATGAGCTCTTATACATTAGCTGGGGTACAATACACTGCAAAAAATGAGCTCAAACATTAGCTGTGATACAACACATGCAAAAACTGAGCTTGTAAATATTAGCTGCGGTATACAAAAAATGAGCTCGTATACATTAGCTGGGGTACAATAGACAATGAAAAAACTGAGCTCAACTATTAGCTGCGGTTCAACAGATTCAAAAAATGAGCTCGTATACATTAGCTGCGGTTCAATACACAATGCAAAAAATGAGCTCTTAAACATTAGCTGGGGTACAATACACAATGCAAAAAATGAGCTCTTAAACATTAGCTAGGGTACAATACACAATACAAAAACTGAGCTCTTAAATATTAGGTGCGGTTCAACAGATTCAAAAAATTAGCTCGTATACATTAGCTGGGGTACAATACACAATGCAAAAATGAGCTTGTATACATTAGCTGGGGTACAATACACAATGCAAAAAATGAGCTCGTATACATTAGCTGGGGTACAATAGACAATGCAAAAACTGAGCTCTTAAACATTAGCTGGGGTACAATACACTGCAAAAAATGAGCTCAAACATTAGCTGTGATACAACACATGCAAAAACTGAGCTTGTAAATATTAGCTGCGGTATACAAAAATGAGCTCGTATACATTAGCTGGGGGACAATACACAATGCAGAAACGGAGCTCTTAAATATTAGCTGCGGTACAACAGATTCAAAAAATGAGCTCTCATACATTAGCTGGGGTATAATACATCCTCTACCTGCACAGCTTTACACTTGGCTGGAACACGTTGGCTGGAACACCTGGGCTGGATCACGTTGGCTGGAACACCTGGGCTGGAACACTTCGGCTGGAACACACTTGACATGAGTAGTACATTAGCTTTAACACATGAGCTGTAACACATTAGACCTAATACATTAGCTGCGATACAACAGATACAAAAAATGAGCTCGTATACATTAGCTGGGGTAGAATACACAATGCATAAAATGAGCTCGTATGCATTAGCTGGGGTACAATATACAATGCAAAAAATTAGCTCTTAAACATTAGCTGGGGTACAATACACAATGCAAAAACGGAGCTCTTAAATATTAGCTGCAGAACAACAGATTCAAAAAATGAGTTCGTATACATTAGCTGGGGTACAATACACAATGCAAAAACGGAGCTCTTAAATATTAGCTGCGGTACAACAGGTTAAAAAAATGAGCTCGTATACATTAGCTGGGGTACAATACACAATACAAAAAATGAGCTCGGCTACACAAGGAGGTCAACACACACACACACACACACACACAAACACACACACACACACTTTGGCTGTAACACTTCGGTTGGAACACTTGGGTGGAACACTTCGGATGGAACACTTTGGCTGGAACACCTGCACATTAGAAGTACATTAGCTAAAACACATTAGCTGTTTCACACTAGATCTGATACATTAGCTGTGGTACAATACATGAACAGAATGAGCTCGTGTACATTAGCTGGGGTACAATAGATGCAAAAAAATGAGCTCATACATTAGCTGTGATACAATTGATGCAAAAAATGAGCTCTTTCACATTAGCTGCGGTACAATACATGCACAAAATGAGCTCGTGTACATTAGCTGGGGTACAATAGATGCAAAAAAATGAGCTCTTAAACATTAGCTGTGATACAATTGATGCAAAAAATGAGCTCATATACATTACCTGCGGTACAATAGATGCACAAAATGAGCTCGTATACATTAGCTGCGGTACAATACATGCAAAAAATGAGCTCTTAAAAATTAGCTGCGGTACAATACATGAAAAAAATGAGCTCAAACATTAGCTGCGGTACAATAGATGCAAAACATTAGCTCTTAGACATTAGCTGCAGTACAATAGATGCAAAAAGATGAGCTCTTATACATTATCTGAGGTACAACAGATGCAAATAATGAGCTCTGATACATTAGCTGCGGTACAATACACAATTCAAAAAATGAGCTCTTAAACATTAGCTTTGGTACAATAGATGCAAAAAATGAGCTCTTACATTAGCTGCGGTACAATACATGCACAAAATGAGCTCGTCTACGTTAGCTGCGGTACAATACATGAAAAAATGAGCTCTTAAACATTAGCTGTGGTAATATACATGTAAAACATGAGATCTTATACATTAGCTGCGGTACAATACACAATTCAAAAAATGAACTCTGATACATTAGCTGGGGTAGAATACACAATGCAAAAACTGAGCTCTTAAATATTAGCGGCGGTACAACAGATTCAAAAAATGAGCTCATATACATTAGCTGGGGTATAATACATCCTCTACCTGCACAGCTTTCAGCTTGGCTGGAACACGTTGGCTGGAACACTTTGGCTGGAACACCTGGGCTGGAACACCTGGGCTGGAACACCTGGGCTGGAACACACTTGACTGAGTAGTACATTAGCTTTAACACATTAGCTGTAACACATAAAACCTAATAGATTAGCTGCGGTACAACAGATACAAAAACTGAGCTCGTATACATTAGCTGCGGTAATATAGACAATGCAAAAAATGAGCTCTTATACATTAGCTGGGGTACAATACACTGCAAAAAATGAGCTCAAACATTAGCTGTGATACAACACATGCAAAAACTGAGCTTGTAAATATTAGCTGCGGTATACAAAAAATGAGCTCGTATACATTAGCTGGGGTACAATAGACAATGAAAAAACTGAGCTCTTAAATATTAGCTGCGGTTCAACAGATTCAAAAAATGAGCTCTTAAACATTAGCTGGGGTACAATACACGATGCAAAAAATGAGCTCTTAAACATTAGCTGGGGTACAATACACAATACAAAAACTGAGCTTTTAAATATTAGCTGCGGTTCAACAGATTCAAAAAATGAGCTCGTATACATTAGCTGGGGTACAATACACAATGCAAAAAATGAGCTCGTATACATTAGCTGGGGTACAATAGACAATGCAAAAACTGAGCTCTTAAACATTAGCTGGGGTACAATACACTGCAAAAAATGAGCTCAAACATTAGCTGTGATACAACACATGCAAAAACTGAGCTTGTAAATATTAGCTGCGGTATACAAAAAATGAGCTCGTATACATTAGCTGGGGTACAATACACAATGCAGAAACGGAGCTCTTAAATATTAGCTGCGGTACAACAGATTCAAAAAATGAGCTCTCATACATTAGCTGGGGTACAATACACAATGCAAAAAATGAGCTCGTATACATTAGCTGCGGTACAATACACAATGCAAAAAATGAGCTCGTATACATTAGCTGGGGTATAATACATCCTCTACCTGCACAGCTTTCAACTTGGCTGGATCACGTTGGCTGGAACACTTTGGCTGGGACAGCTGGGCTGGATCACGTTGGCTGGAACACCTGGGCTGGAACACCTGGGCTGGAACACACTTGACATGAGTAGTACATTAGCTTTAACACATTAGCTGTAACACATTAGACCTAATACATTAGCTGCGGTACAACAGATACAAAAATGAGCTCGTATACATTAGCTGGGGTACAATACACAATGCAAAAAATGAGCTCGTATACATTAGCTGGGGTACAATATACAATGCAAAAAATGAGCTTGTATACATTAGCTGGGGTAATATAGACAATGCAAAAAATGAGCTCTTATACATTAGCTGGGGTACAACAGATTCAAAAAAATGAGCTCGTATACATTAGCTGCGGTAATATAGACAATGTAAAAAATGAGCTCTTATACATTAGGTGGGGTAAAATACACAATGCAAAAAATGAGCTCAAACATTAGCTGGGGTACAATACACAATACAAAAACTGAGCTCTTAAATATTAGCTGCAGTACAACAGATTCAAAAAATGAGCTCGTATACATTAGCTGCGGTTTAATACAATGCAAAAAATGAACTCTTATACATTAGCTGGGGTACAATACACAATGCAAAAACTGAGCTCTTAAATATTAGCTGCGGTACAACAGATTCAAAAAATGAGCTCGTATACATTAGCTGGGGTACAATACACAATGCAAAAATGAGCTTGTATACATTAGCTGGGGTACAATACACAATGCAAAAACGGAGCTCTTAAATATTAGCGGCGGTACAACATATTCAAAAAATGAGCTCGTATACATTAGCTGGGGTATAATACATCGTCTACCTGCACAGCTTTCAACTTGGCTGGATCACGTTGGCTGGAACACTTTGGCTGGAACACCTGGGCTGGAACACACTTGACATGAGTAGTACATTAGCTTTAACAAATTAGCTGTAACACATTAGACCTAATACATTAGCTACGGTAAAACAGATAGAAAAAATGAGCTCGTATACATTAGCTGGGGTACAATACACAATGCAAAAAATGAGCTCTTAAATATTAGCGGCGGTACAACAGATTAAAAAAATGAACTCCTATACATTAGCTGGGGTACAATACACAATGCAAAAAATGAGCTCTTAAATATTAGCTGGGGTACAATACACAATGCAAAAACCGAGCTCTTAAATATTAGCGGCGGTACAACAGATTCAAAAAATGAGCTCGTATACATTAGCTGGGGTTCAATACACAATGCAAAAAATGAGCTCAAACATTAGCTGGGGTACAATACACAATGCAAAAACGGAGCTCTTAAATATTAGCTGGGGTACAACAGGTTAAAAAAATGAGTTCGTATACATTAGCTGGGGTATAATACATCCTCTACCTGCACAGCTTTCAACTTGGCTGGAACACGTTGGCTGGAACACTTTGGCTGGGACACCTGGGCTGCAACACCTGGGCTGGAACACCTGGGCTGGAACACACTTGACATGAGTAGCACATTAGCTTTAACACATTAGCTGTAACACATAAGACCTAATACATTAGCTGCGGTACAACAGATACAAAAACTGAGCTCGTATACATTAGCTGGGGTTCAATACACAATGCAATAAATGAGCTCAAACATTAGCTGGGGTACAATACACAATGCAAAAACGGAGCTCTTAAATATTAGCTGCAGTACAACAGATTCAAAAAATGAGCTCATATACATTAGCTGCGGTTTAATACAATGCAAAAAATGAACTCTTATACATTAGCTGGGGTACAATACACAATGCAAAAACGGAGCTCTTAAATATTAGCTGCGGAACAACAGATTCAAAAAATGAGCTCGTATACATTAGCTGGGGTACAACACACAATGCAAAAACGGAGCTCTTAAATATTAGCTGCGGTACAACAGATTCAAAAAATGAGCTCGTATACATTAGCTGGGGTATAATACACAATGCAAAAAATGAGCTCTTAAACATTAGCTGGGGTACAATACACAATGCAAAAAATGAACTCCTATACATTAGCTGGGGTACAATACACAATGCAAAAAATGAGCTCGTATACATTAGCTGGGGTACAATACACAATGCAAAAACCGAGCTCTTAAATATTAGCGGCGGTACAACATATTCAAAAAATGAGCTCGTATACATTAGCTGGGGTATAATACATCGTCTACCTGCACAGCTTTCAACTTGGCTGGAACACGTTGGCTGGAACACCTGGGCTGGAACACACTTGACATGAGTAGTACATTAGCTTTAACACATTAGCTGTAACACATTAGACCTAATACATTAGCTGCGGTACAACAGATACAAAAAATGAGCTCGTATACATTAGCTGGGGTACAATACACAATGCAAAAAATGAGCTCAAATATTAGCTGTGATACAACACGTGCAAAAACTGAGCTTGTAAATATTAGCTGCGGTACAACAGATTAAAAAAATGAGCTCTCATACATTAGCTGGGGTATAATACATCCTCTACCTGCACAGCTTTCAACTTGGCTGGATCACGTTGGCTGGAACACTTTGGCTGGAACACCTGGGCTGGAACACCTGGGCTGGAACACCTGGGCTGGAACACACTTGACATGAGTAGTACATTAGCTTTAACACATTAGCTGTAACACATTAGACCTAATACATTAGCTGGGGTACAACAGATAGAAAAAATGAGCTCGTATACATTAGCTGCGGTACAATACACAATGCAAAAGATGAGCTCTTACACATTAGCTGGGGTACAATACACAATGCAAAAAATGAGCTCTTACACATTAGCTGGGGTACAATACACAATGCAAAAGATGAGCTCTTAAACATTACCTGTGATACAACACATGCAAAAACTGAGCTTGTAAATATTAGCTGCGGTATAGAAAAACTGAGCACGTATACATTAGCTGGGGTACAATACACAATGCAAAAAATGAGCTTGTATACATTAGCTGGGGTACAATACACAATACAAAAACTGAGCTCTTAAATATTACCTGCAATACAACAGATTCAAAAAATGAGCTTGAATACATTAGCTGCGGTACAACAGATAGAAAAAATGAGCTCGTATACATTAGCTGGGGTACAATACACAATGCAAAAACTGAGCTCTTACACATTAGCTGGGGTACAATACACAATGCAAAAAATGAGCTCGTATACATTAGCTGGGGTTCAATACACAATGCAAAAAATGAACTCTTATACATTAGCTGGGGTACAATACACAATGCAAAAAATGAGCTCTTAAACATTAGCTGGGGTACAACACACAATGCAAAAAATGAGCTCAAACATTAGCTGTGATACAACACGTGCAAAAACTGTGCTTTTAAATATTAGCTGCGGTATACAAAAAATGAACTCTTATACATTAGCTGGGGTACAATACACAATGCAAAAACTGAGCTCTTAAATATTAGCTGCGGTACGACAGATTCAAAAAATGAGCTCGTATACATTAGCTGGGGTACAATACACAATGCAAAAAATGAGCTCAAACATTAGCTGTGATACAACACGTGCAAAAACTGTGCTTTTAAATATTAGCTGCGGTATACAAAAAATGAACTCTTATACATTAGCTGGGGTACAATACACAATGCAAAAACTGAGCTCTTAAATATTAGCTGCAGTACAACAGATTCAAAAAATGAGCTCGTATACATTAGCTAGGGTACAATGCACAATGCAAAAAATGAGCTTCTATACATTAGCTGGGGTAAAATACACAATGCAAAAAATGAGCTCGTATACATTAGCTGCGGTACAATACACAATGCAAAAAATGAGCTGTTACACATTAGCTGGGGTACAATACACAATGCAAAAGATGAGCTCTTAAACATTACCTGTGATACAACACATGCAAAAACTGAGCTTGTAAATATTAGCTGCGGTATAGAAAAACTGAGCACGTATACATTAGCTGGGGTACAATACACAATGCAAAAACTGAGCTCAAACATTAGCTGGGGTACAATACACAATGCAAAAAATGAACTCCTATACATTAGCTGGGGTACAATACACAATGCAAAAACCGAGCTCTTAAATATTAGCGGCGGTACAACAGATTCAAAAAATGAGCTCGTATACATTAGCTGGGGTATAATACATCCTCTACCTGCACAGCTTTCAACTTGGCTGGAACACCTTGGCTGGAACACTTTGGCTGGGACACCTGGGCTGGAACACCTGGGCTGGAACACACTTGACATGAGTAGCACATTAGCTTTAACACATTAGCTGTAACACATAAGACCTAATACATTAGCTGCGGTACAACAGATACAAAAACTGAGCTCGTATACATTAGCTGGGGTACAATACACAATGCAAAAAATGAGCTCAAACATTAGCTGTGATACAACACGTGCAAAAACTGTGCTTTTAAATATTAGCTGCGGTATACAAAAAATGAGCTCATATACATTAGCTGGGGTACAATACACAATGCAAAAAATGAGCTCGTATACATTAGCTGGGGTAATATAGACAATGCAAAAAATGAGCTCGTATACATTAGCTGGGGTACAATAGACAATGCAAAAATGAGCTTGTATACATTAGCTGCGGTTCAATACAATGCAAAAAATGAACTCTTATACATTAGCTGGGGTACAATACACAATGCAAAAAATGAGCTTGTATACATTAGCTGGGGTACAATACACAATGCAAAAACTGAGCTCTTAAATATTAGCTGCGGCACAACAGATTCAAAAAATGAGCTCGTATATATTAGCTGGGGTAAAATACACAATGCAAAAACGGAGCTCTTAAATATTAGCTGCGGTACAACATTTTCAAAAATGAGCTCGTATACATTAGCTGCGGTAATATAGACAATGCAAAAAATGAGCTCGTATACATTAGCTGGGGTTCAATACACAATGCAAAAAATGAACTCTTATACATTAGCTGGGGTACAATACACAATGCAAAAAATGAGCTCTTAAACATTAGCTGGGGTACAACACACAATGCAAAAAATGAGCTCAAACATTAGCTGTGATACAACACGTGCAAAAACTGTGCTTTTAAATACTAGCTGCGGTTCAACAGATTCAAAAAATGAGCTCATATACATTAGCTGGGGTACAATACACAATGCAAAAACGGGGCTCTTAAATATTAGCTGCGGTACGTCAGATTCAAAAAATGAGCTCGTATACATTAGCTGGGGTACAATACACAATGCAAAAGATGAGCTCTTAAACATTACCTGTGATACAACACATGCAAAAACTGAGCTTGTAAATATTAGCTGCGGTATAGAAAAACTGAGCACGTATACATTAGCTGGGGTACAACACACAATGCAAAAACGGAGCTCTTAAATATTAGCTGGGGTACAACAGGTTAAAAAAATGAGCTCGTATACATTAGCTGGGGTATAATACATCGTCTACCTGCACAGCTTTCAACTTGGCTGGAACACGTTGGCTGGAACACTTTGGCTGGAACACCTGGGCTGGAACACCTGGGCTGGAACACACTTGACATGAGTAGCACATTAGCTTTAACACATTAGCTGTAACACATAAGACCTAATACATTAGCTGCGGTACAACAGATACAAAAACTGAGCTCGTATACATTAGCTGGGGTACAATACACAATACAAAAAATGAGCTCGTATACATTAGCTGGGGTACAATAGACAATGCAAAAACTGAGCTCTTAAATATTAGCTGCGGTTCAACAGATTCCAAAAATGAGCTCGTATACATTAGCTGCGGTACAATACACAATGCAAAAACTGAGCTCTTAAATATTAGCTGCGGTACAACAGATTCAAAAACTGAGCTTGTATACATTAGCTGGGGTACAATACACAATGCAAAAAATGAGCTCGTATACATTAGCTGGGGTTCAATACACAATGCAAAAAATGAGCTCAAACATTAGCTGTGATACAACACGTGCAAAAACTGTGCTTTTAAATATTAGCTGCGGTATACAAAAAATGAACTCTTATACATTAGCTGGGGTACAATACACAATGCAAAAACTGAGCTCTTAAATATTAGCTGCGGTACAACAGGTTAAAAAAATGAGCTCGTATACATTAGCTGGGGTACAATACACAATACAAAAAATGAGCTCGTATACATTAGCTGGGGTATAATACATCCTCTACCTGCACAGCTTTCAACTTGGCTGGATCACGTTGGCTGGAACACTTTGGCTGGAACACCTGGGCTGGAACTCCTGGGCTGGAACACACTTGACATGAGTAGTACATTAGCTTTAACACATTAGCTGTAACACATAAGACCTAATACATTAGCTGCGGTACAACAGATACAAAAACTGAGCTCGTATACATTAGCTGGGGTACAATACACAATACAAAAAATGAGCTCGTATACATTAGCTGGGGTACAATAGACAATGCAAAAACTGAGCTCTTAAATATTAGCTGCGGTTCAACAGATTCCAAAAATGAGCTCGTATACATTAGCTGCGGTACAATACACAATGCAAAAACTGAGCTCTTAAATATTAGCTGCGGTACAACAGATTCAAAAACTGAGCTTGTATACATTAGCTGGGGTACAATACACAATGCAAAAAATGAGCTCGTATACATTAGCTGGGGTTCAATACACAATGCAAAAAATGAGCTCAAACTTTAGCTGTGATACAACACGTGCAAAAACTGTGCTTTTAAATATTAGCTGCGGTATACAAAAAATGAACTCTTATACATTAGCTGGGGTACAATACACAATGCAAAAACTGAGCTCTTAAATATTAGCTGCGGTACAACAGGTTAAAAAAATGAGCTCGTATACATTAGCTGGGGTACAATACATCCTCTACCTGCACAGCTTTCAACTTGGCTGGATCACGTTGGCTGGAACACTTTGGCTGGAACACCTGGGCTGGAACACCTGGGCTGGAACACACTTGACATGAGTAGTACATTAGCTTTAACACATTAGCTGTAACACATAAGACCTAATAGATTAGCTGCGGTACAACAGATAGAAAAAATGAGCTCGTATACATTAGCTGGGGTACAATAGACAATGCAAAAACGGAGCTCTTAAATATTAGCTGCGGTACGACAGATTAAAAAAATGAGCTCTCATACATTAGCTGGGGTACAATACACAATGCAAAAAATGAGCTCGTATACATTAGCTGGGGTTCAATACACAATGCAAAAAATGAGCTCAAATATTAGCTGTGATACAACACGTGCAAAAACTGTGCTTTTAAATATTAGGTGCGGTACAATACATGCAAATAATGAGCTCTTAAACATTAGCTGTGATAAAACAGATGAAAACACTGAGCTCTTAAATATTAGCTGCGGGACAACAGATACAAAAAATGAGCTCATATACATTAGCTGCGTTACAATACATGCAAAAAAATGACCTCTTACACATTAGCTGCGGTACAATAGATGCAAAACATTAGCTCTTAGACATTAGCTGCGGTACAATAGACGGACACAGAGACATGACAGAAACAGAAACACAACACACATAGACACACAACAGAGACACAGAAAAAAGATACAAGAGTACCTGTTCAGCCGGCTACACAAGGAGGTCAACACACACACACACACACACACACAAACACACACACACACACTTTGGCTGTAACACTTCGGATGGAACACTTTGGCTGGAACACCTGCACATTAGAAGTACATTAGCTAAAACACATTAGCTGTTTCACACTAGATCTGATACATTAGCTGTGGTACAATACATGAACAGAATGAGCTCGTGTACATTAGCTGGGGTACAATAGATGCAAAAAAATGAGCTCTTATACATTAGCATCGGTACAATAGGTGCAAAAAATGAGCTCTTTTACATTAGCTGCGGTACAATACATGCACAAAATGAGCTCGTGTACATTAGCTGGGGTACAATAGATGCAAAAAAATGAGCTCTTAAACATTAGCTGTGATACAATTGATGCAAAAAATGAGCTCTTAAACATTAGCTGTGATACCATTGATGCAAAAAATGAGCTCATATACATTACCTGCGGTACAATATATGCACAAAATGAGCTCGTATACGTTAGCTGCGGTACAATAGATGCAAAAAAATGAGCTCTTATACATTAGCTGCGGTACAATACATGCAAAAATGAGCTCTTAAACATTAGCTGCGGTACAATACATGCAAAAAATGAGCTCGTGTACATTAGCTGGGGTACAATAGATGCAAAAAATTAGCTCTTATACATTAGCATCGGTACAATAGGTGCAAAAAATGAGCTCTTTTACATTAGCTGCGGTACAATACATGCACAAAATGAGCTCTTTCACATTAGCTGGGGTACAATAGATGCAAAAAAATGAGCTCATATACATTAGCTGTGATACAATTGATGCAAAAAATGAGCTCATATACTTTACCTGCGGTACAATAGATGCACAAAATGAGCTCGTATACGTTAGCTGCGGTACAATAGATGCAAAAAAATGAGCTCTTATACATTAGCTGCGGTACAATACATGCAAAAAATGAGCTCAAACATTAGCTGCGGTACAATAGATGCAAAAAGATGAGCTCTTATACATTAGCTGCGGTACAACAGATGCAAATAATGAGCTCTGATACATTAGCTGCGGTACAATACACAATTCAAAAAATGAGCTCTTAAACATTAGCTTTGGTACAATACATGCACAAAATGAGCTCGTCTACGTTAGCTGCGGTACAATACATGAAAAAAATGAGCTCTTAAACATTAGCTGTGGTACAACATGCAAATAATGAGCTCTGATACATTAGCTGCAGTAATATACATGTAAAACATGAGATCTTATACATTAGCTGCGGTACAATACACAATTCAAAAAATGAACTCTGATACATTAGCTGGGGTAGAATACACAATCCAAAAACCGAGCTCTTAAATATTAGCGGCGGTACAACAGATTCAAAAAATGAGCTCGTATACATTAGCTGGGGTATAATACATCCTCTACCTGCACAGCTTTCAACTTGGCTGGAACACGTTGGCTGGAACACTTTGGCTGGAACACCTGGGCTGGAACACCTGGGCTGGAACACACTTGACATGAGTAGTACATTAGCTTTAACACATTAGCTGTAACACATAAAACCTAATAGAGTAGCTGCGGTACAACAGATACAAAAACTGAGCTCGTATACATTAGCTGCGGTAATATAGACAATGCAAAAAATGAGCTCTTATACATTAGCTGGGGTACAATACACTGCAAAAAATGAGCTCAAACATTAGCTGTGATACAACACATGCAAAAACTGAGCTTGTAAATATTAGCTGCGATATACAAAAAATGAGCTCGTATACATTAGCTGGGGTACAATAGACAATGAAAAAACTGAGCTCAAATATTAGCTGCGGTTCAACAGATTCAAAAAATGAGCTCTTAAACATTAGCTGGGGTACAATACACAATACAAAAACTGAGCTCTTAAATATTAGCTGCGGTTCAACAGATTCAAAAAATTAGCTCGTATACATTAGCTGGGGTACAATACACAATGCAAAAATGAGCTTGTATACATTAGCTGGGGTACAATACACAATGCAAAAAATGAGCTCGTATACATTAGCTGGGGTACAATAGACAATGCAAAAACTGAGCTCTTAAACATTAGCTGGGGTACAATACACTGCAAAAAATGAGCTCAAACATTAGCTGTGATACAACACATGCAAAAACTGAGCTTGTAAATATTAGCTGCGGTATACAAAAAATGAGCTCGTATACATTAGCTGGGGTACAATAGACAATGAAAAACTGAGCTCAAATATTAGCTGCGGTTCAACAGATTCAAAAAATGAGCTCGTATACATTAGCTGCGGTTCAATACACAATGCAAAAAATGAGCTCTTAAACATTAGCTGGGGTACAATACACAATGCAAAAAATGAGCTCTTAAACATTAGCTGGGGTACAATACACTGCAAAAAATGAGCTCAAACATTAGCTGTGATACAACACATGCAAAAACTGAGCTTGTAAATATTAGCTGCGGTATACAAAAAATGAGCTCGTATACATTAGCTGGGGTACAATACACAATGCAGAAACGGAGCTCTTAAATATTAGCTGCGGTACAACAGATTCAAAAAATGAGCTCTCATACATTAGCTGGGGTACAATACACAATGCAAAAAATGAGCTCGTATACATTAGCTGGGGTATAATACATCCTCTACCTGCACAGCTTTACACTTGGCTGGAACACGTTGGCTGGAACACCTGGGCTGGATCACGTTGGCTGGAACACCTGGGCTGGAACACTTCGGCTGGAACACACTTGACATGAGTAGTACATTAGCTTTAACACATTAGCTGTAACACATTAGACCTAATACATTAGCTGCGATACAACAGATACAAAAAATGAGCTCGTATACATTAGCTGGGGTAGAATACACAATGCATAAAATGAGCTCGTATGCATTAGCTGGGGTACAATATACAATGCAAAAAATTAGCTCTTAAACATTAGCTGGGGTACAATACACAATGCAAAAACGGAGCTCTTAAATATTAGCTGCAGAACAACAGATTCAAAAAATGAGTTCGTATACATTAGCTGGGGTACAATACACAATGCAAAAACGGAGCTCTTAAATATTAGCTGCGGTACAAAAGGTTAAAAAAATGAGCTCGTATACATTAGCTGGGGTACAATACACAATACAAAAAATGAGCTCGGCTACACAAGGAGGTCAACACACACACACACACACACAAACACACACACACACACTTTGGCTGTAACACTTCGGTTGGAACACTTGGGTGGAACACTTCGGATGGAACACTTTGGCTGGAACACCTGCACATTAGAAGTACATTAGCTAAAACACATTAGCTGTTTCACACTAGATCTGATACATTAGCTGTGGTACAATACATGAACAGAATGAGCTCGTGTACATTAGCTGGGGTACAATAGATGCAAAAAAATGAGCTCATACATTAGCTGTGATACAATTGATGCAAAAAATGAGCTCTTTCACATTAGCTGCGGTACAATACATGCACAAAATGAGCTCGTATACATTAGCTGGGGTACAATAGATGCAAAAAATGAGCTCTTAAACATTAGCTGTGATACAATTGATGCAAAAAATGAGCTCATATACATTACCTGCGGTACAATAGATGCACAAAATGAGCTCGTATACATTAGCTGCGGTACAATACATGCAAAAAATGAGCTCTTAAAAATTAGCTGCGGTACAATACATGAAAAAAATGAGCTCAAACATTAGCTGCGGTAAAATAGATGCAAAACATTAGCTCTTAGACATTAGCTGCAGTACAATAGATGCAAAAAGATGAGCTCTTATACATTATCTGAGGTACAACAGATGCAAATAATGAGCTCTGATACATTAGCTGCGGTACAATACACAATTCAAAAAATGAGCTCTTAAACATTAGCTTTGGTACAATAGATGCAAAAAATGAGCTCTTACATTAGCTGCGGTACAATACATGCACAAAATGAGCTCGTCTACGTTAGCTGCGGTACAATACATGAAAAAAATGAGCTCTTAAACATTAGCTGTGGTAATATACATGTAAACATGAGATCTTATACATTAGCTGCGGTACAATACACAATTCAAAAAATGAACTCTGATACATTAGCTGGGGTAGAATACACAATGCAAAAACTGAGCTCTTAAATATTAGCGGCGGTACAACAGATTCAAAAAATGAGCTCATATACATTAGCTGGGGTATAATACATCCTCTACCTCCACAGCTTTCAGCTTGGCTGGAACACGTTGGCTGGAACACTTTGGCTGGAACACCTGGGCTGGAACACCTGGGCTGGAACACCTGGGCTGGAACACACTTGACTGAGTAGTACATTAGCTTTAACACATTAGCTGTAACACATAAAACCTAATAGATTAGCTGCGGTACAACAGATACAAAAACTGAGCTCGTATACATTAGCTGCGGTAATATAGACAATGCAAAAAATGAGCTCTTATACATTAGCTGGAGTACAATACACTGCAAAAAATGAGCTCAAACATTAGCTGTGATACAACACATGCAAAAACTGAGCTTGTAAATATTAGCTGCGGTATACAAAAAATGAGCTCGTATACATTAGCTGGGGTACAATAGACAATGAAAAAACTGAGCTCTTAAATATTAGCTGCGGTTCAACAGATTCAAAAAATGAGCTCTTAAAGATTAGCTGGGGTACAATACACGATGCAAAAAATGAGCTCTTAAACATTAGCTGGGGTACAATACAAAAAACTGAGCTTTTAAATATTAGCTGCGGTTCAACAGATTCAAAAAATGAGCTCGTATACATTAGCTGGGGTACAATACACAATGCAAAAATGAGCTCGTATACATTAGCTGGGGTACAATAGACAATGCAAAAACTGAGCTCTTAAACATTAGCTGGGGTACAATACACTGCAAAAAATGAGCTCAAACATTAGCTGTGATACAACACATGCAAAAACTGAGCTTGTAAATATTAGCTGCGGTATACAAAAATGAGCTCGTATACATTAGCTGGGGTACAATACACAATGCAGAAACGGAGCTCTTAAATATTAGCTGCGGTACAACAGATTCAAAAAATGAGCTCTCATACATTAGCTGGGGTACAATACACAATGCAAAAAATGAGCTCGTATACATTAGCTGCGGTACAATACACAATGCAAAAAATGAGCTCGTATACATTAGCTGGGGTATAATACATCCTCTACCTGCACAGCTTTCAACTTGGCTGGATCACGTTGGCTGGAACACTTTGGCTGGGACAGCTGGGCTGGATCACGTTGGCTGGAACACCTGGGCTGGAACACCTGGGCTGGAACACACTTGACATGAGTAGTACATTAGCTTTAACACATTAGCTGTAACACATTAGACCTAATACATTAGCTGCGGTACAACAGATACAAAAAATGAGCTCGTATACATTAGCTGGGGTACAATACACAATGCAAAAATGAGCTCGTATACATTAGCTGGGGTACAATATACAATGCAAAAAATGAGCTTGTATACATTAGCTGGGGTAATATAGACAATGCAAAAAATGAGCTCTTATACAATAGCTGGGGTACAACAGATTTAAAAAAAATGAGCTCGTATACATTAGCTGCGGTAATATAGACAATGTAAAAAATGAGCTCTTATACATTAGGTGGGGTAAAATACACAATGCAAAAAATGAGCTCAAACAGCTGGGGTACAATACACAATACAAAAACTGAGCTCTTAAATATTAGCTGCAGTACAACAGATTCAAAAAATGAGCTCGTATACATTAGCTGCGGTTTAATACAATGCAAAAAATGAACTCTTATACATTAGCTGGGGTACAATACACAATGCAAAAACTGAGCTCTTAAATATTAGCTGCGGTACAACAGATTCAAAAAATGAGCTCGTATACATTAGCTGGGGTACAATACACAATGCAAAAATGAGGTTGTATACATTAGCTGGGGTACAATACACAATGCAAAAACGGAGCTCTTAAATATTAGCGGCGGTACAACATATTCAAAAAATGAGCTCGTATACATTAGCTGGGGTATAATACATCGTCTACCTGCACAGCTTTCAACTTGGCTGGATCACGTTGGCTGGAACACTTTGGCTGGAACACCTGGGCTGGAACACACTTGACATGAGTAGTACATTAGCTTTAACAAATTAGCTGTAACACATTAGACCTAATACATTAGCTACGGTAAAACAGATAGAAAAAAATGAGCTCGTATACATTAGCTGGGGTACAATACACAATGCAAAAAATGAGCTCTTAAATATTAGCGGCGGTACAACAGATTAAAAAAATGAACTCCTATACATTAGCTGGGGTACAATACACAATGCAAAAAATGAGCTCTTAAATATTAGCTGGGGTACAATACACAATGCAAAAACCGAGCTCTTAAATATTAGCGGCGGTACAACAGATTCAAAAAATGAGCTCGTATACATTAGCTGGGGTTCAATACACAATGCAAAAAATGAGCTCAAACATTAGCTGGGGTACAATACACAATGCAAAAACGGAGCTCTTAAATATTAGCTGGGGTACAACAGGTTAAAAAAATGAGTTCGTATACATTAGCTGGGGTATAATACATCCTCTACCTGCACAGCTTTCAACTTGGCTGGAACACGTTGGCTGGAACACTTTGGCTGGGACACCTGGGCTGGAACCTGGGGAACACCTGGGCTGGAACACACTTGACATGAGTAGCACATTAGCTTTAACACATTAGCTGTAACACATAAGACCTAATACATTAGCTGCGGTACAACAGATACAAAAACTGAGCTCGTATACATTAGCTGGGGTTCAATACACAATGCAAAAAATGAGCTCAAACATTAGCTGGGGTACAATACACAATGCAAAAACGGAGCTCTTAAATATTAGCTGCAGTACAACAGATTCAAAAAATGAGCTCATATACATTAGCTGCGGTTTAATACAATGCAAAAAATGAACTCTTATACATTAGCTGGGGTACAATACACAATGCAAAAACGGAGCTCTTAAATATTAGCTGCGGAACAACAGATTCAAAAATGAGCTCGTATACATTAGCTGGGGTACAACACACAATGCAAAAACGGAGCTCTTAAATATTAGCTGCGGTACAACAGATTCAAAAAATGAGCTCGTATACATTAGCTGGGGTACAATACACCAATGCAAAAAATGAGCTCTTAAACATTAGCTGGGGTACAATACACAATGCAAAAACGGAGCTCTTAAATATTAGCTGCGGTACAACAGATTCAAAAAATGAGCTCAAAACATTAGCTGGGGTACAATACACAATGCAAAAAATGAACTCCTATACATTAGCTGGGGTACAATACACAATGCAAAAAATGAGCTCGTATACATTAGCTGGGGTACAATACACAATGCAAAAACCGAGCTCTTAAATATTAGCGGCGGTACAACATATTCAAAAAATGAGCTCGTATACATTAGCTGGGGTATAATACATCGTCTACCTGCACAGCTTTCAACTTGGCTGGAACACGTTGGCTGGAACACCTGGGCTGGAACACACTTGACATGAGTAGTACATTAGCTTTAAACACATTAGCTGTAACACATTAGACCTAATACATTAGCTGCGGTACAACAGATACAAAAAATGAGCTCGTATACATTAGCTGGGGTACAATACACAATGCAAAAAATGAGCTCAAATATTAGCTGTGATACAACACGTGCAAAAACTGAGCTTGTAAATATTAGCTGCGGTACAACAGATTAAAAAAATGAGCTCTCATACATTAGCTGGGGTATAATACATCCTCTACCTGCACAGCTTTCTACTTGGCTGGATCACGTTGGCTGGAACACTTTGGCTGGAACACCTGGGCTGGAACACCTGGGCTGGAACACCTGGGCTGGAACACACTTGACATGAGTAGTACATTAGCTTTAACACATTAGCTGTAACACATTAGACCTAATACATTAGCTGGGGTACAACAGATAGAAAAAATGAGCTCGTATACATTAGCTGCGGTACAATACACAATGCAAAAGATGAGCTCTTACACATTAGCTGGGGTACAATACACAATGCAAAAAATGAGCTCTTACACATTAGCTGGGGTACAATACACAATGCAAAAGATGAGCTCTTAAACATTACCTGTGATACAACACATGCAAAAACTGAGCTTGTAAATATTAGCTGCGGTATAGAAAAACTGAGCACGTATACATTAGCTGGGGTACAATACACAATGCAAAAAATGAGCTTGTATACATTAGCTGGGGTACAATACACAATACAAAAACTGAGCTCTTAAATATTACCTGCAATACAACAGATTCAAAAAATGAGCTTGAATACATTAGCTGCGGTACAACAGATAGAAAAATGAGCTCGTATACATTAGCTGGGGTACAATACACAATGCAAAAACTGAGCTCTTACACATTAGCTGGGGTACAATACACAATGCAAAAAATGAGCTCGTATACATTAGCTGGGGTACAATAGACAATGCAAAAACTGAGCTCTTAAACATTAGCTAGGGTACAATACACTGCAAAAAATGAGCTCAAACATTAGCTGTGATACAACACATGCAAAAACTGAGCTTGTAAATATTAGCTGCGGTATACAAAAAATGAGCTTGTATACATTAGCTGGGGTACAATACACAATGCAAAAAATGAGCTCGTATACATTAGCTGGGGTATAATACATCCTCTACCTGCACAGCTTTCAACTTGGCTGGAACACGTTGGCTGGAACACGTTGGCTGGAACACGCTGGCTGGAACACTTCGGATGGAACACTTCGGCTGGAACATCTGGGCTGGAACACACTTGACATGAGTAGTACATTAGCTTTAACACATTAGCTGTAACACATTAGACCTAATACATTAGCTGCGGTACAACAGATACAAAAAATGAGCTCGTATACATTAGCTGGGGTACAATACACAATGCAAAAACTGAGCTCTTAAATATTAGCTGCAATACAACAGATTCAAAAAATGAGCTTGTATACATTAGCTGCGGTTCAATACAATGCAAAAAATGAACTCTTATACATTAGCTGGGGTACAATACACAATGCAAAAATGAGCTTGTATACATTAGCTGGGGTACAATACACAATGCAAAAACTGAGCTCTTAAATATTAGCTGCGGCACAACAGATTCAAAAATGAGCTCGTATATATTAGCTGGGGTAAAATACACAATGCAAAAACGGAGCTCTTAAATATTAGCTGCGGTACAACATTTTCAAAAAATGAGCTCGTATACATTAGCTGGGGTTCAATACACAATGCAAAAAATGAACTCTTATACATTAGCTGGGGTACAATACACAATGCAAAAAATGAGCTCTTAAACATTAGCTGGGGTACAACACACAATGCAAAAAATGAGCTCAAACATTAGCTGTGATACAACACGTGCAAAAACTGTGCTTTTAAATATTAGCTGCGGTATACAAAAAATGAACTCTTATACATTAGCTGGGGTACAATACACAATGCAAAAATGAGCTTGTATACATTAGCTGGGGTACACATACACAATGCCAAAAAACTGAGCTCTTAAATATTAGCTGCGGCACAACAGATTCAAAAAATGAGCTCGTATATATTAGCTGGGGTACAATACACAATGCAAAAACGGGAGCTCTTAAATATTAGCTGCGGTACAACATTTTCAAAAAATGAGCTCGTATACATTAGCTGCGGTAATATAGACAATGCAAAAAATGAGCTCGTATACATTAGCTGGGGTACAATAGACAATGCAAAAAAATGAGCTTGTATACATTAGCTGCGGTTCAATACAATGCAAAAATGAACTCTTATACATTAGCTGGGGTACAATACACAATGCAAAAAATGAGCTTGTATACATTAGCTGGGGTACAATACACAATGCAAAAACTGAGCTCTTAAATATTAGCTGCGGCACAACAGATTCAAAAAATGAGCTCGTATATATTAGCTGGGGTAAAATACACAATGCAAAACGGAGCTCTTAAATATTAGCTGCGGTACAACATTTTCAAAAATGAGCTCGTATACATTAGCTGCGGTAATATAGACAATGCAAAAAATGAGCTCGTATACATTAGCTGGGGTTCAATACACAATGCAAAAATGAACTCTTATACATTAGCTGGGGTACAATACACAATGCAAAAATGAGCTCTTAAACATTAGC
Source organism: Amphiprion percula (assembly GCA_003047355.2). NCBI lineage: Eukaryota > Metazoa > Chordata > Actinopteri > Pomacentridae > Amphiprion > Amphiprion percula. Next base: position 39,895,830 of record CM009714.1, on the reverse strand, counting down.
TGGGGTACAACACACAATGCAAAAAATGAGCTCAAACATTAGCTGTGATACAACACGTGCAAAAACTGTGCTTTTAAATATTAGCTGCGGTATACAAAAATGAACTCTTATACATTAGCTGGGGTACAATACACAATGCAAAAACTGAGCTCTTAATATTAGCTGCGGTACGACAGATTCAAAAAATGAGCTCGTATACATTAGGTGGGGTACAATACACAATGCAAAAAATGAGCTCAACATTAGCTGTGATACAACACGTGCAAAAACTGTGCTTTTAAATATTAGCTGCGGTATACAAAAAATGAACTCTTATACATTAGCTGGGGTACAATACACAATGCAAAACTGAGCTCTTAAATATTAGCTGCAGTACAACAGATTCAAAAAATGAGCTCGTATACATTAGCTAGGGTACAATGCACAATGCAAAAAATGAGCTTCTATACATTAGCTGGGGTAAAATACACAATGCAAAAAATGAGCTCGTATACATTAGCTGCGGTACAATACACAATGCAAAAAATGAGCTGTTACACATTAGCTGGGGTACAATACACAATGCAAAAGATGAGCTCTTAAACATTACCTGTGATACAACACATGCAAAAACTGAGCTTGTAAATATTAGCTGCGGTATAGAAAAACTGAGCACGTTCATTAGCTGGGGTACAATACACAATGCAAAAACTGAGCTCTTAAACATTAGCTGGGGTACAATACACTGCAAAAAATGAGCTCAAACATTAGCTGGGGTACAATACACAATGCAAAAAATGAACTCCTATACATTAGCTGGGGTACAATACACAATGCAAAAACCGAGCTCTTAAATATTAGCGGCGGTACAACAGATTCAAAAAATGAGCTCGTATACATTAGCTGGGGTATAATACATCCTCTACCTGCACAGCTTTCAACTTGGCTGGAACACCTTGGCTGGAACACTTTGGCTGGGACACCTGGGCTGGAACACACTTGACATGAGTAGCACATTAGCTTTAACACATTAGCTGTAACACATAAGACCTAATACATTAGCTGCGGTACAACAGATACAAAAACTGAGCTCGTATACATTAGCTGGGGTACAATACACATGCAAAAATGAGCTCAAACATTAGCTGTGATACAACACGTGCAAAAACTGTGCTTTTAAATATTAGCTGCGGTATACAAAAAAATGAGCTCATATACATTAGCTGGGGTACAATACACAATGCAAAAAATGAGCTTGTATACATTAGCTGGGGTACAATACACAATGCAAAAACTGAGCTCTTAAATATTAGCTGCGGCACAACAGATTCAAAAAATGAGCTCGTATATATTAGCTGGGGTAAAATACACAATGCAAAAACGGAGCTCTTAAATATTAGCTGCGGTACAACATTTTCAAAAAATGAGCTCGTATACATTAGCTGCGGTAATATAGACAATGCAAAAAATGAGCTCGTATACATTAGCTGGGGTTCAATACACAATGCAAAAAATGAACTCTTATACATTAGCTGGGGTACAATACACAATGCAAAAAATGAGCTCTTAAACATTAGCTGGGGTACAACACACAATGCAAAAATGAGCTCAAACATTAGCTGTGATACAACACGTGCAAAAACTGTGCTTTTAAATATTAGCTGCGGTATACAAAAAATGAACTCTTATACATTAGCTGGGGTACAATACACAATGCAAAAACTGAGCTCTTAAATATTAGCTGCGGTACGACAGATTCAAAAAATGAGCTCGTATACATTAGCTGGGGTACAATACACAATGCAAAAAATGAGCTCAAACATTAGCTGTGATACAACACGTGCAAAAACTGTGCTTTTAAATATTAGCTGCGGTATACAAAAATGAACTCTTATACATTAGCTGGGGTACAATACACAATGCAAAAACTGAGCTCTTAAATATTAGCTGCAGTACAACAGATTCAAAAAATGAGCTCGTATACATTAGCTAGGGTAAATGCACAATGCAAAAAATGAGCTTCTATACATTAGCTGGGGTAAAATACACAATGCAAAAAATGAGCTCGTATACATTAGCTGCGGTACAATACACAATGCAAAAAATGAGCTGTTACACATTAGCTGGGGTACAATACACAATGCAAAAGATGAGCTCTTAAACATTACCTGTGATACAACACATGCAAAAACTGAGCTTGTAAATATTAGCTGCGGTATAGAAAAACTGAGCACGTATACATTAGCTGGGGTACAATACACAATGCAAAAACTGAGCTCTTAAACATTAGCTGGGGTACAATACACTGCAAAAAATGAGCTCAAACATTAGCTGGGGTACAATACACAATGCAAAAAATGAACTCCTATACATTAGCTGGGGTACAATACACAATGCAAAAACCGAGCTCTTAAATATTAGCGGCGGTACAACAGATTCAAAAAATGAGCTCGTATACATTAGCTGGGGTATAATACATCCTCTACCTGCACAGCTTTCAACTTGGCTGGAACACCTTGGCTGGAACACTTTGGCTGGGACACCTGGGCTGGAACACCTGGGCTGGAACACACTTGACATGAGTAGCACATTAGCTTTAACACATTAGCTGTAACACATAAGACCTAATACATTAGCTGCGGTACAACAGATACAAAACTGAGCTCGTATACATTAGCTGGGGTACAATACACAATGCAAAAAATGAGCTCAAACATTAGCTGTGATACAACACGTGCAAAAACTGTGCTTTTAAATATTAGCTGCGGTATACAAAAAATGAGCTCATATACATTAGCTGGGGTACAATACACAATGCAAAAAATGAGCTCGTATACATTAGCTGGGGTACAATACACAATACAAAAACTGAGCTCTTAAATATTAGCTGCGGTTAAACAGATTCAAAAAATGAGCTCATATACATTAGCTGGGGTACAATACACAATGCAAAAACGGGGCTCTTAAATATTAGCTGCGGTACGTCAGATTCAAAAAATGAGCTCGTATACATTAGCTGGGGTACAATACACAATGCAAAAGATGAGCTCTTAAACATTACCTGTGATACAACACATGCAAAAACTGAGCTTGTAAATATTAGCTGCGGTATAGAAAAACTGAGCACGTATACATTAGCTGGGGTACAACACACAATGCAAAAACGGAGCTCTTAAATATTAGCTGGGGTACAACAGGTTAAAAAAATGAGCTCGTATACATTAGCTGGGGTATAATACATCGTCTACCTGCACAGCTTTCAACTTGGCTGGAACACGTTGGCTGGAACACTTTGGCTGGAACACCTGGGCTGGAACACCTGGGCTGGAACACACTTGACATGAGTAGCACATTAGCTTTAACACATTAGCTGTAACACATAAGACCTAATACATTAGCTGCGGTACAACAGATACAAAAACTGAGCTCGTATACATTAGCTGGGGTACAATACACAATACAAAAAATGAGCTCGTATACATTAGCTGGGGTACAATAGACAATGCAAAAACTGAGCTCTTAAATATTAGCTGCGGTTCAACAGATTCCAAAAATGAGCTCGTATACATTAGCTGCGGTACAATACACAATGCAAAAACTGAGCTCTTAAATATTAGCTGCGGTACAACAGATTCAAAAAATGAGCTCGTATACATTAGCTGGGGTACAATACACAATGCAAAAACTGAGCTCTTAAATATTAGCTGCGGTACAACAGATTCAAAAACTGAGCTTGTATACATTAGCTGGGGTAGAATACACAATGCAAAAAATGAGCTCGTATACATTAGCTGGGGTTCAATACACAATGCAAAAAATGAGCTCAAACATTAGCTGTGATACAACACGTGCAAAAACTGTGCTTTTAAATATTAGCTGCGGTATACAAAAAATGAACTCTTATACATTAGCTGGGGTACAATACACAATGCAAAAACTGAGCTCTTAAATATTAGCTGCGGTACAACAGGTTAAAAAAATGAGCTCGTATACATTAGCTGGGGTACAATACACAATACAAAAAATGAGCTCGTATACATTAGCTGGGGTATAATACATCCTCTACCTGCACAGCTTTCAACTTGGCTGGATCACGTTGGCTGGAACACTTTGGCTGGAACACCTGGGCTGGAACACCTGGGCTGGAACACACTTGACATGAGTAGTACATTAGCTTTAACACATTAGCTGTAACACATAAGACCTAATAGATTAGCTGCGGTACAACAGATAGAAAAAATGAGCTCGTATACATTAGCTGGGGTACAATAGACAATGCAAAAACGGAGCTCTTAAATATTAGCTGCGGTACGACAGATTTAAAAATGAGCTCTCATACATTAGCTGGGGTACAATACACAATGCAAAAAATGAGCTCGTATACATTAGCTGGGGTTCAATACACAATGCAAAAAATGAGCTCAAATATTAGCTGTGATACAACACGTGCAAAAACTGTGCTTTTAAATATTAGCTGCGGTACAATACATGCAAATAATGAGCTCTTAAACATTAGCTGTGATAAAACAGATGAAAACACTGAGCTCTTAAATATTAGCTGCGGGACAACAGATACAAAAAATGAGCTCATATACATTAGCTGCGTTACAATACATGCAAAAAATGACCTCTTACACATTAGCTGCGGTACAATAGATGCAAAACATTAGCTCTTAGACATTAGCTGCGGTACAATAGACGGACACAGAGACATGACAGAAACAGAAACACAACACACATAGACACACAACAGAGACACAGAAAAAAGATACAAGAGTACCTGTTCAGCCGGCTACACAAGGAGGTCAACACACACACACAAACACACACACACACACTTTGGCTGTAACACTTCGGATGGAACACTTTGGCTGGAACACCTGCACATTAGAAGTACATTAGCTAAAACACATTAGCTGTTTCACACTAGATCTGATACATTAGCTGTGGTACAATACATGAACAGAATGAGCTCGTGTACATTAGCTGGGGTACAATAGATGCAAAAAAATGAGCTCTTATACATTAGCATCGGTACAATAGGTGCAAAAATGAGCTCTTTTACATTAGCTGCGGTACAATACATGCACAAAATGAGCTCGTGTACATTAGCTGGGGTACAATAGATGCAAAAAATGAGCTCTTAAACATTAGCTGTGATACAATTGATGCAAAAAATGAGCTCTTAAACATTAGCTGTGATACCATTGATGCAAAAAATGAGCTCATATACATTACCTGCGGTACAATAGATGCACAAAATGAGCTCGTATACGTTAGCTGCGGTACAATAGATGCAAAAAAATGAGCTCTTATACATTAGCTGCGGTACAATACATGCAAAAATGAGCTCTTAAACATTGGCTGCGGTACAATACATGCAAAAAATGAGCTCGTGTACATTAGCTGGGGTACAATACATGCAAAAAATGAGCTCAAACATTAGCTGCGGTACAATAGATGCAAAACATTAGCTCTTAGACATTAGCTGCAGTACAATAGATGCAAAAAGATGAGCTCTTATACATTATCTGAGGTACAACAGATGCAAATAATGAGCTCTGATACATTAGCTGCGGTACAATACACAATTCAAAAAATGAGCTCTTAAACATTAGCTTTGGTACAATACATGCACAAAATGAGCTCGTCTACGTTAGCTGCGGTACAATACATGAAAAAATGAGCTCTTAAACATTAGCTGTGGTACAACATGCAAATAATGAGCTCTGATACATTAGCTGCGGTAATATACATGTAAAACATGAGATCTTATACATTAGCTGCGGTACAATACACAATTCAAAAAATGAACTCTGATACATTAGCTGGGGTAGAATACACAATCCAAAAACCGAGCTCTTAAATATTAGCGGCGGTACAACAGATTCAAAAATGAGCTCGTATACATTAGCTGGGGTATAATACATCCTCTACCTGCACAGCTTTCAACTTGGCTGGAACACGTTGGCTGGAACACTTTGGCTGGAACACCTGGGCTGGAACACCTGGGCTGGAACACCTGGGCTGGAACACACTTGACATGAGTAGCACATTAGCTTTAACACATTAGCTGTAACACATAAAACCTAATAGATTAGCTGCGGTACAACAGATACAAAAACTGAGCTCGTATACATTAGCTGCGGTAATATAGACAATGCCAAAAATGAGCTCTTATACATTAGCTGGGGTACAATACACTGCAAAAAATGAGCTCAAACATTAGCTGTGATACAACACATGCAAAACTGAGCTTGTAAATATTAGCTGCGGTATACAAAAAATGAACTCTTATACATTAGCTGGGGTACAATAGACAATGAAAAAACTGAGCTCAAATATTAGCTGCGGTTCAACAGATTCAAAAATGAGCTCGTATACATTAGCTGGGGTACAAACCACAATGCAAAAAATGAGCTCTTAAACATTAGCTGTGGTACAATACACAATGCAAAAATGAAGCTCTTAAACATTAGCTGGGGTACAATACACAATACAAAACTGAGCTCTTAAATATTAGCTGCGGTTCAACAGATTCAAAAAATGAGCTCGTATACATTAGCTGCGGTTCAATAACACAATGCAAAAATGAGCTCTTAAACATTAGCTGGGGTACAATACACAATGCAAAAAATGAGCTCTTAAACATTAGCTAGGGTACAATACACAATACAAAACTGAGCTCTTAAATATTAGCTGCGGTTCAACAGATTCAAAAATGAGCTCGTATACATTAGCTGGGGTAAAATACACAATGCAAAAAATGAGCTTGTATACATTAGCTGGGGTACAATACACAATGCAAAAATGAGCTCGTATACATTAGCTGGGGTACAATACACAATGCAAAAATGAGCTTGTATACATTAGCTGGGGTACAATACACAATGCAAAAATGAGCTCGTATACATTAGCTGGGGTACAATAGACAATGCAAAAACTGAGCTCTTAAACATTAGCTGGGGTACAATACACTGCAAAAATGAGCTCAAACATTAGCTGTGATACAACACATGCAAAAACTGAGCTTGTAAATATTAGCTGCGGTATACAAAAAATGAGCTCGTATACATTAGCTGGGGTACAATAGACAATGAAAAAACTGAGCTCAAATATTAGCTGCGGTTCAACAGATTCAAAAATGAGCTCGTATACATTAGCTGCGGTTCAATACACAATGCAAAAATGAGCTCTTAAACATTAGCTGGGGTACAATACACAATGCAAAAAATGAGCTCTTAAACATTAGCTGGGGTACAATACACAATACAAAAACTGAGCTCTTAAATATTAGCTGCGGTTCAAAAGATTCAAAAAATGAGCTCGTATACATTAGCTGGGGTACAATACACAATGCAAAAATGAGCTTGTATACATTAGCTGGGGTACAATACACAATGCAAAAATGAGCTCGTATACATTAGCTGGGGTACAGTAAATGCAAAAACTGAGCTCTTAAACATTAGCTGGGGTACAATACACTGCAAAAAATGAGCTCAAACATTAGCTGTGATACAACACATGCAAAAACTGAGCTTGTAAATATTAGCTGCGGTATACAAAAAATGAGCTTGTATACATTAGCTGGGGTCAATACACAATGCAAAAAATGAGCTCGTATACATTAGCTGGGGTATAATACATCCTCTACCTGCACAGCTTTCAACTTGGCTGGAACACGTTGGCTGGAACACGTTGGCTGGAACACGCTGGCTGGAACACTTCGGATGGAACACTTCGGCTGGAACATCTGGGCTGGAACACACTTGACATGAGTAGTACATTAGCTTTAACACATTAGCTGTAACACATTAGACCTAATACATTAGCTGCGGTACAACAGATACAAAAATGAGCTCGTATACATTAGCTGGGGTACATACACAATGCAAAAACTGAGCTCTTAAATATTAGCTGCAATACAACAGATTCAAAAAATGAGCTTGTATACATTAGCTGCGGTTCAATACAATGCAAAAATGAACTCTTATACATTAGCTGGGGTACAATACACAATGCAAAAAATGAGCTTGTATACATTAGCTGGGGTACAATACACAATGCAAAAACTGAGCTCTTAAATATTAGCTGCGGCACAACAGATTCAAAAAATGAGCTCGTATATATTAGCTGGGGTAAAATACACAATGCAAAAACGGAGCTCTTAAATATTAGCTGCGGTACAACATTTTCAAAAAATGAGCTCGTATACATTAGCTGGGCTTCAATACACAATGCAAAAAATGAACTCTTATACATTAGCTGGGGTACAATACACAATGCAAAAAATGAGCTCTTAAACATTAGCTGGGGTACAACACACAATGCAAAAAATGAGCTCAAACATTAGCTGTGATACAACACGTGCAAAAACTGTGCTTTTAAATATTAGCTGCGGTATACAAAAAATGAACTCTTATACATTAGCTGGGTACAATACACAATGCAAAAACTGAGCTCTTAAATATTAGCTGCGGTACGACAGATTCAAAAAATGAGCTCGTATACATTAGCTGGGGTAAAATACACAATGCAAAAAATGAGCTCAAACATTAGCTGTGATACAACACGTGCAAAAACTGTGCTTTTAAATATTAGCTGCGGTATACAAAAAATGAACTCTTATACATTAGCTGGGGTACAATACACAATGCAAAAACTGAGCTCTTAAATATTAGCTGCAATACAACAGATTCAAAAAATGAGCTTGTATACATTAGCTGCGGTTCAATACAATGCAAAAAATGAACTCTTATACATTAGCTGGGGTACAATACACAATGCAAAAAATGAGCTTGTATACATTAGCTGGGGTACAATACACAATGCAAAAACTGAGCTCTTAAATATTAGCTGCGGCACAACAGATTCAAAAAATGAGCTCGTATATATTAGCTGGGGTACAATACACAATGCAAAAACGGAGCTCTTAAATATTAGCTGCGGTACAACATTTTCAAAAATGAGCTCGTATACATTAGCTGCGGTAATATAGACAATGCAAAAAATGAGCTCGTATACATTAGCTGGGGTACAATAGACAATGCAAAAAATGAGCTTGTATACATTAGCTGCGGTTCAATACAATGCAAAAAATGAACTCTTATACATTAGCTGGGGTACAATACACAATGCAAAAAATGAGCTTGTATACATTAGCTGGGGTACAATACACAATGCAAAAACTGAGCTCTTAAATATTAGCTGCGGCACAACAGATTCAAAAAATGAGCTCGTATATATTAGCTGGGGTAAAATACACAATGCAAAAACGGAGCTCTTAAATATTAGCTGCGGTACAACATTTTCAAAAAATGAGCTCGTATACATTAGCTGCGGTAATATAGACAATGCAAAAAATGAGCTCGTATACATTAGCTGGGGTTCAATACACAATGCAAAAAATGAACTCTTATACATTAGCTGGGGTACAATACACAATGCAAAAAATGAGCTCTTAAACATTAGCTGGGGTACAACACACAATGCAAAAAATGAGCTCAAACATTAGCTGTGATACAACACGTGCAAAAACTGTGCTTTTAATATTAGCTGCGGTATACAAAAATGAACTCTTATACATTAGCTGGGGTACAATACACAATGCAAAAACTGAGCTCTTAAATATTAGCTGCGGTACGACAGATTCAAAAAATGAGCTCGTATACATTAGGTGGGGTACAATACACAATGCAAAAAATGAGCTCAAACATTAGCTGTGATACAACACGTGCAAAAACTGTGCTTTTAAATATTAGCTGCGGTATACAAAAAATGAACTCTTATACATTAGCTGGGGTACAATACACAATGCAAAAACTGAGCTCTTAAATATTAGCTGCAGTACAACAGATTCAAAAAATGAGCTCGTATACATTAGCTAGGGTACAATGCACAATGCAAAAAATGAGCTTCTATACATTAGCTGGGGTAAAATACACAATGCAAAAAATGAGCTCGTATACATTAGCTGCGGTACAATACACAATGCAAAAATGAGCTGTTACACATTAGCTGGGGTACAATACACAATGCAAAAGATGAGCTCTTAAACATTACCTGTGATACAACACATGCAAAAACTGAGCTTGTAAATATTAGCTGCGGTATAGAAAAACTGAGCACGTATACATTAGCTGGGGTACAATACACAATGCAAAAACTGAGCTCTTAAACATTAGCTGGGGTACAATACACTGCAAAAAATGAGCTCAAACATTAGCTGGGGTACAATACACAATGCAAAAAATGAACTCCTATACATTAGCTGGGGTACAATACACAATGCAAAAACCGAGCTCTTAAATATTAGCGGCGGTACAACAGATTCAAAAAATGAGCTCGTATACATTAGCTGGGGTATAATACATCCTCTACCTGCACAGCTTTCAACTTGGCTGGAACACCTTGGCTGGAACACTTTGGCTGGGACACCTGGGCTGGAACACCTGGGGCTGGAACACACTTGACATGAGTAGCACATTAGCTTTAACACATTAGCTGTAACACATAAGACCTAATACATTAGCTGCGGTACAACAGATACAAAAACTGAGCTCGTATACATTAGCTGGGGTACAATACACAATGCAAAAATGAGCTCAAACATTAGCTGTGATACAACACGTGCAAAAACTGTGCTTTTAAATATTAGCTGCGGTATACAAAAAATGAGCTCATATACATTAGCTGGGGTACAATACACAATGCAAAAATGAGCTTGTATACATTAGCTGGGGTACAATACACAATGCAAAAACTGAGCTCTTAAATATTAGCTGCGGCACAACAGATTCAAAAAATGAGCTCGTATATATTAGCTGGGGTAAATACACAATGCAAAAACGGAGCTCTTAAATATTAGCTGCGGTACAACATTTTCAAAAAATGAGCTCGTATACATTCGCTGCGGTAATATAGACAATGCAAAAAATGAGCTCGTATACATTAGCTGGGGTTCAATACACAATGCAAAAATGAACTCTTATACATTAGCTGGGGTACAATACACAATGCAAAAAATGAGCTCTTAAACATTAGCTGGGGTACAACACACAATGCAAAAAATGAGCTCAAACATTAGCTGTGATACAACACGTGCAAAAACTGTGCTTTTAAATATTAGCTGCGGTATACAAAAAATGAACTCTTATACATTAGCTGGGGTACAATACACAATGCAAAAACTGAGCTCTTAAATATTAGCTGCGGTACGACAGATTCAAAAATGAGCTCGTATACATTAGCTGGGGTACAATACACAATGCAAAAAATGAGCTCAAACATTAGCTGTGATACAACACGTGCAAAAACTGTGCTTTTAAATATTAGCTGCGGTATACAAAAAATGAACTCTTATACATTAGCTGGGGTACAATACACAATGCAAAAACTGAGCTCTTAAATATTAGCTGCAGTACAACAGATTCAAAAAATGAGCTCGTATACATTAGCTAGGGTACAATGCACAATGCAAAAAATGAGCTTCTATACATTAGCTGGGGTAAATACACAATGCAAAAAATGAGCTCGTATACATTAGCTGCGGTACAATACACAATGCAAAAAATGAGCTGTTACACATTAGCTGGGGTACAATACACAATGCAAAGATGAGCTCTTAACATTACCTGTGATACAACACATGCAAAAACTGAGCTTGTAAATATTAGCTGCGGTATAGAAAAACTGAGCACGTATACATTAGCTGGGGTACAATACACAATGCAAAAACTGAGCTCTTAAACATTAGCTGGGGTACAATACACTGCAAAAAATGAGCTCAAACATTAGCTGGGGTACAATACACAATGCAAAAAATGAACTCCTATACATTAGCTGGTGTACAATACACAATGCAAAAACCGAGCTCTTAAATATTAGCGGCGGTACAACAGATTCAAAAAATGAGCTCGTATACATTAGCTGGGGTATAATACATCCTCTACCTGCACAGCTTTCAACTTGGCTGGAACACCTTGGCTGGAACACTTTGGCTGGGACACCTGGGCTGGAACACCTGGGCTGGAACACACTTGACATGAGTAGCACATTAGCTTTAACACATTAGCTGTAACACATAAGACCTAATACATTAGCTGCGGTACAACAGATACAAAACTGAGCTCGTATACATTAGCTGGGGTACAATACACAATGCAAAAAATGAGCTCAAACATTAGCTGTGATACAACACGTGCAAAAACTGTGCTTTTAAATATTAGCTGCGGTATACAAAAAATGAGCTCATATACATTAGCTGGGGTACAATACACAATGCAAAAAATGAGCTCGTATACATTAGCTGGGGTACAATACACAATACAAAAACTGAGCTCTTAAATATTAGCTGCGGTTAAACAGATTCAAAAAATGAGCTCATATACATTAGCTGGGGTACAATACACAATGCAAAAACGGGGCTCTTAAATATTAGCTGCGGTACGTCAGATTCAAAAAATGAGCTCGTATACATTAGCTGGGGTACAATACACAATGCAAAAGATGAGCTCTTAAACATTACCTGTGATACAACACATGCAAAAACTGAGCTTGTAAATATTAGCTGCGGTATAGAAAAACTGAGCACGTATACATTAGCTGGGGTACAACACACAATGCAAAAACGGAGCTCTTAAATATTAGCTGGGGTACAACAGGTTAAAAAATGAGCTCGTATACATTAGCTGGGGTATAATACATCGTCTACCTGCACAGCTTTCAACTTGGCTGGAACACGTTGGCTGGAACACTTTGGCTGGAACACCTGGGCTGGAACACCTGGGCTGGAACACACTTGACATGAGTAGCACATTAGCTTTAACACATTAGCTGTAACACATAAGACCTAATACATTAGCTGCGGTACAAGAGATACAAAAACTGAGCTCGTATACATTAGCTGGGGTACAATACACAATACAAAAAATGAGCTCGTATACATTAGCTGGGGTACAATAGACAATGCAAAAACTGAGCTCTTAAATATTAGCTGCGGTTCAACAGATTCCAAAAATGAGCTCGTATACATTAGCTGCGGTACAATACACAATGCAAAAACTGAGCTCTTAAATATTAGCTGCGGTACAACAGATTCAAAAAATGAGCTCGTATACATTAGCTGGGGTACAATACACAATGCAAAAACTGAGCTCTTAAATATTAGCTGCGGTACAACAGATTCAAAAACTGAGCTTGTATACATTAGCTGGGGTAGAATACACAATGCAAAAAATGAGCTCGTATACATTAGCTGGGGTTCAATACACAATGCAAAAAATGAGCTCAAACATTAGCTGTGATACAACACGTGCAAAAACTGTGCTTTAAATATTAGCTGCGGTATACAAAAAATGAACTCTTATACATTAGCTGGGGTACAATACACAATGCAAAAACTGAGCTCTTAAATATTAGCTGCGGTACAACAGGTTAAAAAAATGAGCTCGTATACATTAGCTGGGGTACAATACACAATACAAAAAATGAGCTCGTATACATTAGCTGGGGTATAATACATCCTCTACCTGCACAGCTTTCAACTTGGCTGGATCACGTTGGCTGGAACACTTTGGCTGGAACACCTGGGCTGGAACACCTGGGCTGGAACACACTTGACATGAGTAGTACATTAGCTTTAACACATTAGCTGTAACACATAAGACCTAATAGATTAGCTGCGGTACAACAGATAGAAAAAATGAGCTCGTATACATTAGCTGGGGTACAATAGACAATGCAAAAACGGAGCTCTTAAATATTAGCTGCGGTACGACAGATTTAAAAAATGAGCTCTCATACATTAGCTGGGGTACAATACACAATGCAAAAAATGAGCTCGTATACATTAGCTGGGGTTCAATACACAATGCAAAAAATGAGCTCAAATATTAGCTGTGATACAACACGTGCAAAAACTGTGCTTTCAAATATTAGCTGCGGTACAATACATGCAAATAATGAGCTCTTAAACATTAGCTGTGATAAAACAGATGAAAACACTGAGCTCTTAAATATTAGCTGCGGGACAACAGATACAAAAAATGAGCCCATATACATTAGCTGCGTTACAATACATGCAAAAAAATGACCTCTTACACATTAGCTGCGGTACAATAGATGCAAAACATTAGCTCTTAGACATTAGCTGCGGTACAATAGACGGACACAGAGACATGACAGAAACAGAAACACAACACACATAGACACACAACAGAGACACAGAAAAAAGATACAAGAGTACCTGTTCAGCCGGCTACACAAGGAGGTCAACACACACACACAAACACACACACACACACTTTGGCTGTAACACTTCGGATGGAACACTTTGGCTGGAACACCTGCACATTAGAAGTACATTAGCTAAAACACATTAGCTGTTTCACACTAGATCTGATACATTAGCTGTGGTACAATACATGAACAGAATGAGCTCGTGTACATTAGCTGGGGTACAACAGATGCAAAAAAATGAGCTCTTATACATTAGCATCGGTACAATAGGTGCAAAAATGAGCTCTTTTACATTAGCTGCGGTACAATACATGCACAAAATGAGCTCGTGTACATTAGCTGGGGTACAATAGATGCAAAAAAATGAGCTCTTAAACATTAGCTGTGATACAATTGATGCAAAAAATGAGCTCTTAAACATTAGCTGTGATACCATTGATGCAAAAAATGAGCTCATATACATTACCTGCGGTACAATAGATGCACAAAATGAGCTCGTATACGTTAGCTGCGGTACAATAGATGCAAAAAAATGAGCTCTTATACATTAGCTGCGGTACAATACATGCAAAAAATGAGCTCTTAAACATTGGCTGCGGTACAATACATGCAAAAAATGAGCTCGTGTACATTAGCTGGGGTACAATACATGCAAAAAATGAGCTCAAACATTAGCTGCGGTACAATAGATGCAAAACATTAGCTCTTAGACATTAGCTGCAGTACAATAGATGCAAAAAGATGAGCTCTTATACATTATCTGAGGTACAACAGATGCAAATAATGAGCTCTGATACATTAGCTGCGGTACAATACACAATTCAAAAAATGAGCTCTTAAACATTAGCTTTGGTACAATACATGCACAAAATGAGCTCGTCTACGTTAGCTGCGGTACAATACATGAAAAAAATGAGCTCTTAAACATTAGCTGTGGTACAACATGCAAATAATGAGCTCTGATACATTAGCTGCGGTAATATACATGTAAAACATGAGATCTTATACATTAGCTGCGGTACAATACACAATTCAAAAAATGAACTCTGATACATTAGCTGGGGTAGAATACACAATCCAAAAACCGAGCTCTTAAATATTAGCGGCGGTACAACAGATTCAAAAAATGAGCTCGTATACATTAGCTGGGGTATAATACATCCTCTACCTGCACAGCTTTCAACTTGGCTGGAACACGTTGGCTGGAACACTTTGGCTGGAACACCTGGGCTGGAACACCTGGGCTGGAACACCTGGGCTGGAACACACTTGACATGAGTAGCACATTAGCTTTAACACATTAGCTGTAACACATAAAACCTAATAGATTAGCTGCGGTACAACAGATACAAAAACTGAGCTCGTATACATTAGCTGCGGTAATATAGACAATGCAAAAAATGAGCTCGTATACATTAGCTGGGGTACAATACACAATGCAGAAACGGAGCTCTTAAATATTAGCTGCGGTACAACAGATTCAAAAAATGAGCTCTCATACATTAGCTGGGGTACAATACACAATGCAAAAAATGAGCTCGTATACATTAGCTGGGGTATAATACATCCTCTACCTCCACAGCTTTCAACTTGGCTGGAACACGTTGGCTGGACCACTTTGGCTGGAACACTTCGGCTGGAACACTTCGGCTGGAACACACTTGACATGAGTAGTACATTAGCTTTAACACATTAGCTGTAACACATTAGACCTAATACATTAGCTGCGATACAACAGATACAAAAAATGAGCTCGTATACATTAGCTGGGGTAGAATACACAATGCATAAAATGAGCTCGTATGCATTAGCTGGGGTACAATATACAATGCAAAAAATTAGCTCTTAAACATTAGCTGGGGTACAATACACAATGCAAAAACGGAGCTCTTAAATATTAGCTGCAGAACAACAGATTCAAAAAATGAGTTCGTATACATTAGCTGGGGTACAATACACAATACAAAAAATGAGCTCGGCTACACAAGGAGGTCAACACACACACACACACACACACACACACAAACACACACACACACACTTTGGCTGTAACACTTCGGTTGGAACACTTGGGTGGAACACTTCGGATGGAACACTTTGGCTGGAACACCTTCACATTAGAAGTACATTAGCTAAAACAGATTAGCTGTTTCACACTAGATCTGATACATTAGCTGTGGTACAATACATGAACAGAATGAGCTCGTGTACATTAGCTGGGGTACAATAGATGCAAAAAAATGAGCTCATACATTAGCTGTGATACAATTGATGCAAAAAATGAGCTCTTTCACATTAGCTGCGGTACAATACATGCACAAAATGAGCTCGTGTACATTAGCTGGGGTAGAATAGATGCAAAAAAATGAGCTCTTAAACATTAGCTGTGATACAATTGATGCAAAAAATGAGCTCATATACATTACCTGCGGTACAATAGATGCACAAAATGAGCTCGTATACATTAGCTGCGGTACAATACATGCAAAAAATGAGCTCTTAAAAATTAGCTGCGGTACATTACATGAAAAAAATGAGCTCAAACATTAGCTGCGGTACAACAGATACAAAAACTGAGCTCGTATACATTAGCTGCGGTAATATAGACAATGCAAAAAATGAGCTCTTATACATTAGCTGGGGTACAATACACTGCAAAAAATGAGCTCAAACATTAGCTGTGATACAACACATGCAAAAACTGAGCTTGTAAATATTAGCTGCGGTATACAAAAAATGAGCTCGTATACATTAGCTGGGGTACAATACACAATGAAAAAACTGAGCTCTTAAATATTAGCTGCGGTTCAACAGATTCAAAAAATGAGCTCTTAAACATTAGCTGGGGTACAATACACAATGCAAAAAATGAGCTCTTAAACATTAGCTGGGGTACAATACACAATACAAAAACTGAGCTTTTAAATATTAGCTGCGGTTCAACAGATTCAAAAAATGAGCTCGTATACATTAGCTGGGGTACAATACACAATGGAAAAAATGAGCTCGTATACATTAGCTGGGGTATAATACATCCTCTACCTGCACAGCTTTCAACTTGGCTGGATCACGTTGGCAGGAACACTTTGGCTGGGACAGCTGGGCTGGATCACGTTGGCTGGAACACCTGGGCTGGAACACCTGGGCTGGAACACACTTGACATGAGTAGTACATTAGCTTTAACACATTAGCTGTAACACATTAGACCTAATACATTAGCTGCGGTACAACAGATACAAAAAATGAGCCCGTATACATTAGCTGGGGTACAATACACAATGCAAAAAATGAGCTCGTATACATTAGCTGGGGTACAATACACAATGCAAAAATGAGCTTGTATACATTAGCTGGGGTACAATACACAATGCAAAAAATGAGCTCGTATACATTAGCTGGGGTACAGTAAATGCAAAAACTGAGCTCTTAAACATTAGCTGGGGTACAATACACTGCAAAAAATGAGCTCAAACATTAGCTGTGATACAACACATGCAAAAACTGAGCTTGTAAATATTAGCTGCGGTATACAAAAAATGAGCTTGTATACATTAGCTGGGGTACAATACACAATGCAAAAAATGAGCTCGTATACATTAGCTGGGGTATAATACATCCTCTACCTGCACAGCTTTCAACTTGGCTGGAACACGTTGGCTGGAACACGTTGGCTGGAACACGCTGGCTGGAACACTTCGGATGGAACACTTCGGCTGGAACATCTGGGCTGGAACACACTTGACATGAGTAGTACATTAGCTTTAACACATTAGCTGTAACACATTAGACCTAATACATTAGCTGCGGTACAACAGATACAAAAAATGAGCTCGTATACATTAGCTGGGGTACAATACACAATGCAAAAACTGAGCTCTTAAATATTAGCTGCAATACAACAGATTCAAAAAATGAGCTTGTATACATTAGCTGCGGTTCAATACAATGCAAAAAATGAACTCTTATACATTAGCTGGGGTACAATACACAATGCAAAAATGAGCTTGTATACATTAGCTGGGGTACAATACACAATGCAAAAACTGAGCTCTTAAATATTAGCTGCGGCACAACAGATTCAAAAAATGAGCTCGTATATATTAGCTGGGGTAAAATACACAATGCAAAAACGGAGCTCTTAAATATTAGCTGCGGTACAACATTTTCAAAAAATGAGCTCGTATACATTAGCTGGGCTTCAATACACAATGCAAAAAATGAACTCTTATACATTAGCTGGGGTACAATACACAATGCAAAAAATGAGCTCTTAAACATTAGCTGGGGTACAACACACAATGCAAAAATGAGCTCAAACATTAGCTGTGATACAACACGTGCAAAAACTGTGCTTTTAAATATTAGCTGCGGTATACAAAAAATGAACTCTTATACATTAGCTGGGGTACAATACACAATGCAAAAACTGAGCTCTTAAATATTAGCTGCGGTACGACAGATTCAAAAAATGAGCTCGTATACATTAGCTGGGGTAAAATACACAATGCAAAAAATGAGCTCAAACATTAGCTGTGATACAACACGTGCAAAAACTGTGCTTTTAAATATTAGCTGCGGTATACAAAAATGAACTCTTATACATTAGCTGGGGTACAATACACAATGCAAAAACTGAGCTCTTAAATATTAGCTGCAATACAACAGATTCAAAAATGAGCTTGTATACATTAGCTGCGGTTCAATACAATGCAAAAAATGAACTCTTATACATTAGCTGGGGTACAATACACAATGCAAAAAATGAGCTTGTATACATTAGCTGGGGTACAATACACAATGCAAAAACTGAGCTCTTAAATATTAGCTGCGGCACAACAGATTCAAAAAATGAGCTCGTATATATTAGCTGGGGTACAATACACAATGCAAAACGGAGCTCTTAAATATTAGCTGCGGTACAACATTTTCAAAAAATGAGCTCGTATACATTAGCTGCGGTAATATAGACAATGCAAAAAATGAGCTCGTATACATTAGCTGGGGTACAATAGACAATGCAAAAAATGAGCTTGTATACATTAGCTGCGGTTCAATACAATGCAAAAAATGAACTCTTATACATTAGCTGGGGTACAATACACAATGCAAAAAATGAGCTTGTATACATTAGCTGGGGTACAATACACAATGCAAAAACTGAGCTCTTAAATATTAGCTGCGGCACAACAGATTCAAAAATGAGCTCGTATATATTAGCTGGGGTAAAATACACAATGCAAAAACGGAGCTCTTAAATATTAGCTGCGGTACAACATTTTCAAAAAATGAGCTCGTATACATTAGCTGCGGTAATATAGACAATGCAAAAAATGAGCTCGTATACATTAGCTGGGGTTCAATACACAATGCAAAAAATGAACTCTTATACATTAGCTGGGGTACAATACACAATGCAAAAAATGAGCTCTTAAACATTAGCTGGGGTACAACACACAATGCAAAAATGAGCTCAAACATTAGCTGTGATACAACACGTGCAAAAACTGTGCTTTTAAATATTAGCTGCGGTATACAAAAAATGAACTCTTATACATTAGCTGGGGTACAATACACAATGCAAAAACTGAGCTCTTAAATATTAGCTGCGGTACGACAGATTCAAAAAATGAGCTCGTATACATTAGGTGGGGTACAATACACAATGCAAAAAATGAGCTCAAACATTAGCTGTGATACAACACGTGCAAAAACTGTGCTTTTAAATATTAGCTGCGGTATACAAAAAATGAACTCTTATACATTAGCTGGGGTACAATACACAATGCAAAAACTGAGCTCTTAAATATTAGCTGCAGTACAACAGATTCAAAAAATGAGCTCGTATACATTAGCTAGGGTACAATGCACAATGCAAAAAATGAGCTTCTATACATTAGCTGGGGTAAAATACACAATGCAAAAAATGAGCTCGTATACATTAGCTGCGGTACAATACACAATGCAAAAAATGAGCTGTTACACATTAGCTGGGGTACAATACACAATGCAAAAGATGAGCTCTTAAACATTACCTGTGATACAACACATGCAAAAACTGAGCTTGTAAATATTAGCTGCGGTATAGAAAAACTGAGCACGTATACATTAGCTGGGGTACAATACACAATGCAAAAACTGAGCTCTTAAACATTAGCTGGGGTACAATACACTGCAAAAAATGAGCTCAAACATTAGCTGGGGTACAATACACAATGCAAAAAATGAACTCCTATACATTAGCTGGGGTACAATACACAATGCAAAAACCGAGCTCTTAAATATTAGCGGCGGTACAACAGATTCAAAAAATGAGCTCGTATACATTAGCTGGGGTATAATACATCCTCTACCTGCACAGCTTTCAACTTGGCTGGAACACCTTGGCTGGAACACTTTGGCTGGGACACCTGGGCTGGAACACCTGGGCTGGAACACACTTGACATGAGTAGCACATTAGCTTTAACACATTAGCTGTAACACATAAGACCTAATACATTAGCTGCGGTACAACAGATACAAAAACTGAGCTCGTATACATTAGCTGGGGTACAATACACAATGCAAAAAATGAGCTCAAACATTAGCTGTGATACAACACGTGCAAAAACTGTGCTTTTAAATATTAGCTGCGGTATACAAAAAATGAGCTCATATACATTAGCTGGGGTACAATACACAATGCAAAAAATGAGCTTGTATACATTAGCTGGGGTACAATACACAATGCAAAAACTGAGCTCTTAAATATTAGCTGCGGCACAACAGATTCAAAAAATGAGCTCGTATATATTAGCTGGGGTAAAATACACAATGCAAAAACGGAGCTCTTAAATATTAGCTGCGGTACAACATTTTCAAAAAATGAGCTCGTATACATTCGCTGCGGTAATATAGACAATGCAAAAAATGAGCTCGTATACATTAGCTGGGGTTCAATACACAATGCAAAAAATGAACTCTTATACATTAGCTGGGGTACAATACACAATGCAAAAAATGAGCTCTTAAACATTAGCTGGGGTACAACACACAATGCAAAAAATGAGCTCAAACATTAGCTGTGATACAACACGTGCAAAAACTGTGCTTTTAAATATTAGCTGCGGTATACAAAAATGAACTCTTATACATTAGCTGGGGTACAATACACAATGCAAAAACTGAGCTCTTAAATATTAGCTGCGGTACGACAGATTCAAAAAATGAGCTCGTATACATTAGCTGGGGTACAATACACAATGCAAAAAATGAGCTCAAACATTAGCTGTGATACAACACGTGCAAAAACTGTGCTTTTAAATATTAGCTGCGGTATACAAAAAATGAACTCTTATACATTAGCTGGGGTACAATACACAATGCAAAAACTGAGCTCTTAAATATTAGCTGCAGTACAACAGATTCAAAAAATGAGCTCGTATACATTAGCTGCGGTTTAATACAATGCAAAAAATGAACTCTTATACATTAGCTGGGGTACAATACACAATGCAAAAAATGAACTCAAACATTAGCTGGGGTACAATACACAATACAAAAACGGAGCTCTTAAATATTAGCTGCGGTACAACAGATTCAAAAAATGAGCTCGTATACATTAGCTGGGATACAATACACAATGCAAAAAATGAACTCTTAAATATTAGCTGCGGTACAACAGATTCAAAAAATGAGCTCGTATACATTAGCTGCGGTACAATACACAATGCAAAAAATGAGCTCTTACACATTAGCTGGGGTACAATACACAATACAAAAACGGAGCTCTTAAATATTAGCTGCGGTAAAACAGATTCAAAAAATGAGCTCGTATACATTAGCTGGGGTACAATACACAATGCAAAAGATGAGCTCTTAAACATTACCTGTGATACAACACATGCAAAAACTGAGCACGTATACATTAGCTGGGGTACAACACACAATGCAAAAACGGAGCTCTTAAATATTAGCTGGGGTACAACAGGTTAAAAAAATGAGCTCGAATACATTAGCTGGGGTATAATACATCCTCTACCTGCACAGCTTTCAACTTGGCTGGAACACGTTGGCTGGAACACTTTGGCTGGGACACTTGGGCTGGAACACCTGGGCTGGAACACACTTGACATGAGTAGCACATTAGCTTTAACACATTAGCTGTAACACATAAGACCTAATACATTAGCTGCGGTACAAAAGATACAAAAACTGAGTTCGTATACATTAGCTGGGGTACAATACACAATGCAAAAAATGAGCTCATATGCATTAGCTGGGGTTCAATACACAATGCAAAAAATGAGCTCAAACATTAGCTGTGATACAACACGTGCAAAAACTGTGCTTTTAAATATTAGCTGCGGTATACAAAAAATGAGCTCGTATACATTAGCTGGGGTATAATACATCGTCTACCTGCACAGCTTTCAACTTGGCTGGATCACGTTGGCTGGAACACTTTGGCTGGAACACCTGGGCTGGAACACCTGGGCTGGAACACACTTGACATGAGTAGTACATTACCTTTAACACATTAGCTGTAACACATAAGACCTCATAGATTAGCTGCGGTACAACAGATAGAAAAAAATGAGCTCGTATACATTAGCTGGGGTACAATAGACAATGCAAAAACTGAGCTCTTAAACATTAGCTGGGGTACAATACACTGCAAAAAATGAGCTCAAACATTAGCTGTGATACAACACATGCAAAAACTGAGCTTGTAAATATTAGCTGCGGTATACAAAAAAGGAGCTCGTATACATTAGCTGGGGTACAATACACAATGCAAAAAATGAGCTCGTATACATTAGCTGGGGTACAATACACAATGCAAAAAATGAGCTCGTATACATTAGCTGGGGTATAATACATCCTCTACCTGCACAGCTTTCAACTTGGCTGGAACACGTTGGCTGGAACACGTTGGCTGGAACACGTTGGCTGGAACACGTTGGCTGGAACACTTCGGATGGAACACTTCGGCTGGAACACTTCGGCTGGAACACCTGGGCTGGAACACACTTGACATGAGTAGTACATTAGCTTTAACACATTAGCTGTAACACATTAGACCTAATACATTAGCTGCGGTACAACAGATACAAAAAATGAGCTCGTATACATTAGCTGGGGTACAATAGACAATGCAAAAACTGAGCTTTTAAATATTAGCTGCGGTTCAACAGATTCCAAAAATGAGCTCGTATACATTAGCTGCGGTTTAATACAATGCAAAAAATGAGCTCTTAAACATTAGCTGGGGTACGACAGATTCAAAAAATGAGCTTGTATACATTAGCTGCGGTTTAATACAATGCAAAAAATGAACTCTTATACATTAGCTGGGGTACAATACACAATGCAAAAAATGAGCTCTTACACATTAGCTGGGGTACAATACACAATGCAAAAGATGAGCTCTTAAACATTACCTGTGATACAACACATGCAAAAACTGAGCACGTATACATTAGCTGGGGTATAATACACAATGCAAAAACGGAGCTCTTAAATATTAGCTGGGGTACAACAGGTTAAAAAAATGAGCTCATATACATTAGTTGGGGTACAATACACAATGCAAAAACCGAGCTCTTAAATATTAGCGGCGGTACAACAGATACAAAAACTGAGCTCGTATACATTAGCTGGGGTTCAATACACAATGCAAAAAATGAGCTCAAACATTAGCTGTGATACAACACGTGCAAAAACTGTGGTTTTAAATATTAGCTGCGGTATACAAAAAATGAGCTCATATACATTAGCTGGGGTACAATACACAATGCAAAAACGGAGCTCTTAAATATTAGCTGCAGTACAACAGATTCAAAAAATGAGCTCATATACATTAGCTGGGGTAATTTACACAATGCAAAAAATGAGCTCGTATACATTAGCTGTGGTTTAATACAATGCAAAAAATGAACTCTTATACATTAGCTGGGGTAAAATACACAATGCAAAAACTGAGCTCTTAAATATTAGCTGCGGTACGACAGATTCAAAAAATGAGCTCGTACACATTAGCTGCGGTTTAATACAATGCAAAAAATGAACTCTTATACATTAGCTGGGGGAAAATACACAATGCAAAAACTGAGCTCTTAAATATTAGCTGCGGTACAACAGATTCAAAAAATGAGCTCGTATACATTAGCTGGGGTACAATAGACAATGCAAAAAATGAGCTCTTATACATTAGCTGGGGTACAATACACTGCAAAAAATGAGCTCAAACATTAGCTGTGATACAACACATGCAAAAACTGAGCTTGTAAATATTAGCTGCGGTATACAAAAAATGAGCTCGTATACATTAGCTGGGGTACAATAGACAATGAAAAAACTGAGCTCTTAAATATTAGCTGCGGTTCAACAGATTCAAAAAATGAGCTCGTATACATTAGCTGCGGTTCAATACACAATGCAAAAAATGAGCTCTTAAACATTAGCTGGAGTACAATACACAATACAAAAACTGAGCTCTTAAATATTAGCTGCAGTACAACAGATTCAAAAAATGAGCTCGTATACATTAGCTGCGGTACAATACACAATGCAAAAAATGAGCTCTTACACATTAGCTGTGGTACAATACACAATGCAAAAGATGAGCTCTTAAACATTACCTGTGATACAACACATGCAAAAACTGAGCTTGTAAATATTAGCTGCGGTATAGAAAAACTGAGCACGTATACATTAGCTGGGGTACAACACACAATGCAAAAACGGAGCTCTTAAATATTAGCTGGGGTACAACAGGTTAAAAAAATGAGCTCGTATACATTAGCTGGGGTATAATACATCCTCTACCTGCACAGCTTTCAACTTGGCTGGAACACGTTGGCTGGAACACTTTGGCTGGGACACCTGGGCTGGAACACCTGGGCTGGAACACCTGGGCTGGAACACACTTGACATGAGTAGCACATTAGCTTTAACACATTAGCTGTAACACATAAGACCTAACACATTAGCTGCGGTACAACAGATACAAAAACTGAGCTCGTATACATTAGCTGGGGTACAATACACAATGCAAAAAATGAGCTCAAACATTAGCTGTGATACAACACGTGCAAAAACTGTGCTTTTAAATATTAGCTGCGGTATACAAAAAATGAGATCATATACATTAGCTGGGGTACAATACACAATGCAAAAAATGAGCTCGTATACATTAGCTGGGGTATAATACATCCTCTACCTGCACAGCTTTCAACTTGGCTGGATCACGTTGGCTGGAACACCTGGGCTGGAACACCTGGGCTGGAACACACTTGACATGAGTAGTACATTAGCTTTAACACATTAGCTGTAACACATAAGACCTAATAGATTAGCTGCGGTACAACAGATAGAAAAAATGAGCTCGTATACATTAGCTGGGGTACAATACACAATGCAAAAACTGAGCTCTTAAACATTAGCTGGGGTACAATACACTGCAAAAAATGAACTCCTATACATTAGCTGGGGTACAATACACAATGCAAAAAATGAGCTCTTACACATTAGCTGGGGTACAATACACAATGCAAAAAATGAGCTCGTATACATTAGCTGGGGTACAATACACAATGCAAAAATGAGCTCAAATATTACCTGTGATACAACACGTGCAAAAACTGTGCTTTTAGATATTAGCTGCGGTATACAAAAAATGAGCTCATATACATTAGCTGGGGTACAATACACAATGCAAAAACGGAGCTCTTAAATATTAGCTGCAGTACAACAGATTCAAAAAATGAGCTCATATACATTAGCTGGGGTACAATACACAATGCAAAAACGGCGCTCTTAAATATTAGCTGCGGTACAACAGATTCAAAAAATGAGCTCGTACACATTAGCTGGGGTACAATACACAATGCAAAAAATGAGCTTGTATACATTAGCTGGGGTACAATACACAATGCAAAAAATGAGCTTGTATACATTAGCTGGGGTACAATACACAATGCAAAAACGGAGCTCTTAAATATTAGCTGCGGTACGACAGATTCAAAAAATGAGCTCGTACACATTAGCTGGGGTACAATACACAATGCAAAAAATGAGCTCTTATACATTAGCTGGGGTACAATACACTGCAAAAAATGAGCTCAAACATTAGCTGTGATACAATACATGCAAAAACTGAGCTTGTAAATATTAGCTGCGGTATACAAAAAATGAGCTCGTATACATTAGCTGGGGTACAATAGACAATGAAAAAACTGAGCTCTTAAATATTAGCTGGGGTACAATACACAATACAAAAACTGAGCTCTTAAATATTAGCTGCGGTTCAACAGATTCAAAAAATGAGCTCGTATACATTAGCTGCGGTTCAATACACAATGCAAAAAATGAACTCTCATACATTAGCTGGGGTAAAATACACAATGCAAAAACTGAGCTCTTAAATATTAGCTGCAGTACAACAGATTCAAAAAATGAGCTCGTATACTTTAGCTGGGGTACAATACACAATGCAAAAACCGAGCTCTTAAATATTAGCTGGGGTACAACAGATTCAAAAAATGAGCTCGTATACATTAGCTGGGGTACAATACACAATACAAAAAGTGAGCTCTTAAATATTAGCTGCGGTTCAACAGATTCAAAAAATGAGCTCGTACACATTAGCTGTGGTTTAATACAATGCAAAAAATGAACTCTTATACATTAGCTGGGGTAAAATACACAATGCAAAAACTGAGCTCTTAAATATTAGCTGCAGTACAACAGATTCAAAAAATGAGCTCGTACACATTAGCTGTGGTTTAATACAATGCAAAAAATGAACTCTTATACATTAGCTGTGGTAAAATACACAATGCAAAAACTGAGCTCTTAAATATTAGCTGCAGTACAACAGATTCAAAAAATGAGCTCGTATACATTAGCTGGGGTACAATGCACAATGCAAAAAATGAGCTTCTATACATTAGCTGGGGTACAATACACAATGCAAAAAATGAGCTCTTACACTTTAGCTGGGGTACAATACACAATGCAAAAGATGAGCTCTTAAACATTACCTGTGATACAACACATGCAAAAACTGAGCTTGTAAATATTAGCTGCGGTATAGAAAAACTGAGCACGTATACATTAGCTGGGGTACAACACACAATGCAAAAACGGAGCTCTTAAATATTAGCTGGGGTACAACAGATACAAAAACTGAGTTCGTATACATTAGCTGGGGTACAATACACAATGCAAAAAATGAGCTCGTATACATTAGCTGGGGTTCAATACACAACGCAAAAAATGAGCTCAAACATTAGCTGTGATACAACACGTGCAAAAACTGTGCTTTTAAATATTAGCTGCGGTATACAAAAAATGAGCTCGTATACATTAGCTGGGGTACAATACACAATGCAAAAAATGAGCTCGTATACATTAGCTGGGGTATAATACATCCTCTACCTGCACAGCTTTCAACTTGGCTGGATCACGTTGGCTGGAACACTTTGGCTGGAACACCTGGGCTGGAACACCTGGGCTGGAACACCTGGGCTGGAACACACTTGACATGAGTAGTACATTAGCTTTAACACATTAGCTGTAACACATAAGACTTAATAGATTAGCTGCGGTACAACAGATAGAAAAAATGAGCTCGTATACATTAGCTGGGGTACAATAGACAATGCAAAAACTGAGCTCAAACATTAGGTAGGGTACAATACACTGCAAAAAATGAGCTCAAACATTAGCTGTGATACAACACATGCAAAAACTGAGCTTGTAAATATTAGCTGCGGTATACAAAAAATGAGCTCGTATACATTAGCTGGGGTACAATACACAATGCAAAAAATGAGCTCGTATACATTAGCTGGGGTACAATACACAATGCAAAAAATGAGCTCGTATACATTAGCTGGGGTATAATACATCCTCTACCTGCACAGCTTTCAACTTGGCTGGAACACGTTGGCTGGAACACGTTGGCTGGAACACGTTGGCTGGAACACGTTGGCTGGAACACTTCGGATGGAACACCTGGGCTGGAACACCTGGGCTGGAACACCTGGGCTGGAACACACTTGACATGAGTAGCACATTAGCTTTAACACATTAGCTGTAACACATTAGACCTAATACATTAGCTGCGGTACAACAGATACAAAAAATGAGCTCGTATACATTAGCTGGGGTACAATACACAATGCAAAAACTGAGCTCTTAAATATTAGCTGCAGTACAACAGATTCAAAAAATGAGCTCGTATATATTAGCTGCGGTAATATAGACAATGCAAAAATGAGCTCGTATACATTAGCTGGGGTACAATACACAATGCAAAAACGGAGCTCTTAAATATTAGCTGCGGTACAACATTTTCAAAAAATGAGCTCGTATACATTAGCTGGGGTACAATACACAATGCAAAAAATGAGCTCAAACATTAGCTGGGGTACAATACACAATACAAAAACTGAGCTCTTAAATATTAGCTGCGGTACGACAGATTCAAAAAATGAGCTCGTATACATTAGCTGGGGTACAATACACAATGCAAAAAATGAGCTCTTACACATCAGCTGGGGTACAATACACAATGCAAAAAATGAGCTCAAACATTAGCTGTGATACAACACGTGCAAAAACTGTGCTTTTAAATATTAGCTGCGGTATACAAAAAATGAACTCTTATACATTAGCTGGGGTACAATACACAATGCAAAACTGAGCTCTTAAATATTAGCTGCAGTACAACAGATTCAAAAAATGAGCTCGTATACATTAGCTGGGGTACAATACACAATGCAAAAAATGAGCTCTTACACATTAGCTGGGGTACAATACACAATGCAAAAGATGAGCTCTTAAACATTACCTGTGATACAACACATGCAAAAACTGAGCTTGTAAATATTAGCTGCGGTATAGAAAAACTGAGCACGTATACATTAGCTGGGGTATAATACATCCTCTACCTGCACAGCTTTCAACTTGGCTGGAACACGTTGGCTGGAACACTTTGGCTGGGACACCTGGGCTGGAACACCTGGGCTGGAACACACTTGACATGAGTAGCACATTAGCTTTAACACATTAGCTGTAACACATAAGACCTAATACATTAGCTGCGGTATAACAGATACAAAAACTGAGTTCGTTTACATTAGCTGGGGTACAATACACAATGCAAAAAATGAGCTCGTATACATTAGCTGAGGTTCAATACACAATGCAAAAAATGAGCTCGTATACATTAGCTGGGGTACAATACACAATGCAAAAAATGAGCTCGTATACATTAGCTGGGGTATAATACATCCTCTACCTGCACAGCTTTCAACTTGGCTGGAAGACGTTGGCTGGAACACTTTGGCTGGGACACCTGGGCTGGAACACCTGGGCTGGAACACCTGGGCTGGAACACACTTGACATGAGTAGCACATTAGCTTTAACACATTAGCTGTAACACATAAGACCTAATACATTAGCTGCGGTACAACAGTTACAAAAACTGAGCTCGTATACATTAGCTGGGGTACAATACACAATGCAAAAACGGAGCTCTTAAATATTAGCTGCAGTACAACAGATTCAAAAAATGAGCTCGTATACATTAGCTGCGGTTTAATACAATGCAAAAAATGAAATCTTATACATTAGCTGGGGTACAATACACAATGCAAAAGATGAGCTCTTAAACATTACCTGTGTTACAACACATGCAAAAACTGAGCACGTATACATTAGCTGGGGTACAATACACAATGCAAAAACGGAGCTCTTAAATATTTGCTGGGGTACAACAGGTTAAAAAAATGAACTCTGATACATTAGCTGGGGTACAATACACAATGCAAAAAATGAGCTCGTATACATTAGCTGGGGTACAAAAGACAATGCAAAAACTGAGCTCTTAAACATCAGCTGGGGTACAATACACTGCAAAAAATGAGCTCAAACATTAGCTATGATACAACACATGCAAAAACTGAGCTTGTAAATATTAGCTGCGGTATACAAAAAATGAGCTCGTATACATTAGCTGGGGTACAATACACAATGCAAAAACGGAGCTCTTAAATATTACCTGCAGTACAACAGATTCAAAAAATGAGTTCGTATACATTAGCTGGGGTACAATACACAATGCAAAAATGAGCTTGTATACATTAGCTGGGGTACAATACACAATGCAAAAACGGAGCTCTTAAATATTACCTGCGGTACAACAGATTCAAAAAATGAGCTCGTATACATTAGCTGGGGTACAATACATCCTCTACCTGCACAGCTTTCAACTTGGCTGGAACACTTCGGCTGGAACACGTTGGCTGGAACACGTTGGCTGGAACACGTTGGCTGGAACACTTTGGCTGGAACACCTGGGCTGGAACACACTTGACATGAGTAGTACATTAGCTTTAACACATTAGCTGTAACACATAAGACCGAATACATTAGCTGGGGTACAATAGACAATGAAAAAACTGAGCTCTTAAATATTAGCTGCGGTTCAACAGATTCAAAAAATGAGCTCGTACACATTAGCTGGGGTACAATACACAATGCAAAAAATGAACTCTCATACATTAGCTGGGGTACAATACACAATGCAAAAAATGAGCTCTTAAACATTAGCTGGGGTACAATACACAATACAAAAACTGAGCTCTTAAATATTAGCTGCGGTACGACAGATTCAAAAAATGAGCTCGTACACATTAGCTGGGGTACAATACACAATGCAAAAAACAAGGTTGTATACATTAGCTGGGGTACAATACACTGCAAAAGATGAGCTCTTAAACATTACCTGTGATACAACACATGCAAAAACTGAGCTTGTAAATATTAGCTGCGGTATAGAAAAACTGAGCACGTATACATTAGCTGGGGTACAACACACAATGCAAAAACGGAGCTCTTAAATATAAGCTGGGGTACAACAGGTTAAAAAAATGAGCTCGTATACATTAGCTGGGGTTCAATACACAACGCAAAAAATGAGCTCAAACATTAGCTGTGATACAACATGTGCAAAAACTGTGCTTTTAAATATTAGCTGCGGTATACAAAAAATGAGCTCATATACATTAGCTGGGGTACAATACACAATGCAAAAAATGAGCTCGTATACATTAGCGTATACATCAACTTGGCTGGATCACGTTGGCTGGAACACTTGGCTGGACCTGGGGAACCTGGCTGCAACACACTTGACATGAGTAGCACATTAGCTTTAACACATTAGCTGTAACACATAAGACCTAATACATTAGCTGCGGTACAACAGATACAAAAACTGAGCTCGTATACATTAGCTGCGGTTTAATACAATGCAAAAAATGAACTCTTATACATTAGCTGGGGTACAATACACAATGCAAAAACTGAGCTCTAAACATTAGCTGGGGTACAATACACAATGCAAAAACTGAGCTCTTAAATATTAGCTGCGGTACAACAGATTCAAAAAATGAGCTCATATACATTAGCTGGGGTATAATACATCCTCTACCTGCACAGCTTTCAACTTGGCTGGAACACTTTGGCGGGAACACCTGGGCTGGAACACACTTGACATGAGTAGCACATTAGCTTTAACACATTAGCTGTAACACATAAGACCTAATACATTAGCTGCGGTACAACAGATACAAAA
This sequence comes from Amphiprion percula, assembly GCA_003047355.2. NCBI lineage: Eukaryota > Metazoa > Chordata > Actinopteri > Pomacentridae > Amphiprion > Amphiprion percula. The sequence goes on along the minus strand of CM009714.1, from coordinate 39,863,987 downwards.
ACTGAGCTCGTATACATTAGCTGGGGTACAATACACAATGCAAAAAATGAGCTCAAACATTAGCTGTGATACAACACGTGCAAAAACTGTGCTTTTAAATATTAGCTGCGGTATACAAAAATGAGCTCGTATACATTAGCTGGGGTACAATAGACAATGCAAAAAATGAGCTCGTATACATTAGCTGCGGTTCAATACACAATGCAAAAAATGAGCTCTTAAACATTAGCTGGGGTACAATACACAATGCAAAAAATGAGCTCAAACATTAGCTGGGGTACAATACACAATACAAAAACTGAGCTCTTAAATATTAGCTGCGGTACGACAGATTCAAAAAATGAGCTCGTACACATTAGCTGGGGTACAATACACAATGCAAAAAATGAGCTTGTATACATTAGCTGCGGTTTAATACAATGCAAAAAATGAACTCTTATACATTAGTTGGGGTACAATACACAATGCAAAAACTGAGCTCTTAAATATTAGCTGCGGTACAACAGATTCAAAAAATGAGCTCGTATACATTAGCTGGGGTACAATACACAATGCAAAAACGGAGCTCTTAAATATTAGCTGCGGTACAACAGATTCAAAAAATGAGCTCGTATACATTAGCTGCGGTACAATACACAATGCAAAAAATGAGCTCTTACACATTAGCTGGGGTACAATACACAATGCAAAAGATGAGCTCTTAAACATTAGCTGTGATACAACACATGCAAAAACTGAGCTTGTAAATATTAGCTGCGGTATAGAAAAACTGAGCACGTATACATTAGCTGGAGTACAATACACAATGCAAAAACGGAGCTCTTAAATATTAGCTGGGGTACAACAGGTTAAAAAAATGAGCTCGTATACATTAGCTGGGGTTCAATACACAATGCAAAAAATGAACTCTGATACATTAGCTGGGGTACAATACACAATGCAAAAAATGAGCTCGTATACATTAGCTGGGGTACAATACACAATGCAAAAACCGAGCTCTTAAATATTAGCGGCGGTACAACAGATTCAAAAAATGAGCTCGTATACATTAGCTGGGCTATAATACATCCTCTACCTGCACAGCTTTCAACTTGGCTGGAACACGTTGGCTGGAACACTTTGGCTGGGACACCTGGGCTGGAACACCTGGGCTGGAACACCTGGGCTGGAACACACTTGACATGAGTAGCACATTAGCTTTAACACATTAGCTGTAACACATAAGACCTAATACATTAGCTGCGGTACAACAGTTACAAAAACTGAGCTCGTATACATTAGCTGGGGTACAATACACAATGCAAAAAATGAGCTCGTATACATTAGCTGGGGTTCAATACACAATGCAAAAAATGAGCTCAAACATTAGCTGTGATACAACACGTGCAAAAACTGTGCTTTTAAATATTAGCTGCGGTATACAAAAAATGAGCTCATATACATTGTTGTTGTTCGTCCATCGGAACGATGAGGACCATGATTTCCCACTATGATGTTGATTGGTTGCGGTGTGTCCGGAGATGGCTGGTGAGTCCAATCCGGGCACGGAAGTAGCGACCACAATGATGGCACTTGAAGTCGCTCTCTGTTGTGGTTAAAGTACCGGCTAACCTAGCTTTCCTGATGACTCGCTTCTCCTGAGCAGCAAGTATTCTTGCTTGTTCTGAGTTTTTGGCACCAAGGTTGATCATGCAGCGCCAATTGGATCGATCGCTGGCTTGAGATTCCCAACTTTCCCAACTGATGTTCAAAGCCTTGAGAGAGGATTTGAGGACATCCTTATATCTCTTTTTCTGACCTCCTACAGTTCTCTTGCCTAATGAGAGCTCACAATAGAAGAGCTGTTTTGGAATTCTGTAGTCGGGCATTCTGTGCAAGTGACCAGCCCAACGAAGTTGGCTTTTCTGAAGAAGAGTATGGATGGATGGTAAGTCAGCTCTCTTTAGGACCTCTGTGTCGGGAACTTTCTCTTGCCACTTGATTTTTAGAATTTTACGGAGTCTTGTTGTATGGAAGTGCTGTAATTTGCGTGCATGTCTGCTGTAAACTGTCCAGGTTTCACATGCATACAGGAGAGTGGTGAGGACAACCGCTTTATAGACTTTAAGCTTGGTTGCTAGAGTTATACCTCGTCTTTCCCATACAGTATGTCTAAGCCTGCCAAAAGCTGCACTGGCTTTTGCAATACGATTGTTGACTTCATCATCTATATGGACGCAGCGAGATACTGTGCTACCAAGGTATGTGAAGCTGTCAACAGACTGCAGTTTGGCACCCTTGACCATGATGTTAGGCTCTATATATGTTGTACCAGGTGCAGGTTGGTGCAACACTTCCGTCTTCTTGGTACTGATGGAAAGACCAAAGTTGTCACATGCCCCTGAGAATTTGTCCATAGTTTGCTGTAGTTGCCCTTCAGTAGCAGCAATTAGGGCACAGTCGTCAGCAAAGAGAAGATTAACTATCTTTGTTCGGTGTACTTTGGTTGATGCTTTCAGGCGTCTTGGATTGAAGAGTTTGCCATCAGTTCTGTACCGAATTTCGAGACCAAGATCTACATCAATGAATGCAACAGAGAGCATGGCTGAGAACATGATGGAAAACAGTGTCGGAGCCAAGACACATCCTTGTTTTACTCCATTGCTGACAAGAAATTGATTTGAGGTTTGACCATCATCGAGCACATGAGCCAACATGCCATCATGGAACTGGCGTATCATGGTGATAAAAGTTGGAGGGCAGCCATACTTAGCCAAGATTTTCCACAACCCCTCTCGACTGATGGTATCAAACGCTTTTGTCAAATCTACAAAGATGGTGTAGAGATTCTGATGCTGTTCTTGACATTTTTCTTGAAGCTGTCTTACAGCGAATATCATATCGACTGTGCCTCTGCCAGCCCTAAAGCCACATTGACTTTCCGGAAGTAAGCCTTGCTCTAAGTGTTTTATGAGACGGTTCAACAACACTCTGGCGAGTATCTTTCCTGCGATGGAGAGCAGTGATATCCCTCTGTGGTTGTTGCAGTCCTGTCTATTTCCCTTACGCTTGTACACGTGAACGATGGAGGCATCTTTAAAGTCTTGAGGAAGGGTTCCATTACTCCAGCATGATGAGAATAGCTCAGTCAACTTCTGGGTTAGCGCTGTTCCACCTGATCTGTATATCTCAGCAGGGAAGGCATCTGCACCAGGGGCTTTGCCACAGGAGAGCTGGTTGACAGCTTTAGTCACTTCTTCAGTGGTAGGTTGCAAGTCGAGCTCTTTATTGATTTCTACTTGTGGGAGCCGATTGATTGCTGCTTCATTTATTGAGGAAGGCCTATTCAAAACGGAGTCGAAATGTTCTGCCCAGCGATCAAGAATTCGAGATCGGTCTGTCAGCAGTGTTTTGCCATCAGAGGACAGAAGCGATGAGGATCCAGACTGTGTAGGGCCATAGATAGTTTTAAGAGCATCATAGAATCTTTTTGCGTCATGTTGATCTGCATACGACTGTATTTCGTCAGCCTTATTACTAAGCCATTGGTCTTGTATGGCGCGGAGCTTGAGTTGTACTTTGCGCCGGCATTCTGTGAACGCAGCTTTCTTTGCCTCTGAATTTGGGTCGCAATGAAGGGCAAGATGGAGTCTATGCTTTTCTTCCAGTAGGGATTTGATTTGCAAGTTGTTTTCATCAAACCAGTCTTGATGTTTCTTTTTAACTAAGCCCAGCTTCTCTAAAGAAGTTGTATAAACCAGATTCTTGAGGGTATCCCACTGTTCCTCTACAGATGCATTACCAAAGTTGAGCTTAGCAAGCTTACTGTTGAGGTCATTGATGAGGCTATTAGCTGTATGCTCCTTTTTCAATTTTGAAGTGTCTAGTCTCTTCGGAGGTGTTTTCTTTCCTTGTGGTCTACGCTTTGGTCTGATGTGAATGACAAACTTGGAGATGACTAGGCGGTGATCTGTCCAACACTCAGCGCCACACATTGCTTTAGTTACGCATACGTCACCTTGATCTGACCTCCTGGTGATAACATAGTCCAGCATATGCCAATGTTTGGACCTCGGGTGCATCCAAGTGGTCTTCTTTCTAGTTGGGAGCTGAAATAACGTGTTTGTAATGACAAGATTGTGTAACCTGCAGGTTTGAAGGAGGAGGAGGCCATTGCTGTTGCATTTTCCTACCCCGTGCCTGCCAATGGTACCATCCCACGCCTCGGAGTCAGACCCAACTCTGGCATTAAAGTCCCCAAGAATAATTAACTTATCTGCTCTAGGAACACGTGATATCAGTGAGTCAAGTTCTTCATAAAATTTGTCCTTTGCCTCATCAGGATTAGACATGGTAGGTGCATATGCACTGATTAAGGTTGCATGCTTCTTGTCTGAAAGTGAAAGCTGCATGGCCATGAGTCTGTCATTTACACCTTTTGGTGAGCATTCAAGCTTCCTTACTAAGTTGGACTTGATGGCAAAGCCTACTCCAGCTTCGCGACGTTCTTCTCGTTTGCGTCCACTCCAGAAAAATGTATAGCCCGCTCCCTTTTCAGTGAGTTGTCCTTCATCAGCATGCCTAGTTTCTGAGAGTGCAGCAATGTCGACATTGTTGCGCTTGAGTTCACTTGCAACGAGGGCGGTTCTTCTGTCAGGTCTAACAGCATGTGCATTGTCTAGTAGCGTACGAACATTCCAGGAAGCTATGGTGAGCCTGGTCACCTTTGAAGATTTCTTGTGAATTCGACCGCTAAATGGGATCCCTGCCAGCCGCGGTTAGCTAGCCCGGGTATGTTGAAGCAGGCAATGTTTAGGTAACCTTTTCTAGACCCTTCCCCATTCTAGGGGGTGAGCAGTGCGATCCTAAATAGGGCTGCTCAGTCACTCAGGATGTTGCCGGGTTCCACTGCTGCTTCGGTCATTGGAAGACGACCAGAGTCCTGAGCCGCCTGTGTGCAGGTTTGCGGCTGCAGCTACCAGTGATTCCACACCTGCTACGTCACCGCGGGCCTGTCGCCACAGGACTTGTGTATCAACTAAATAGGTGGGGAGTCATGACATGCGCGAGACTTGGATTATAGTGTAGAGGACTTGCGCAGCATCGTCCACACTCTCTTGTCCAGGATCGCCAGATTCCAGTGGCAAGACATAGTCGAGACGGCTGGGGATGAGCCTGAATGCAGGAATCTGCCGGCAACTTGACAGAGTTTGTACAAGGAACCATCTACAGGTATCCGCTCCGAATTTTCTGTCAGGGTTGATTTCCCTTAGCCGAACCGACGACGAACCACAAGGCAGTGGAGGTAGGTTGTAACCCCAACCAGGGGAGGCGGAGGGCGTGCTAACACTTGCCCAAGGTGTTCACCCAGGCTAGTGGAGGGAAGGAGGTGCCTTACTTCTCCATTCTAGACCGGCTCTAAGCAAGTCTAGCCACTGCCCACGCATCATATACATTAGCTGGGGTACAATACACAATGCAAAAAATGAGCTCGTATACATTAGCTGGGGTACAATAGACAATGCAAAAACTGAGCTCTTAAACATTAGCTGGGGTACAACAGACAATGCAAAAAATGAGCTCAAACATTAGCTGTGATACAACACATGCAAAAACTGAGCTTGTAAATATTAGCTGCGGTACACAAAAAATGAGATCGTATACATTAACTAGGGTACAATACACAATGCAAAAACGGAGCTCTTAAATATTAGCTGCGGTACAACAGATTAAAAAATGAGCTCTCATACATTAGCTGGGGTACAATACACAATGCAAAAAATGAGCTCGTATACATTAGCTGGGGTATAATACATCCTCTACCTGCACAGCTTTCAACTTGGCTGGAACACGTTGGCTGGAACACTTTGGCTGGAACACTTCGGCTGGAACACCTGGGCTGGAACACACTTGACATGAGTAGTACATTAGCTTTAACACATTAGCTGTAACACATTAGACCTAATACATTAGCTGCGGTACAACAGATACAAAAAATGAGCTCGTATACATTAGCTGGGGTACAATACACAATGCAAAAACTGAGCTCTTAAATATTAGCTGCGGTTCAACAGATTCCAAAAATGAGCTCGTATACATTAGCTGGGGTTCAATACACAATGCAAAAAATGAGCTCAAACATTAGCTGTGATACAACACGTGCAAAAACTGTGCTTTTAAATATTAGCTGCGATACAACAGATTCAAAAAATGAGCTCGTATACATTAGCTGGGGTACAAAACACAATGCAAAAAATGAGCTCGTATACATTAGCTGGGGTACAATACACTGCAAAAAATGAGCTCAAACATTAGCTGTGATACAACACATGCAAAAACTGAGCTTGTAAATATTAGCTGCGGTACACAAAAAATGAGCTCGTATACATTAGCTGGGGTACAATACACAAGGCAAAAACGGAGCTCTTAAATATTAGCTGCGGTACAACAGATTCAAAAAATTAGCTCTCATACATTAGCTGGGGTACAATACACAATGCAAAAAATGAGCTCGTACACATTAGCTGCGGTTTAATACAATGCAAAAAATGAACTCATACATTAGCTGGGGTACAATACACAATGCAAAAGATGAGCTCTTACACATTAGCTGGGGTACAATACACAATGCAAAAAATGAGCTCTTACACATTAGCTGGGGTACAACACACAATGCAAAAGATGAGCTCTTAAACATTACCTGTGATACAACACATGCAAAAACTGAGCTTGTAAATACTAGCTGCGGTATAGAAAAACTGAGCACGTATACATTAGCTGGGGTACAATACACAATGTAAAAACCGAGCTCTTAAATATTAGCGGCGGTACAACAGATTCAAAAAATGAGCTCATATACATTAGCTGGGGTACAATACACAATGCAAAAAATGAGCTCGTATACATTAGCTGGGGTACAATACACAATGCAAAAAATGAGCTCGTATACATTAGCTGGGGTTCAATACACAATGCAAAAAATGAGCTCAAACATTAGCTGTGATACAACATGTGCAAAAACTGTGCTTTTAAATATTAGCTGCGGTATACAAAAAATGAGCTCATACACATTAGCTGGGGTACAATACACAATGCAAAAAATGAGCTCGTATACATTAGCTGGGGTATAATACATCCTCTACCTGCACAGCTTTCAACTTGACTGGATCACGTTGGCTGGAACACTTTGGCTGGAACACCTGGGCTGGAACACACTTGACATGAGTAGTACATTAGCTTTAACACATTAGCTGTAACACATAAGACCTAATAGATTAGCTGCGGTACAACAGATAGAAAAAATGAGCTCGTATACATTAGCTGGGGTACAATACACAATGCAAAAAATGAGCTCTTAAACATTAGCTGGGGTACAATACACTGAAAAATGAGCTCAAACATTAGCTGTGATACAACACATGCAAAAACTGAGTTTGTAAATATTAGCTGCGGTATACAAAAAATTAGCTCGTATACATTAGCTGGGGTACAATACACAATGCAAAAACTGACCTCTTAAATATTAGCTGCGGTACAACAGATTAAAAAATGAGCTCTCATACATTAGCTGGGGTACAATACACAATGCAAAAAATGAGCTCGTATACATTAGCTGGGGTATAATACATCCTCTACCTGCACAGCTTTCAACTTGGCTGGAACACGTTGGCTGGAACACTTCGGCTGGAACACACTTGACATGAGTAGTACATTAGCTTTAACACATTAGCTGTAACACATTAGACCTAATACATTAGCTGCGGTACAACAGATACAAAAAATGAGCTCGTATACATTAGCTGGGGTACAATACACAATGCAAAAAATGAGCTCTTATACATTAGCTGGGGTACAATAGACAATGCAAAAACTGGGCTCTTATACATTAGCTGGGGTACAAATACACAATGCAAAAAATGAGCTCTTATACATTAGCTGGGGTACAACAGATTCAAAAAAATGAGCTTGTATACATTTGCTGCGGTAATATAGACAATGCAAAAAATGAGCTCTTATACATTGGCTGGGGTACAATACACTGCAAAAGATGAGCTCTTAAACATTACCTGTGATACAACACATGCAAAAACTGAGCTTGTAAATATTAGCTGCGGTATTGAAAAACTGAGCACGTATACATTCGCTGGGGTACAATACACAATGCAAAAACGGAGCTCTTAAATATTAGCTGGGGTACAACAGGTTAAAAAAATGAGCTCGTATACATTAGCTGCGGTTCAATACACAATGCAAAAAATGAACTCTGTTACATTAGCTGGGGTACAATACACAATGCAAAAAATGAGCTTGTATATATTAGCTGGGGTACAATACACAATGCAAAAACGGAGCTCTTAAATATTAGCTGCGGTACAACAGATTCAAAAAAATGAGCTCGTATACATTAGCTGTGATACAACACATGCAAAAACTGAGCTTGTAAATATTAGCTGCGGTATACAAAAAATGAGCTCGTATACATTAGCTGGGGTACAACACACAATGCAAAAACTGAGCTCTTAAATATTAGCTGCGGTACAACAGATTCAAAAAATGAGCTCGTATACATTAGCTGGGGTATAATACATCCTCTACCTGCACAGCTTTCAACTTGGCTGGAACACGTTGGCTGGAACACTTTGGCTGGAACACGTTGGCTGGAACACACTTGACATGAGTAGTACATTAGCTTTAACACATTAGCTGTAACACATTAGACCTAATACATTAGCTGCGGTACAACAGATACAAAAAATGAGCTCGTATACATTAGCTGGGGTACAATACATAATGCAAAAAATTAGCTCTTAAATATTAGCTGGGGTACAATACACAATGCAAAAACGGAGCTCTTAAATATTAGCTGTGGTACAACAGATTCAAAAAAATGAGCTCGTATACATTAGCTGCGGTAATATAGACAATGCAAAAAATGAGCTCATACATTAGCTGGGGTACAATACACTGCAAAAAATGAGCTCAAACATTAGCTGTGATACAACACATGCACAAACTGAGCTTGTAAATATTAGCTGCGGTATACAAAAAATGAGCTCGTATACATTAGCTGGGGTACAATACACAATGCAAAAAATTAGCTCTTAAATATTAGCTGGGGTACAACAGATTCAAAAAATGAGCTCGTATACATTAGCTGCGGTACAATACACAATGCAAAAAATGAGCTCGTATACATTAGCTGCGGTACAATACACAATGCAAAAGATGAGCTCTTAAACATTACCTGTGATACAACACATGCAAAAACTGAGCTTGTAAATATTAGCTGCGGTATAGAAAAACTGAGCACGTATACATTAGCTGGGGTACAATACACAATGCAAAAACGGAGCTCTTAAATATTAGCTGGGGTACAACAGGTAAAAAAAATGAGCTCGTATACATTAGCTGCGGTTCAATACACAATGCAAAAACCGAGCTCTTAAATATTAGCGGCGGTACAACAGATTCAAAAAATGAGCTCGTATACATTAGCTGGGGTATAATACATCCTCTACCTGCACAGCTTTCAACTTGGCTGGAACACTTTGGCTGGAACACCTGGGCTGGAACACCTGGGCTGGAACACACTTGACAAGAGTAGCACATTAGCTTTAACACATTAGCTGTAACACATAAGACCTAATACATTAGCTGCGGTACAACAGATACAAAAACTGAGCTCGTATACATTAGCTGGGGTACAATACACAATGCAAAAAATGAACTCCTATACATTAGCTGGGGTACAATACACAATGCAAAAACTGAGCTGTTAAATATTAGCTGCGGTACAACAGATTCAAAAAAATGAGCTCGTATACATTAGCTGCGGTACAATACACAATGCAAAAGATGAGCTCTTAAACATTACCTGTGATACAACACATGCAAAAACTGAGCTTGTAAATATTAGCTGGGGTACAATACACAATGCAAAAACCGAGCTCTTAAATATTAGCGGCGGTACAACAGATTCAAAAAATGAGCTCGTATACATTAGCTGGGGTATAATACATCCTCTACCTGCACAGCTTTCAACTTGGCTGGATCACGTTGGCTGGAACACCTGGGCTGGGACACCTGGGCTGGAACACACTTGACATGAGTAGCACATTAGCTTTAACACATTAGCTGTAACACATAAGACCTAATACATTAGCTGCGGTACAATACACAATGCAAAAAATGAGCTCAAACATTAGCTGTGATACAACACGTGCAAAAACTGTGCTTTTAAATATTAGCTGCGGTATACAAAAAATGAGCTCATATACATTAGCTGGGGTACAATACACAATGCAAAAAATGAGCTCGTATACATTAGCTGGGGTACAATACACTGCAAAAAATGAGCTCAAACATTAGCTGTGATACAACACATGCTAAAACTGAGCTTGTAAATATTAGCTGCGGGATACAAAAAATGAGCTCGTATACATTAGCTGGGGTACAATAGACAATGCAAAAAATGAGCTCTTAAACATTAGCTGGGGTACAATACACAATACAAAAACTGAGCTCTTAAATATTAGCTGCGGTTCAACAGATTCAAAAAATGAGCTCGTATACATTAGCTGGGGTACAATACACAATGCAAAAACGGAGCTCTTAAATATTAGCTGCGGTACGACAGATTCAAAAAATGAGCTCGTACACATTAGCTGTGGTTTAATACAATGCAAAAAATGAACTCTTATACATTAGCTGGGGTAAAATACACAATGCAAAAACTGAGCTTTTAAATATTAGCTGCGGTACAACAGATTCAAAAAATGAGCTCGTATACATTAGCTGGGGTACAATACACAATGCAAAAACTGAGCTATTAAATATTAGCTGCAGTACAACAGATTCAAAAAATGAGCTCGTATACATTAGCTGCGGTACAATACACAATGCAAAAAATGAGCTCTTATACATTAGCTGGGGTACAATACACAATGCAAAAACTGAGCTCTTAAATATTAGCTGCGGTACAACAGATTAAAAAAATGAGCTCGTATACATTAGCTGGGGTACAATACACAATGCAAAAATGAGCTTGTATACATTAGCAGGGGTACAATATACAATGCAAAAACGGAGCTCTTAAATATTAGCTGCGGTACAACAGATTCAAAAAATGAGCTCGTATGCATTAGCTGCGGTACAATACACAATGCAAAAAATGAGCTCTTACACATTGGCTGGGGTACAATACACTGCAAAAGATGAGCTCTTAAACATTACCTGTGATACAACACATGCAAAAACTGAGCTTGTAAATATTAGCTGCGGTATTGAAAAACTGAGCACGTATACATTCGCTGGGGTACAATACACAATGCAAAAACGGAGCTCTTAAATATTAGCTGGGGTACAACAGGTTAAAAAAATGAGCTCGTATACATTAGCTGCGGTTCAATACACAATGCAAAAAATGAACTCTGTTACATTAGCTGGGGTACAATACACAATGCAAAAAATGAGCTTGTATATATTAGCTGGGGTACAATACACAATGCAAAAACGGAGCTCTTAAATATTAGCTGCGGTACAACAGATTCAAAAAAATGAGCTCGTATACATTAGCTGTGATACAACACATGCAAAAACTGAGCTTGTAAATATTAGCTGCGGTATACAAAAATGAGCTCGTATACATTAGCTGGGGTACAACACACAATGCAAAAACCGAGCTCTTAAATATTAGCGGCGGTACAACAGATTCAAAAAATGAGCTCGTATACATTAGCTGGGGTATAATACATCCTCTACCTGCACAGCTTTCAACTTGGCTGGATCACGTTGGCTGGAACACCTGGGCTGGGACACCTGGGCTGGAACACACTTGACATGAGTAGCACATTAGCTTTAACACATTAGCTGTAACACATAAGACCTAATACATTAGCTGCGGTACAACAGATACAAAAACTGAGCTCGTATACATTAGCTGGGGTACAATACACAATGCAAAAAATGAGCTCAAACATTAGCTGTGATACAACACGTGCAAAAACTGTGCTTTTAAATATTAGCTGCGGTATACAAAAAATGAGCTCATATACATTAGCTGGGGTACAATACACAATGCAAAAAATGAGCTCGTATACATTAGCTGGGGTACAATACACTGCAAAAATGAGCTCAAACATTAGCTGTGATACAACACATGCACAAACTGAGCTTGTAAATATTAGCTGCGGTATACAAAAAATGAGCTCGTATACATTAGCTGGGGTACAATACACAATGCAAAAAATTAGCTCTTAAATATTAGCTGGGGTACAACAGATTCAAAAAATGAGCTCGTATACATTAGCTGCGGTACAATACACAATGCAAAAAATGAGCTCGTATACATTAGCTGCGGTACAATACACAATGCAAAAGATGAGCTCTTAAACATTACCTGTGATACAACACATGCAAAAACTGAGCTTGTAAATATTAGCTGCGGTATAGAAAAACTGAGCACGTATACATTAGCTGGGGTACAATACACAATGCAAAAACGGAGCTCTTAAATATTAGCTGGGGTACAACAGGTAAAAAAAATGAGCTCGTATACATTAGCTGCGGTTCAATACACAATGCAAAACCGAGCTCTTAAATATTAGCGGCGGTACAACAGATTCAAAAAATGAGCTCGTATACATTAGCTGGGGTATAATACATCCTCTACCTGCACAGCTTTCAACTTGGCTGGAACACTTTGGCTGGAACACCTGGGCTGGAACACCTGGGCTGGAACACACTTGACATGAGTAGCACATTAGCTTTAACACATTAGCTGTAACACATAAGACCTAATACATTAGCTGCGGTACAACAGATACAAAAACTGAGCTCGCATACATTAGCTGGGGTACAATACACAATGCAAAAAATGAACTCCTATACATTAGCTGGGGTACAATACACAATGCAAAAACTGAGCTGTTAAATATTAGCTGCGGTACAACAGATTCAAAAAAATGAGCTCGTATACATTAGCTGCGGTACAATACACAATGAAAAAGATGAGCTCTTAAACATTACCTGTGATACAACACATGCAAAAACTGAGCTTGTAAATATTAGCTGGGGTACAATACACAATGCAAAAAACCGAGCTCTTAAATATTAGCGGCGGTACAACAGATTCAAAAAATGAGCTCGTATACATTAGCTGGGGTATAATACATCCTCTACCTGCACAGCTTTCAACTTGGCTGGATCACGTTGGCTGGAACACCTGGGCTGGGACACCTGGGCTGGAACACACTTGACATGAGTAGCACATTAGCTTTAACACATTAGCTGTAACACATAAGACCTAATACATTAGCTGCGGTACAACAGATACAAAAACTGAGCTCGTATACATTAGCTGGGGTACAATACACAATGCAAAAAATGAGCTCAAACATTAGCTGTGATACAACACGTGCAAAAACTGTGCTTTTAAATATTAGCTGCGGTATACAAAAAATGAGCTCATATACATTAGCTGGGGTACAATACACAATGCAAAAAATGAGCTCGTATACATTAGCTGGGGTACAATACACTGCAAAAAATGAGCTCAAACATTAGCTGTGATACAACACATGCAAAAACTGAGCTTGTAAATATTAGCTGCGGGATACAAAAAATGAGCTCTTAAACATTAGCTGGGGTACAATAGACAATGCAAAAAATTAGCTCTTAAATATTAGCTGGGGTACAACAGATTCAAAAAATGAGCTCGTATACATTAGCTGCGGTACAATACACAATGCAAAAAATGAGCTCGTATACATTAGCTGCGGTACAATACACAATGCAAAAGATGAGCTCTTAAACATTACCTGTGATACAACACATGCAAAAACTGAGCTTGTAAATATTAGCTGCGGTATAGAAAAACTGAGCACGTATACATTAGCTGGGGTACAATACACAATGCAAAAACGGAGCTCTTAAATATTAGCTGGGGTACAACAGGTAAAAAAAATGAGCTCGTATACATTAGCTGCGGTTCAATACACAATGCAAAAACCGAGCTCTTAAATATTAGCGGCGGTACAACAGATTCAAAAAATGAGCTCGTATACATTAGCTGGGGTATAATACATCCTCTACCTGCACAGCTTTCAACTTGGCTGGAACACTTTGGCTGGAACACCTGGGCTGGAACACCTGGGCTGCAACACACTTGACATGAGTAGCACATTAGCTTTAACACATTAGCTGTAACACATAAGACCTAATACATTAGCTGCGGTACAACAGATACAAAAACTGAGCTCGTATACATTAGCTGGGGTACAATACACAATGCAAAAAATGAACTCCTATACATTAGCTGGGGTACAATACACAATGCAAAAACTGAGCTGTTAAATATTAGCTGCGGTACAACAGATTCAAAAAATGAGCTCGTATACATTAGCTGCGGTACAATACACAATGCAAAAGATGAGCTCTTAAACATTACCTGTGATACAACACATGCAAAAACTGAGCTTGTAAATATTAGCTGGGGTACAATACACAATGCAAAAACCGAGCTCTTAAATATTAGCGGCGGTACAACAGATTCAAAAAATGAGCTCGTATACATTAGCTGGGGTATAATACATCCTCTACCTGCACAGCTTTCAACTTGGCTGGATCACGTTGGCTGGAACACCTGGGCTGGGACACCTGGGCTGGAACACACTTGACATGAGTAGCACATTAGCTTTAACACATTAGCTGTAACACATAAGACCTAATACATTAGCTGCGGTACAATACACAATGCAAAAAATGAGCTCAAACATTAGCTGTGATACAACACGTGCAAAAACTGTGCTTTTAAATATTAGCTGCGGTATACAAAAAATGAGCTCATATACATTAGCTGGGGTACAATACACAATGCAAAAAATGAGCTCGTATACATTAGCTGGGGTACAATACACTGCAAAAAATGAGCTCAAACATTAGCTGTGATACAACACATGCTAAAACTGAGCTTGTAAATATTAGCTGCGGGATACAAAAAATGAGCTCGTATACATTAGCTGGGGTACAATAGACAATGCAAAAAATGAGCTCTTAAACATTAGCTGGGGTACAATACACAATACAAAAACTGAGCTCTTAAATATTAGCTGCGGTTCAACAGATTCAAAAAATGAGCTCGTATACATTAGCTGGGGTACAATACACAATGCAAAAACGGAGCTCTTAAATATTAGCTGCGGTACGACAGATTCAAAAAATGAGCTCGTACACATTAGCTGTGGTTTAATACAATGCAAAAAATGAACTCTTATACATTAGCTGGGGTAAAATACACAATGCAAAAACTGAGCTTTTAAATATTAGCTGCGGTACAACAGATTCAAAAAATGAGCTCGTATACATTAGCTGGGGTACAATACACAATGCAAAAACTGAGCTATTAAATATTAGCTGCAGTACAACAGATTCAAAAAATGAGCTCGTATACATTAGCTGCGGTACAATACACAATGCAAAAAATGAGCTCTTACACATTAGCTGGGGTACAATACACAATGCAAAAGATGAGCTCTTAAACATTAGCTGTGATACAACACATGCAAAAACTGAGCTTGTAAATATTAGCTGCGGTATAGAAAAACTGAGCACGTATACATTAGCTGGGGTACAACACACAATGCAAAAACGGAGCTCTTAAATTTTAGCTGCGGTATACAAAAAATGAGCTCATATACATTAGCTGGGGTACAATACACAATGCAAAAAATGAGCTCGTATACATTAGCTGGGGTACAATACATCCTCTACCTGCACAGCTTTCAACTTGGCTGGAACACGTTGGCTGGAACACTTTGGCTGGAACACCTGGGCTGGAACACCTGGGCTGGAACACCTGGGCTGGAACACACTTGACATGAGTAGTACATTAGCTTTAACACATTAGCTGTAACACATAAGACCTAATAGATTAGCTGCGGTACAACAGATAGAAAAAAATGAGCTCGTATACATTAGCTGGGGTACAATACACAATGCAAAAACGGAGCTCTTAAATATTAGCTGCGGTACGACAGATTCAAAAAATGAGCTCGTACACATTAGCTGTGGTTTAATACAATGCAAAAAATGAACTCTTATACATTAGCTGGGGTAAAATACACAATGCAAAAACTGAGCTTTTAAATATTAGCTGCGGTACAACAGATTCAAAAAATGAGCTCGTATACATTAGCTGGGGTACAATACACAATGCAAAAACTGAGCTCTTAAATATTAGCTGCAGTACAACAGATTCAAAAAATGAGCTCGTATACATTAGCTGCGGTACAATACACAATGCAAAAAATGAGCTCTTACACATTAGCTGGGGTACAATACACAATGCAAAAGATGAGCTCTTAAACATTAGCTGTGATACAACACATGCAAAAACTGAGCTTGTAAATATTAGCTGCGGTATAGAAAAACTGAGCACGTATACATTAGCTGGGGTACAACACACAATGCAAAAACGGAGCTCTTAAATTTTAGCTGCGGTATACAAAAAATGAGCTCATATACATTAGCTGGGGTACAATACACAATGCAAAAAATGAGCTCGTATACATTAGCTGGGGTACAATACATCCTCTACCTGCACAGCTTTCAACTTGGCTGGAACACGTTGGCTGGAACACTTTGGCTGGAACACCTGGGCTGGAACACCTGGGCTGGAACACCTGGGCTGGAACACACTTGACATGAGTCGTACATTAGCTTTAACACATTAGCTGTAACACATAAGACCTAATAGATTAGCTGCGGTACAACAGATAGAAAAAATGAGCTCGCATACATTAGCTGGGGTACAATACACAATGCAAAAACTGAGCTCTTAAACATTAGCTGGGGTACAATACACTGCAAAAAATGAGCTCAAACATTAGCTGTGATACAACACATGCAAAAACTGAGCTTGTAAATATTAGCTGCGGTATACAAAAAATGAGCTCGTATACATTAGCTGGGGTACAGTACACAATGCAAAAAAGGAGCTCTTAAATATTAGCTGCGGTACAACAGATTCAAAAAATGAGCTCGTATACATTAGCTGGGGTACAATACACAATGCAAAAAATGAGCTCGTATACATTAGCTGGGGTACAATAGACAATGCAAAAACTGAGCTCTTACACATTAGCTGGGGTACAAAACACAATGCAAAAAATGAACTCCTATACATTAGCTGGGGTACAATACACAATGCAAAAAATGAGCTTGTATACATTAGCTGGGGTACAATACACAATGCAAAAACGGAGCTCTTAAATATTAGCTGCAGTACAACAGATTCAAAAAATGAGCTCGTATACATTAGCTGCAGTTTAATACAATGCAAAAAATAAACTCTTATACATTAGCTGCGGTACAATACATAATGCAAAAAATGAGCTCTTAAACATTACCTGTGATACAACACATGCAAAAACTGAGCTTGTAAATATTAGCTGCGGTATAGAAAAACTGAGCACGTATACATTAGCTGGGGTACAATACACAATGCAACAACGGAGCTCTTAAATATTAGCTGGGGTACAACAGGTTAAAAAAATGAACTCTGATACATTAGCTGGGGTACAATACACAATGCAAAAAATGAGCTCGTATACATTAGCTGGGGTACAATACACAATGCAAAAATGAGCTCAAACATTAGCTGGGGCACAATACACAATGCAAAAACGGAGCTCTTAAATATTAGCTGCAGTACAACAGATTCAAAAAATGAGCTCATATACATTAGCTGCGGTTTAATACAATGCAAAAAATGAACTCTTATACATTAGCTGGGGTACAATACACAATGCAGAAACGGAGCTCTTAAATATTAGCTGCGGTACAACAGATTCAAAAAATGAGCTCGTATACATTAGCTGGGGTATAATACACAATACAAAAACTGAGCTCTTAAATATTAGCTGCAGTACAACAGATTCAAAAAATAAGCTTGTATACATTAGCTGGGGTACAATACACAATGCAAAAAATGAGCTCGTATACATTAGCTGGGGTACAATACACAATGCAAAAAATGAGCTCGTATACATTAGCTGGGGTACAATACATCCTCTACCTGCACAGCTTTCAACTTGGCTGGAACACGTTGGCTGGAACACTTTGGCTGGAACACCTGGGCTGGAACACCTGGGCTGGAACACCTGGGCTGGAACACACTTGACATGAGTAGTACATTAGCTTTAACACATTAGCTGTAACACATA
This sequence comes from Amphiprion percula, assembly GCA_003047355.2. Lineage (NCBI taxonomy): Eukaryota > Metazoa > Chordata > Actinopteri > Pomacentridae > Amphiprion > Amphiprion percula. The sequence goes on along the minus strand of CM009714.1, from coordinate 39,845,787 downwards.
AGACCTAATACATTAGCTGCGGTACAACAGATACAAAAAATGAGCTCGTATACATTAGCTGGGGTACAATAGACAATGAAAAAACGGAGCTCTTAAATATTAGCTGGGGTACAACAGATACGAAAACTGAGTTCGTATACATTAGCTGGGGTACAATACACAATGCAAAAAATGAGCTCGTATACATTAGCTGGGGTACAATACACAATGCAAAAAATGAGCTCGTATACATTAGCTGGGGTATAATACATCCTCTACCTGCACAGCTTTCAACTTGGCTGGAACACGTTGGCTGGAACACGTTGGCTGGAACACGCTGGCTGGAACACTTCGGATGGAACACTTCGGCTGGAACACCTGGGCTGGAACACCTGGGCTGGAACACACTTGACATGAGTAGTACATTAGCTTTAACACATTAGCTGTAACACATTAGACCTAATACATTAGCTGCGGTACAACAGATACAAAAAATGAGCTCGTATACATTAGCTGGGGTACAATAGACAATGCAAAAACTGAGCTCTTAAATATTAGCTGCGGTTCAACAGATTCAAAAAATGAGCTTGTATACATTAGCTGGGGTACAATACACAATGCAAAAACTGAGCTCTTAAATATTAGCTGCAGTACATCAGATTCAAAAAATGAGCTCGTATATATTAGCTGCGGTAATATAGACAATGCAAAAAATGAGCTCGTATACATTAGCTGGGGTACAATACACAATGCAAAAACGGAGCTCTTAAATATTAGCTGCGGTATAACATTTTCAAAAAATGAGCTCGTATACATTAGCTGCGATAATATAGACAATGCAAAAAATGAGCTCGTATACATTAGCTGGGGTACAATACACAATGCAAAAAATGAGCTCAAACATTAGCTGTGATACAACACGTGCAAAAACTGTGCTTTTAAATATTAGCTGCGGTATACAAAAAATGAACTCTTATACATTAGCTGGGGTACAATACACAATGCAAAAACTGAGCTCTTAAATATAAGCTGCGGTACAACAGATTCAAAAAATGAGCTCGTATACATTAGCTGGGGCACAATACACAATGCAAAAAATGAGCTCTTACACATTAGCTGGGGTACAATACACAATGCAAAAGATGAGCTCTTAAACATTACCTGTGATACAACACATGCAAAAACTGAGCTTGTAAATATTAGCTGCGGTATAGAAAACTGAGCACGTATACATTAGCTGGGGTACAACACACAATGCAAAAACGGAGCTCTTAAATATTAGCGGCGGTACAACAGATTCAAAAAATTAGCTCGTATACATTAGCTGGGGTTCAATACACAATGCAAAAAATGAGCTCAAACATTAGCTGTGATACAACACGTGCAAAAACTGTGCTTTTAAATATTAGCTGCGGTATACAAAAAATGAGCTCGTATACATTAGCTGGGGTACAATACACAATGCAAAAAATGAGCTCGTATACATTAGCTGGGGTATAATACATCCTCTACCTGCACAGCTTTCAACTTGGCTGGAACACGTTGGCTGGAACACTTCGGATGGAACACTTCGGCTGGAACACTTCGGCTGGAACACCTGGGCTGGAACACACTTGACATGAGTAGTACATTAGCTTTAACACATTAGCTGTAACACATTAGACCTAATACATTAGCTGCGGTACAACAGATACAAAAAATGAGCTCGTATACATTAGCTGCAGTTCAATAAACAATGCAAAAAATGAACTCCTATACTTTAGCTGGGGTCCAATACACAATGCAAGAACGGACCTCTTAAATATTAGCTGCAGTACAACAGATTCAAAAATGAGCTCGTATACATTAGCTGCGGTAATATAGACAATGCAAAAAATGAGCTCATACATTAGCTGTGATACAACACATGCAAAAACTGAGCTTGTAAATATTAGCTGCGGTATACAAAAAATGAGCTCGTATACATTAGCTGGGGTACAATACACAATGCAAAAAATGAGCTCTTAAATATTAGCTGCAGTACAACAGATTCAAAAAATGAGCTCGTATACATTAGCTGCGGTTTAATACAATGCAAAAAATGAACTCTTATACATCAGCTGGGGTACAATACACAATGCAAAAACGGAGCTCTTAAATATTAGCTGGGGTACAACAGGTTAAAAAAATGAACTCTGATACATTAGCTGGGGTACAATACACAATGCAAAAACCGAGCTCTTAAATATTAGCGGCGGTACAACAGATACAAAAACTGAGCTCGTATACATTAGCTGGGGTTCAATACACAATGCAAAAAATGAGCTCAAACATTAGCTGTGATACAACACGTGCAAAAACTGTGCTTTTAAATATTAGCTGCGGTATACAAAAAATGAGCTCATATACATTAGCTGGGGTACAATACACAATGCAAAAAATGAGCTCGTACACATTAGCTGGGGTACAATACACAATGCAAAAACGGAGCTCTTAAATATTAGCTGCGGTACAACAGATTCAAAAAATGAGCTCGTATACATTAGCTGGGGTACAATACACAATACAAAAACTGAGCTCTTAAATATTAGCTGCGGTACGATAGATTCAAAAAATGAGCTCGTACACATTAGCTGTGGTTTAATACAATGCAAAAAATGAACTCTTATACATTAGCTGGGGTAAAATACACAATGCAAAAACTGAGCTCTTAAATATTAGCTGCAGTACAACAGATTCAAAAAATGAGCTCGTATACATTAGCTGGGGTACAATGCACAATGCAAAAAATGAGCTTCTATACATTAGCTGGGGTACAATACACAATGCAAAAACTGAGCTCTTAAATATTAGCTGCAGTACAACAGATTCAAAAAATGAGCTCGTATACATTAGCTGCGGTATAATACACAATGCAAAAAATGAGCTCTTAAACATTACCTGTGATACAACACATGCAAAAACTGAGCTTGTAAATATTAGCTGCGGTATAGAAAAACTGAGCACGTATACATTAGCTGGGGTACAACACACAATGCAAAAACGGAGCTCTTAAATATTAGCTGGGGTACAACAGGTTAAAAAAATGAGCTCGTATACATTAGCTGGGGTATAATACATCCTCTACCTGCACAGCTTTCAACTTGGCTGGAACACGTTGGCTGGAACACCTGGGCTGGAACACACTTGACATGAGTAGCACATTAGCTTTAAAACATAAGACCTAATAGATTAGCTGCGGTACAACAGATAGAAAAAATGAGCTCGTATACATTAGCTGGGGTACAACACGTGCAAAAAACTGTGCTTTTAAATATTAGCTGCGGTATACAAAAAATGAGCTCATATACATTAGCTGGGGTACAATACACAATGCAAAAAATGAGCTCGTATACATTAGCTGGGGTATAATACATCCTCGACCTGCACAGCTTTCAACTTGGCTGGATCACGTTGGCTGGAACACCTGGGCTGGAACACCTGGGCTGGAACACACTTGACATGAGTAGTACATTAGCTTTAACACATTAGCTGTAACACATAAGACCTAATAGATTAGCTGCGGTACAACAGATAGAAAAAATGAGCTCGTATACATTAGCTGGGGTACAATACACAATGCAAAAAATGAGCTCAAACATTAGCTGTGATACAACACATGCAAAAACTGAGCTTGTAAATATTAGCTGCGGTATACAAAAAATGAGCTCATATACATTAGCTGGGGTACAATACACAATGCAAAAAATGAGCTCTTACACATTAGCTGGGGTACAATACACTGCAAAAAATGAACTCCTATACATTAGCTGGGGTACAATACACAATGCAAAAAATGAGCTCTTACACATTAGCTGGGGTACAATACACAATGCAAAAACCGAGCTCTTAAATATTAGCGGCGGTACAACAGATTCAAAAAATGAGCTCGTATACATTAGCTGGGGTATAATACATCCTCTACCTGCACAGCTTTCAACTTGGCTGGAACACGTTGGCTGGAACACTTTGGCTGGGACACCTGGGCTGGAACACCTGGGCTGGATCTTCTTGGCTGGAACACACTTGACATGAGTTGCACATTAGCTTTAACACATTAGCTGTAACACATAAGACCTAATACATTAGCTGCGGTACAACAGATACAAAAACTGAGCTCGTATACATTAGCTGGGGTACAATAGACAATGCAAAAAATGAGGTCAAACATTAGCTGTGATACAACACGTGCAAAAACTGTGCTTTTAAATATTAGCTGCGGTATACAAAAAATGAGCTCATATACATTAGCTGGGGTACAATACACAATGCAAAAAATGAGCTCGTATACATTAGCTGGGGTATAATACATCCTCTGCCTGCACAGCTTCCAACTTGGCTGGATCACGTTGGCTGGAACACCTGGGCTGGAACACCTGGGCTGGAACACCTGGGCTGGAACACACTTGACATGAGTAGTACATTAGCTTTAACACATTAGCTGTAACACATAAGACCTAATAGATTAGCTGCGGTACAACAGATAGAAAAAATGAGCTCGTATACATTAGCTGGGGTTCAATACACAATGCAAAAAATGAGCTCAAACATTAGCTGTGATACAACACGTGCAAAAACTGTGCTTTTAAATATTAGCTGCGGTATACAAAAAATGAGCTCGTATACATTAGCTGGGGTACAATACACAATGCAAAAAATGAGCTCTTAAACATTAGCTGGGGTACAATACACAATGCAAAAACCGAGCTCTTAAATATTAGCGGCGGTACAACAGATTCAAAAAATGAGCTCGTATACATTAGCTGGGGTATAATACATCCTCTACCTGCACAGCTTTCAACTTGGCTGGAACACTTTGGCTGGAACACCTGGGCTGGAACACCTGGGCTGGAACACACTTGACATGAGTAGTACATTAGCTTTAACACATTAGCTGTAACACATAAGACCTAATAGATTAGCGGCGGTACAACAGATAGAAAAAATGAGCTCGTATACATTAGCTGGGGTACAATAGACAATGCAAAAACTGAGCTCTTAAACATTAGCTGGGGTACAATACACTGCAAAAAATGAGCTCAAACATTAGCTGTGATACAACACATGCAAAAACTGAGCTTGTAAATATTAGCTGCGGTATACAAAAAATGAGCTCATATACAGTAGCTGGGGTACAATACACAATTCAAAAACGGAGCTCTTAAATATTAGCTGGGGTACAACAGGTTAAAAAAATGAGCTCGTATACATTAGCTGCGGTTCAATAAACAATGCAAAAATGAGCTCAAACATTAGCTGGGGTACAATACACAATACAAAAACTGAGCTCTTAAATATTAGCTGCGGTACGACAGATTCAAAAAATGAGCTCGTACACATTAGCTGGGGTACAATACACAATGCAAAAGATGAGCTCTTAAACATTACCTGTGATACAACACATGCAAAAGATGAGCTCTTAAACATTACCTGTGATACAACACATGCAAAAACTGAGCTTGTAAATATTAGCTGCGGTATACAAAAAATGAGCTCGTATACATTAGCTGGGGTACAATACACAATGCAAAAACGGAGCTCTTAAATATTAGCTGGGGTACAACAGATTCCAAAAATGAGCTCGTATACATTAGCTGGGGTATAATACATCCTCTACCTGCACAGCTTTCAACTTGGCTGGAACACGTTGGCTGGAACACGTTGGCTGGAACACCTGGGCTGGAACACCTGGGCTGGAACACACTTGACATGAGTAGTACATTAGCTTTAACACATTAGCTGTAACACATTAGACCTAATACATTAGCTGCGGTACAACAGATACAAAAAATGAGGTCGTATACATTAGCTGGGGTACAATACACAATGCAAAAAATGAGCTCGTATACATTAGCTGGGGTACAATAGACAATGCAAAAACTGAGCTCTTAAATATTAGCTGCGGTTCAACAGATTCCAAAAATGAGCTCGTATACATTAGCTGGGGTACAATACACTGCAAAAAATGAGCTCAAAAATTAGCTGTGATACAACACATGCAAAAACTGAGCTTGTAAATATTAGCTGCGGTATACAAAAAATGAGCTCGTATACATTAGCTGGGGTACAATACACAATGCAGAAACGGAGCTCTTAAATATTAGCTGCGGTACAACAGATGCAAAAAATGAACTCTCATACATTAGCTGCGGTACGACAGATGCAAAAAATGAGCTCGTACACATTAGCTGGGGTACAATACACAATGCAAAAACTGAGCTCTTAAATATTAGCTGCGGTACAACAGATTCAAAAAATGAGCTCGTATACATTAGCTGGGGTACAATACACAATGCAAAAATGAGCTTGTATACATTAGCTGGGGTACAATACACAATGCAAAAAATTAGCTCGTATACATTAGCTGCGGTTCAATACACAATGCAAAAAATGAGCTCTTAAACATTAGCTGGGATAGAATACACAATACAAAAACTGAGCTCTTAAATATTAGCTGCGGTACAACAGATTCAAAAAATGAGCTCGTACACATTAGCTGGGGTACAATACACAATGCAAAAATGAGCTTGTATACATTAGCTGGGGTACAATACACAATGCAAAAACGGAGCTCTTAAATATTAGCTGCGGTACAACAGATTCAAAAAATGAGCTCGTATACATTAGCTGCGGTACAATACACAATGCAAAAAAATGAGCTCTTACACATTGGCTGGGGTACAATACACAATGCAAAAGATGAGCTCTTAAACATTACCTGTGATACAACACATGCAAAAACTGAGCTTGTAAATATTAGCTGCGGTATAGAAAAACTGAGCACGTATACATTAGCTGGGGTACAACACACAATGCAAAAACCGAGCTCTTAAATATTAGCGGCGGTACAACAGATTCAAAAAATGAGCTCGTATACATTAGCTGGGGTATAATACATCCTCTACCTGCACAGCTTTCAACTTGGCTGGAACACGTTGGCTGGAACACTTTGGCTGGGACACCTGGTCTGGAACACCTGGGCTGGAACACCTGGGCTGGAACACACTTGACATGAGTAGTACATTAGCTTTAACACATTAGCTGTAACACATAAGACCTAATACATTAGCTGCGGTACAACAGATAGAAAAAATGAGCTCGTATACATTAGCTGGGGTAGAATACACAATGCAGAAACGGAGCTCTTAAATATTAGCTGCGGTACAACAGATTCAAAAAATGAGCTCGTATACATTAGCTGGGGTAGAATACACAATGCAGAAACGGAGCTCTTAAATATTAGCTGCGGTACAAATTCGCCTAATAGCGGTACAACAGATTCAAAAATGAGCTCTCATACATTAGCTGGGGTACAATACACAATGCAAAAAATGAGCTCGTATACATTCGCTGGGGTACAATACACAATGCAAAAAATGAGCTCTTAAACATTAGCTGGGGTACAATACACAATGCAAAAACTGAGCTCTTAAATATCAGCTGCGGTACAACAGATTCAAAAACTGAGCTCGTATACATTAGCTGGGGTACAATACACAATCAGGGATGAGAATGACAAATGGAAAAAATCTCGGAAAATGTCTGCCCGCCCGCCCCCCCCCCCGTTGCAATGCGCGTTGCCGAAAGATGTCGGTGGCGGGATGGCCATCACGGCGGGCGGCCATCACAAGCCTCGGCTCGCGACGCGTCGGCCGGCCGGCCGCTTGCCTACTCCTACCCCCCTACACTCAACGGATTTACACGATTCACAAAAACTGTACTTTCGGCGGAAAAAAACTCGGAATTTCGCGGATAATTCTCATCCCTGCACAGAGCAGCTGCGGTCTCGAGAGGGAGCTCAGTTGTGATAGCGCGAGCAAGAGGATGAATAGAGAGCGCGCGCGGCGGTGGATAAAAAGCGGCGCGTCAATGCAAGAAATTAACGGTATTTCAGCTCGTTTCATTACGATACGCCGTACAAACACAAATGCCTGCCCTCAAACACTCGGACCATCGACAAATACGTTGACTATATGCAGTAAATATAAGCGTCCAAGTCTTTAGACTTCATTAATGTGTTATTTCATAAGTTAAAACTTACGGCGCCGACGGCTAAAAAGCGAGCCCTGACTCTAGGTGGGGGGAGGGGGTGCGTGACGTGACTCAGCTTTCGCGGGCATACCAGAATATATCCAGCACTATTTTACCGTGACTGTGTCCAAACTAGCTAACTAACAAATGGGTAACGTTAGCCAGCAGTTCCTTGCAGGCAAATGTTGAGTTCAAAAGTTTTTTTTTTATTCCTCCTGTCAGGTCAGAAGCATTTGTAACCTAAATGAACGGCAGTCAACTAAAATACGTCCCCCATGGACAACAGTGGTGTAATTTACTAATGCGCCATTTCAAAATTTGATTAACAGGATGGATTAGCATAGAGAAAAACACGGTAATGTAGTCATATTCGCAAAGCTCTGTCAATGTGCTGACTTTATTCCATTTTATCACAGAAGAAAATGACATTGTTATTAAATTTTTTCGACAAAAACTCTAATGTACTTTCAGAAGATAACTTACCTCCTCGCCGTGTCTCTTCTCCCAGCAGAATGACGTATCCCTCTGCCCTGGTCAGTTGTACTCTGCTGCGTCACTGCGTCTGATTGCAGGTAGCGGGAAAAAGGTGTCCCTCCGCCGCTGGAAGTAGTCCACGCTGTTTTCTATATTGCTTCGTCAATAATTAAGTTGTGGGTGAAATACGATGGTTTGTCCAATTTAGAGAACTGGTGAGCACGATAATTATTAGATATCATAGCTTTACAGTTTTATTTTTGACTAATCCCAAAATTGTGGTATTTCTTCTGCAGGACCCTCCTCTCCCTCAACCCAGCACCCCGTTTCTTTTTCAAGGTATAACTTACAGAAATAAGTTAAATCAACACTGAAGGTCCTGATAAAACTTACAAATAGTTAAGACAATTAATTACTTTAACTTTAGTTTTCTAAAACTTATAAACTTGAGTTCAACATTCAAAACTTACCATGACAATTTGAGATAAAGAACACAAACAAGTTCACATAACTGAATGGAGGTGGTAAAAAAAACAGCCAAAAACCTGTCCTCCCCAGGTAAAACTGCCCCCTAAACTAGCCTTACCAAGTAAAACTACCTCAAAACCTGCCCTTTTCTCGTAAAAGTACCCTTAAACCTGCTCTCCCTGGGTAAAACTGCCCCCAAATCTACCCTTACCAAGTAAAACTGCCTCAAACCTGCCCTCCCCTAGATTAAAGAAAAAAAAAAAAAGGGCCAAAATTTCACTCCTAATTGACACTTACCTAGAAAAACTACCCCCAAACCTGCCCTCAATGAGAAAAATTACCCCCAAATCTACCGGCCCCGGGCAAAAGACAGCCCAAAATCTTTCCTCACCAAGGAAAACTGTCCCCAAATCTACCACCCTGGGTGAAAAGTAGCCCAAAACCTCATATCCTCTTGTAAAACTACCCCCAAACCTGCCCTCACCAAGTAAAAAAAGCCCAAAAAATGCCCTCAACAAGTGAAACTGCCCCTAAACCTGCCCTCAACGAATAAAACTGCCCCCAAATCTACCCCCATCAAGTAAAAAATAGCCCAAAGCTTGTCCTCATCAAGTAAAACTGCCCCAAATCGATCCTCACCAAGTAAAAGACAGCCCAACACCTGCCCTCAACAAGTAAAACTGCCCTTAAACCTGCTGTCCCTGAGTAAAACTACCCCCAAATCTGCCCTCAAAGTAAAACCAGCCCCAAACTTGCTCTCATTAAAACTACCCCCAAATCTGCCCTCAAAGTAAAACCAGCCCCAAACCTGCTCTCATTAAAACGACTCCCAAAGTTGCCCTCCCCAAGTAAAAAAAAAACAAAACCTGCCCTCCTCTAGTAAGAAACTGTAAAAACAGGAAGATTGTCACCTTTCAGAAGGTTCGAAAACATCAAAATTATAACATTTATCAGGCAGAGATTCATCCTGAAACCTGCAGAAAGATGCTAAATTTAGAGGAAAAACTGAGAAATTGCACCAAAACCTGCAGGAAGACATCAAGTTTAGAGGAAAAACATGAAAATAACAAATTTTGTCAGGTAGAGATTCATCCCAAGAGCCCTGAAACCTGCAGCAAGATGCTAAATTTAGAGGAAAAACATCAAAATAACATTTATCAGGTAGAGACTCGTCCTGAAACCTGCAGGAAGACGTTAAATTTAGAGGAAAACATCAGAATTATAACATTTATCAGGCAGAGATTCATCCTGAAACCTGCAGAAAGATGCTAAATTTAGAGGAAAACATCAAATTAACAACTTTTATCAGGTACAGATTCATCCTGAAACCTGCAGAAAGATGATAAATTTAGAGGAAAAATTGAGAAATTACACCAAAACCTGCAGGAAGATGCTAAAATTATAGGAAAAACATCAAAACAACAAGTTTTATCAGGTACAGATTCATCCTGAAACCTGCAGAAAGATGATAAATTTAGAGGAAAAACTGAGAAATTACACCAAAACCTGCAGGAAGATGCTAAATTTAGAGGAAAAACTGAGAAATTAAACCAAAACCTACAGGAAGATGTTAAATTTAGAGGAAAAACATCAAAATAACAACTTTTATCAGGTACAGATTCATCCTGAAACCTGCAGAAAGATGATAAATTTAGAGGAAAAACTGAGAAATTACACCAAAACCTGCAGGAAGATGCTAAATTTAGAGGAAAAACTGAGAAATTACACCAAAACCTGCAGGAAGATCCTAAATTTAGAGGAAAGACATCAGAATTATAACATTTATTGGGCAGAGATTAATCCTGAGAGCCCTGAAACCTGCAGAAAGACATCAAGTTTAGAGGAAAAACATCAGAATTATAACATTTATCAGGCAGAGATTCATCCCAAGAGGCCCGAAAGCTGCAGGAAAACAAATTTCGAGGAAAAACATCAGAATTATAACGTTTATCAGGTAGATTCACCCTGAGAGCCTTGAAACCTGCAGAAAGATGCTAAATTTATAAGAAAAATATCAGAATTATAACATTTATCAGGTAGAGATTCACCCTGAGAGCCTTGAAACCTGCAGAAAGATGTTAAATTTATAAGATAAATATCAGAATTATAATATTTATCACATAGAGATTCATCCTGAGAGCCTTGAAACCTGCAGAAAGATGCTAAATGTAGAGGAAAAACATCAGAATTATAACATTTATCAGGTAGAGATCCATCCTGACAGCCCTGAAACCTGCAGAAAGACGTTAAATTTAAAGGAAAACATAAGAATTATCACATTTATCAGGTAGAGATTCATCCTGAAACCTGCAGGAAGATGCTAAATTTATAGGAAAAACATCAAAATAACAACTTTTATCAGGTAACGATTCATCCCGAGAGCCTTGAAACCTGCAGAAAGACGTTAAATTTCTAAGAAAAATATCAGAATTATGACATTTATCAGGTAGGAATTCACCCTGAGAGCCTTGAAACCTGCAGAAAGATGTTAAATTTATAAGAAAAATATCAGAATTATAACATTTATCAGGTAGAGATTCAACCTGAGAGCCCTGAAACCTGCAGAAAGATGCTAAATTTAGAGGAAAAACATCAGAATTATAACATTTATCGGGTAGAGATTCATCCCGAGAGCCCTGAAATATGCAGGAAGATGCTAAATTTAGAGGAAAACATCAAAATAACAACTTTTATCAGGTGGAGATTCATCCTGAAACCTGCAGGAAGATGCTAAATTTAGAGGAAAACATCAGAATTGTAACATTTATTAGGTAGAGATTCATCCTGAGAGCCCTGAAACCTGCAGGAAGATGCTAAATTTAGAGGAAAAACATCAGAATTATAAAATTTATCGGGCAGAGATTAATCCTGAGAGCCCTGAAACCTGCAGAAAGATGTTAAATTTAGAGGAAAAACATGAAAATAACTTTTATCAGGTAGAGATTCATCCTGAAACCTGAAAAGATAGATGATAAATTTAGAGGAAAAACTGAGAAATTACACCAAAACCTGCAAGAAGATGTTAAATTTAGAGGAAAAACATGAAAATAACTATTATCAAGTAGAGATTCATCCTGAAACCTGCAGAAAGATGCTAAATTTAGAGGAAAACATGAAAATAACATTTATCAGGCAGAGATTCATCCTGAGAGCCCTGAAACCTGCAGGAAGATGGTAATTTAAAGGAAAAACATCAGAATTATAATATTTATCTGGTAGAGATTCACTCTGAGAGCCCTGAAACCTGCAGGAAGACATTAAATTTTGAGGAAAAACTGAGAAATTACACCAAAACCTACAAGAAGATACTAAATTTAGAGGAAAAACATCAGAATTATGACATTTATCAGGCAGAGATTCATCCTGAGAGTCCTGAAACCTGCAGAAAGACGTGAAATTTAGAGAAAAACATTAGAATTATAACATTTATCAGGTAGAAATTCACCCTAAGAGCCCTGAAATCTGCAGGAAGATGCTAAACTTCGAGGAAAAACATGAAAATAACAACATTTATCAGGCAGAGATTCATCCCGAGAGCCCTGAAATATGCAGGAAGATGCTAAATTTAGAAGAAAACATCAAAATTATAATATTTATCAGGTAGAGATTCTTTCCGAGAGCCCTGAAACCTGCAGGAAGAAGTCATATTATGAGAAAATCATTAAAATTACAACATTTATGAGGTTAATTCACCATCCAGGCCCTGTCCTACCCAGGTAAAACTGTCCCCTAAACTACCCTTACGAAGGAAAACTACCCCCAAACCTCCCCTCTTCTAGTAAAAGTATCCTCAAACTTGCTCTCCCTGGGTAAGACTGCCCCCAATCTACCCTTACCAAGGAAAATTGCCTAAAACTTGCACTACTATTGGCCTGTGAGATGAAGATGAAGACGAGGGTCCTGGTGTTCAGATGAGGATGAAGTTGAGGGTCCTGGTATTCAGATGAAGATGAGGGTCCTGGTATTCAGATAAAGATGAAGATGAGGGTCCTGGTGTTCAGATGAAGATGAGGGTCCTGGTGTTCAGATGAAGATGAGGGTCCTGGTATTCAGATAAAGATGAAGATGAGGGTCCTGGTATTCAGACGAAGATGAAGATGAGGGTCCTGGTATTGAGATGAAGATGAGGGTCCTGGTATTCAGATAAAGATGAAGATGAGGGTCCTGGTGTTCAGATGAAGATGAAGATGAGGGTCCTGGTATTCAGATGAAGATGAGGGTCCTGGTATTCAGATAAAGATGAAGATGAAGATGAGGGTGCTGGTATTCAGATGAAGATGAAGATGAGGGTCCTGGTATTCAGACGAAGATGAAGATGAGGGTCCTGGTATTCAGACGAAGATGAAGATGAGGGTCCTGGTATTGAGATGAAGATGAGGGTCCTGGTATTCAGATAAAGATGAAGATGAGGGTCCTGGTGTTCAGATGAAGATGAGGGTCCTGGTGTTCAGATGAAGATGAGGATCCTGGTATTCAGATGAAGTTGAGGGTCCTGCTAATAAGATGAAGATGAAGACGAGGGTCCTGCTAATAAGATGAAGATGAGGGTCCTGGTATTCAGATGAAGTTGAGGTTCCTGCTAATAAGATGAAGATGAAGACGAGGGTCGTGGTGTTCAGATGAAGACGAGGGTCCTGGTAATAAGATGAAGATGAGGATCCTGGTATTCATATGAAGATGAAGAGGAGGGGTCCTGGTATTCAGAAGAAGATGAGGGTCCTGGTGTTCAGATGAAGATGAGGGTCCTGGTGTTCAGATGAAGATGAGGGTCCTGGTATTCAGATGAACATGAAGATGAGGGTCCTGGTGTTCAGATGAAGACGAGGATCCTGGTATTCAGACGAAGATGAGGGTCCTGGTATTCAGATGAAGATGAGGGTCCTGGTATTCAGATAAAGATGAAGATGAAGATGAGGGTCCTGGTATTCAGATGAAGATGAAGATGAGGGTCCTGGTATTCAGACGAAGATGAAGATGAGGGTCCTGGTATTGAGATGAAGATGAGGGTCCTGGTATTCAGATAAAGATGAAGATGAGGGTCCTGGTGTTCAGATGAAGATGAGGGTCCTGGTGTTCAGATGAAGATGAGGGTCCTGGTGTTCAGATGAAGATGAGGGTCCTGGTATTCAGATGAAGTTGAGGGTCCTGCTAATAAGATGAAGACGAGGGTCCTGGTAATAAGATGAAAATGAGACTCCTGGTATTCAGATGAAGTTGAGGGTCCTGCTAATAAGATGAAGATGAAGACGAGGGTCGTGGTGTTCAGATGAAGACGAGGGTCCTGGTAATAAGATGAAGATGAGGATCCTGGTATTCATATGAAGATGAAGAGGAGGGGTCCTGGTATTCAGAAGAAGATGAGGGTCCTGGTGTTCAGATGAAGATGAGGGTCCTGGTGTTCAGATGAAGATGAGGGTCCTGGTATTCAGATGAACATGAAGATGAGGGTCCTGGTGTTCAGAAGAAGATGAGGGTCCTGGTGTTCAGATGAAGATGAGGGTCCTGGTGTTCAGATGAAGATGAGGGTCCTGGTATTCAGATGAACATGAAGATGAGGGTCCTGGTGTTCAGATGAAGATGAGGGTCCTGGTATTCAGATGAACATGAAGATGAGGGTCCTGGTGTTCAGATGAAGATGAGGGTCCTGGTGTTCAGATGAAGATGAGGGTCCTGGTGTTCAGATGAAGATGAGGGTCCTGGTGTTCAGATGAAGATGAGGGTCCTGGTATTCAGATGAACATGAAGATGAGGGTCCTGGTGTTCAGATGAAGACGAGGATCCTGGTATTCAGACGAAGATGAGGGTCCTGGTATTCAGATGAAGATGAGGGTCCTGGTATTCAGATAAAGATGAAGATGAAGATGAGGGTCCTGGTATTCAGATGAAGATGAAGATGAGGGTCCTGGTATTCAGACGAAGATGAAGATGAGGGTCCTGGTATTGAGATGAAGATGAGGGTCCTGGTATTCAGATAAAGATGAAGATGAGGGTCCTGGTGTTCAGATGAAGATGAGGGTCCTGGTGTTCAGATGAAGATGAGGGTCCTGGTGTTCAGATGAAGATGAGGGTCCTGGTATTCAGATGAAGTTGAGGGTCCTGCTAATAAGATGAAGACGAGGGTCCTGGTAATAAGATGAAGATGAGACTCCTGGTATTCAGATGAAGTTGAGGGTCCTGCTAATAAGATGAAGATGAAGACGAGGGTCGTGGTGTTCAGATGAAGACGAGGGTCCTGGTAATAAGATGAAGATGAGGATCCTGGTATTCATATGAAGATGAAGAGGAGGGGTCCTGGTATTCAGAAGAAGATGAGGGTCCTGGTGTTCAGATGAAGATGAGGGTCCTGGTGTTCAGATGAAGATGAGGGTCCTGGTATTCAGATGAACATGAAGATGAGGGTCCTGGTGTTCAGATGAAGATGAGGGTCCTGGTGTTCAGATGAAGATGAGGGTCCTGGTATTCAGATGAACATGAAGATGAGGGTCCTGGTGTTCAGATGAAGACGAGGATCCTGGTATTCAGACGAAGATGAGGGTCCTGGTATTCAGATGAAGATGAGGGTCCTGGTGTTCAGATGAAGATGAGGGTCCTGGTGTTCAAATGAAGATGAGGATCCTGGTGTTCAGACGAAGATGAAGATGAGGATCCTGGTATTTAGATGCAGATGAGGGTCCTGGTATTCAGATAAAGATGAAGATGAGGGTCCTGGTGTTCAAATGAAGATGAGGGTCCTGGTGTTCAGATGAAGATGAGGGTCCTGCTATTCAGATGAAGTTGAGGGTCTTGGTGTTCAGATGAAGATGAAGGTCCTGGTATTCAGATGAAGACAAGGGTCCTGGTGTTCAAATGAAGATGAAGATGAAAGTCCTGGTATTCAGACAAAGATGAAGATGAGGGTCCTGGTATTGAGATGAAGATGAGGGTCCTGGTATTCAGATAAAGATGAAGATGAGGGTCCTGGTGTTCAGATGAAGATGAGGGTCCTGGTGTTCAGATGAAGATGAGGGTCCTGGTGTTCAGATGAAGATGAGGGTCCTGGTATTCAGATGAAGTTGAGGGTCCTGCTAATAAGATGAAGACGAGGGTCCTGGTAATAAGATGAAGATGAGACTCCTGGTATTCAGATGAAGTTGAGGGTCCTGCTAATAAGATGAAGATGAAGACGAGGGTCGTGGTGTTCAGATGAAGACGAGGGTCCTGGTAATAAGATGAAGATGAGGATCCTGGTATTCATATGAAGATGAAGAGGAGGGGTCCTGGTATTCAGAAGAAGATGAGGGTCCTGGTGTTCAGATGAAGATGAGGGTCCTGGTGTTCAGATGAAGATGAGGGTCCTGGTATTCAGATGAACATGAAGATGAGGGTCCTGGTGTTCAGATGAAGATGAGGGTCCTGGTGTTCAGATGAAGATGAGGGTCCTGGTATTCAGATGAACATGAAGATGAGGGTCCTGGTGTTCAGATGAAGACGAGGATCCTGGTATTCAGACGAAGATGAGGGTCCTGGTATTCAGATGAAGATGAGGGTCCTGGTGTTCAGATGAAGATGAGGGTCCTGGTGTTCAAATGAAGATGAGGATCCTGGTGTTCAGACGAAGATGAAGATGAGGATCCTGGTATTTAGATGCAGATGAGGGTCCTGGTATTCAGATAAAGATGAAGATGAGGGTCCTGGTGTTCAAATGAAGATGAGGGTCCTGGTGTTCAGATGAAGATGAGGGTCCTGGTATTCAGATGAAGTTGAGGGTCTTGGTGTTCAGATGAAGATGAAGGTCCTGGTATTCAGATGAAGACAAGGGTCCTGGTGTTCAAATGAAGATGAAGATGAAAGTCCTGGTCTTCAGATGAAGATGAAGATGAGAGTCCTGGTCTTCAGATGAAGATGAGAGTCCTGGTCTTCAGATGAAAATGAAGATCCTGGTCTTCAGATGAAGATGAACATGAAGACGAGGGTCCTGGTGTTCAGATGAAGATGAAGAAGAGAGTCCTGGTCTTCAAATGAAGACGAGAGTCCTGGTGTTCAGATGAAGATGAAGAAGAGAGTCCTGGTCTTCAAATGAAGACGAGAGTCCTGGTGTTCAGATGAAGATGAGGATGAAGACAAGAGTCTTGGTGTTCAAGTGAAGATGAAGGTCCTGGTATTCAGATGAAGATGAAGATGAGAGTCCTGGTCTTTGGATGAAGATGAAGATCCTGGTCTTTGGATGAAGATGAACATGAAGACGAGGGTCCTAGTGTTCAGATGAAGATGAAGACGAGAGTCCTGGTCTTCAGATGAAGACGAGGGTCCTGGTGTTCAGATGAAGATGAAGACAAGAGTCCTGGTATTCAGATGAAGACGAGGGTCCTGGTCTTTGGATGAAGATGAAGATTAGGGTCCTGGTCTTCAGATGAAGATGAGAGTCCTGGTCTTTGGATGAAGATGAAGATCCTGTTCTTCAGATGTAGATGAACATGAAGACGAGAGTCTTGGTGTTCAGGTGAAGATGGAGGTCCTGGTATTCAGATGAAGATGAAGACGAGGGTCCTGGTGTTCAGATAAAGATGAAGACGAGAGTCCTGGTCTTCTGATGAAGACGAGGGTCCTGGTGTTCAGATGAAGATGAAGACAAGAGTCTTGGTGTTCAAGTGAAGATGAAGGTCCTGGTATTCAGATGAAGACGAGGGTCCTGGTCTTTGGATGAAGATGAAGATTAGGGTCCTGGTATTCAGATGAAGATGAGAGTCCTGGTCTTTGGATGAAGATGAAGATCCTGGTCTTCAGATGTAGATGAAGACGAGAGTCTTGGTGTTCAGGTGAAGATGAAGGTCCTGGTATTCAGATGAAGATGAAGACGAGAGTCCTGGTGTTCAGATGAAGATGAAGACGAGAGTCCTGGTGTTCAAGTGAAGATGAAGGTCCTGGTATTCAGATGAAGACGAGGGTCCTGGTCTTCAGATGAAGATGAGAGTCCTGGTCTTCAGATGAAGATGAAGATCCTGGTCTTCAGATGAAGATGAACACGAAGACGAGAGTCTTGGTGTTCAGGTGAAGATGGAGGTCCTGGTATTCAGATGAAGATGAAGACGAGGGTCCTGGTGTTCAGATGAAGATGAAGACGAGAGTCCTGGTCTTCAGATGAAGATGAGAGTCCTGGTCTTCAGATGAAGACGAGAGTCCTTGTGTTCAGATGAAGATGAAGACAAGAGTCTTGGTGTTCAAGTGAAGATGAAGGTCCTGGTATTCAGATGAAGATGAGAGTCCTGGTCTTCAGATGAGGATGAGGATTCTGGTCTTCAGATGAAGATGAGGATTCTGGTCTCCAGATGAAGATGAGAGTCCTGGTCTTTGGATGAAGATGAAGATCCTGGTCTTCAGATGAAGATGTCCATGTAGATGAGAGTCTTGGTGTTCAGGTGAAGATGAAGGTCCTGGTATTCAGATGAAGACGAGGGTCCTGGTCTTCAGATGAAGATGAGAGTCCTGGTCTTCAGATGAAGATCAGGGTCCTGGTCTTTGGATGAAGATGAAGATACTGGTCTTCAGATGAAGATGTCCATGAAGACGAGAGTCTTGGTGTTCAGGTGAAGATGAAGGTCCTGGTATTCAGATGAAGATGAAGATGAAGATGAGGGTCCTGGTGTTCAGATGAAGATGAAGACGAGAGTACTGGTCTTCAGATGAAGATGAGAGTCCTGGTCTTCAGATGAAGATGAAGACAAGAGTCTTGGTGTTCAAGTGAAGATGAAGGTCCTGGTATTCAGATGAAGATGAGAGTCCTGGTCTTCAGATGAAGATGAGGATCCTGGTCTTCAGATGAAGATGAACAGGAAGACGAGAGTCCTGGTGTTCAGGTGAAGATGAAGATGAGAGTCCTGGTCTTCAGATGAAGACGAGGGTCCTGGTGTTCAGATGAAGATGAAGACAAGAGTCTTGGTGTTCAAGTGAAGATGAAGGTCCTGGTATTCAGATGAAGATGAGAGTCCTGGTCTTCAGATGAAGATGAACAGGAAGACGAGAGTCCTGGTGTTCAGGTGAAGATGAAGACGAGAGTCCTGGTCTTCAGATGAAGACGAGGGTCCTGGTGTTCAGATAAAGATGAAAATGAGGGTCCTGGCATTCAGATAATGATGAAGATGAAGATGAGGGTCCTGTTATTCAGATAAAGTTGAGGGTCCTGGGATTCAGATAAAGATGAAGGTCCTGGTGTTCAGATGAAGATGAGCGTCCTGGTACTAAGATGAAGATGGAGGGTCATGGTATTCAGATGAAGACGAGGGTCCTGGTAATGAGATGAAGATGAAGACGTAGGTCCTGGTGTTCAGATGAAGATGAGGGTCCTGGTCTTCAGATGAAGATGAAGACGAGGGTCCTGGTGTTCATATAAAGATGAAAATGAGGGTCCTGCCATTCAAATAACGATGAAGATGAGGGTCCTGGTATTCAGATAAAGATGAAGATGAGGGTCCTGGTGTTCAGATAAGATAAAGAGATAAAGATAGAGACTTTATTGTCATTGTGCAGAAAAACAACGAAATTTGTTTGGAAGAACACGACAATTAGCAGCAGTGCAAATAGGAGTAAAAAGAGATAAAAAATACTCAAAAAGAATTAAAATAAAATTAAAAGAATCAAACAAGGTAAGATATGCAAAGTAAATGAAGATGAAGACGAGGGTCATGGTGTTCAGATGGAGATGAGGGTCCTGGTGCTCAGATGAAGATGAGGGTCCTGGTGTTCAGATGAAGATAAAGATGAAGATGAGGGTCCTGGTGTTCAGATGAAGATGAGGGTCCTGGTGTTCAGATAAGATAAAGAGATAAAGATAGAGACTTTATTGTCATTGTGCAGAAAAACAACGAAATTTGTTTGGAAGAACACGACAATTAGCAGCAGTGCAAATAGGAGTAAAAAGAGATAAAAATACTCAAAAAGAATTAAAATAAAAACTAAAAGAATCAAACAAGGTAAGATATGCAAAGTAAATGAAGACGAAGACGAGGGTCATGGTGTTCAGATGGAGATGAGGGTCCTGGTGCTCAGATGAAGATGAGGGTCCTGGTGCTCAGATGAAGATGAGGGTCCTGGTGTTCAGATGAAGATGAAGATGAGGGTCCTGGTATTCAGATGAAGATGAGGGTCCTGGTGTTCAGATGAAGATAAAGATGAGGGTCCTGGTCTTCAGATGAAGACGAGGGTCCTGTTGTTCAGATGAAGATGAGGGTCCTGGTATTCAGATGAAGATGAGGGTCCTGGTGTTCAGATCAAGATGAAGATGAGGGTCCTGGTGTTCAGATGAAGATGAGGGTTCTGGTGTTCAGAACTTCAGATCTTCCTGCAGGACCCTCGTCTTCATCTTGATCTTGACATTCTCATCTTGATTGTGACAACTGTCGAACCCATGGAACTTCTGTCTGTCCTTCAAGGAAGACTTTGGGATTTTTGAACCTTGGCTGTATTTAGGGTTGTCCTGGGGTGAAACTGAATGATTGGAACCAAAATCAGGCAGATCCATGCTGTATTCACTGAGTTTCATTTTTGCCTGAAACCATAAGTAAGTTTGAACGGGGAATTCATAGTTTATTTCTGAAGACATGGCTGAATATTTAGACGATTCTGAATACTTTGATGTAGTATTTGAATTTGATTTGTGGATTCTCTCCATAATGTTGTCAAATACTTAAAACACTATGAGTAACAAAACAAACTCCTGAGTATCACAACAGCATGGCTGGCTGAAACTCTGCAGCCTGTTGCCCCTCTCCCTGTCCCTCTCTTCTTCTGTTGCAGCTTCTCATCAGTTCAAATACATAATATAGGCCACCAAGTTCAAATACCTCATCCAACTGTTCAAAATCTTCTAAATATTCAGCCATCACTTCAGAAACAAATTACAGGTTTCTGTGTCTGTAGATCCACACACACTCCCCTGCTTCAAATGACAGACTACATAACAGGATGTAAACAAGGGCAAGAAGCGACGTCACGTAAATAAAAAGGAAGCATTTGTCTCCATAATGTTGTCAGATACTTATCAGAGCAATCTGAGCTGGTTAGTCACAAAATAAACACTTTTATTGACATACTTTTGATGCAAGAAAGATCCCCACACAACCCCGTTCAGACTTAGTTTTAGTTCCTATCATTGAGTTGCAGCGCTGGACTACCTACCTTAAAGGTACCGAGGTGCCGGCTACAAGCATGGAGAGCAAAGCTTAAACAAAACAAAACAAGAGGACATGGGCCTTAACGGTCACCTGAATTTTTCATGTAGTCAGTATTGCTGTTTATGGAAAAAAAATATGAATCCATGTTTTGAATGGGGGCTGCACAGTGGCGTAGTGGTTAGCACTTTCGCCTTGCAGCGAGAAGATCCCTGGTTCGCGTCCCGGCTTTCCCGGGATCTTTCTGCATGGAGTTTGCATGTTCTCCCTGTGCATGCGTGGGTTCTCTCCGGGTACTCCGGCTTCCTCCCACAGTCCAAAAATATGCTGAGGTTAATTGATTACTCTAAATTGCCCGTAGGTGTGAATGTGTGAGTGATTGTTTGTCTCTGTATGTAGCCCTGCGACAGACTGGCGACCTGTCCAGGGTGTCCCCTGCCTTCGCCCGAGTCAGCTGGGATAGGCTCCAGCCCCCCCCGCGACCCTAGTGAGGAATAAGCGGTGTATAGATAATGGATGGATGGATGTTTTGAATGGTATACCACTTAACTAAATCAATTTAGATTCAACCAAGTTTGTGACTTTGGGATTTTCATACAGCTACAGTCATATCAGAAGCAAACACCCAATGCTTGTAGGTCGGATTTTTTCAGCTCCATCATAGATTAAGCCAATGTTTTTAATTCAGAGCTCTTTCAATTTTTAGAGAGGTTTTGCCACCACTTAAGCGGCTTCATTACTTGAGGATTGAATGCAAACTTCACAAACTTATCGAGACCTTAATTTCTACGGCATCAAGGTTAAGATTACTATTTTTAGATAAACTTTGCCCACTCCCTACGGGGAAATGTGAAACCCTGGGGCCTGGACTCTTCCATCCACAAAGTGTATTTGATTCTTCCATATCTGGATGTTACAAAGATCTTTGAAATTTGTAATGAATTAAGGTCTTTGACTTCGTCTCAGGTGACCTAATAAAAACTGTCTGAAAGTGGTAAAAAATTGTGGTTGCATTAAAATACACCTCATAGTCAGCTATACATTTATTGTGATTGACTTATGAAGTTCAGCAGTCTATATCATCATATCACACATTCTCTTTTTAAAACTGCCTATCAGTTAATTTTAAAACATTTGAATTGCCAGTAAGTTTTGAATGATGTTGTAAATGTTGAATGAAAAAGGTTCTGCAATGTTGTGGAAAAAAGGAATGTGTGCTTCTGCTTAAAATGAATACCAGTAAATCTCGTCAATCATTACTATTATATAAACATGTTAATATATTTTCTTACATCACACATCCTGATGATCTCTGAAGTATCCTCCGAGAAGAAACGTGGAAGACCAAGAAGGGCAGCTGTCCTCCTATTCTGACTTGTGTCCTACATAAAGTTAGACAAAAGTGAGCTCATGCAATACTACAGTTCTTATGGAAGTTCACATTGACAAATTCACACTATACATACCTCTTTATCAAGGTAATGCATAACACTTTGAAGGGTCAACCTCCTGCTTGATGAAATGACTGCTTTATACAACTGCAAGAGAAAAAAAAACTAAAATGAGCTGCATGTTTTGAAAAGGATAATGTGAATCAATTTTTAACCTATCTGCATCATCTTATATCACATGAGTGACTAAGAGTGAGAGAAATAGATATTTTGGGTCCTTCTACGTGAAACTGCATTTACGTTATTAAGAATTTCGACAAAGAACCAAAAAATCCAGTAAATGAGCTCTTAGACATTAGCTGCGGTACAATGGATGCAAAAAATTAGCTCAGACATTACCTGCGGTACAATAGATGCGGTACAATACATGCACAAAATGAGCCCTTATACATTAGCTGCGGTACAATACATGCAAATAATGAGCTCTTAAACATTAGCTGTGATAAAACAGATGAAAACACTGAGCTCTTAAATATTAGCTGCGGGACAACAGATACAAAAAATGAGCTCATATACATTAGCTGCGTTACAATACATGCAAAAAAATGACCTCTTACACATTAGCTGCGGTACAATAGATGCAAAACATTAGCTCTTAGACATTAGCTGCGGTACAATAGACGGACACAGAGACATGACAGAAACAGAAACACAACACACATAGACACACAACAGAGACACAGAAAAAAGATACAAGAGTACCTGTTCAGCCGGCTACACAAGGAGGTCAACACACACACACACAAACACACACACACACACTTTGGCTGTAACACTTCGGTTGGAACACTTTGGCTGGAACACCTGCACATTAGAAGTACATTAGCTAAAACACATTAGCTGTTTCACACTAGATCTGATACATTAGCTGTGGTACAATACATGAACAGAATGAGCTCGTGTACATTAGCTGGGGTACAATAGATGCAAAAAAATGAGCTCTTATACATTAGCATCGGTACAATAGGTGCAAAAATGAGCTCTTTTACATTAGCTGCGGTACAATACATGCACAAAATGAGCTTGTGTACATTAGCTGGGGTACAATAGATGCAAAAAAATGAGCTCTTAAACATTAGCTGTGATACAATTGATGCAAAAAATGAGCTCTTAAACATTAGCTGTGATACCATTGATGCAAAAAATGAGCTCATATACATTACCTGCGGTACAATAGATGCACAAAATGAGCTCGTATACGTTAGCTGCGGTACAATAGATGCAAAAAAATGAGCTCTTATACATTAGCTGCGGTACAATACATGCAAAAAATGAGCTCTTAAACATTAGCTGCGGTACAATACATGCAAAAATGAGCTCAAACATTAGCTGCGGTACAATAGATGCAAAAAATTAGCTCTTAGACATTAGCTGCGGTAAAATGGATGCAAAAAATTAGCTCTTAGACATTAGCTGCAGTACAATAGATGCAAAAAGATGAGCTCTTATACATTATCTGAGGTACAACAGATGCAAATAATGAGCTCTGATACATTAGCTGCGGTACAATACACAATTCAAAAAATGAGCTCAAACATTAGCTGCGGTACAATACATGCACAAAATGAGCTTGTCTACGTTAGCTGCGGTACAATACATGAAAAAAATGAGCTCTTAAACATTAGCTGTGGTACGACATGCAAATAATGAGCTCTGATACATTAGCTGCGGTACAATACACAATTCAAAAAATGAACTCTGATACATTAGCTGGGGTATAATACATCCTCTACCTGCACAGCTTTCAACTTGGCTGGAACACGTTGGCTGGAACACTTTGGCTGGAACACCTGGGCTGGAACACCTGGGCTGGAACACACTTGACATGAGTAGTACATTAGCTTTAACACATTAGCTGTAACACATTAGACCTAATACATTAGCTGCGGTACAACAGATACAAAAAATGAGCTCGTATACATTAGCTGGGGTACAATACACAATGCAAAAACTGAGCTCTTAAATATTAGCTGCAGTACAACAGATTCAAAAAATGAGCTCGTATACAATAGCTGCGGTTTAATACAATGCAAAAAATGAGCTCGTATACATTAGCTGGGGTACAATACACAATGCAAAAACTGAGCTCCTAAATATTAGCTGCGGTACAACACATGCAAAAACTGAGCTTGTAAATATTAGCTGCGGTATAGAAAAAATGAGCTTGTATACATTAGCTGGGGTACAATACACAATGCAAAAACGGAGCTCTTAAATATTAGCTGGGGTACAACAGGTTAAAAAAATGAGCTCGTATACATTAGCTGGGGTACAATACACAATGCAAAAAATGAGCTCCTATACATTAGCTGGGGTACAATACACAATGCAAAAACCGAGCTCTTAAATATTAGCGGCGGTACAACAGATTCAAAAAATGAGCTCGTATACATTAGCTGGGGTATAATACATCCTCTACCTGCACAGCTTTCAACTTGGCTGGAACACTTTGGCTGGAACACTTTGGCTGGAACACCTGGGCTGGAACACCTGGGCTGGAACACACTTGACATGAGTAGCACATTACCTTTAACACATTAGCTGTAGCACATAAGACCTAATAGATTAGCTGCGGTACAACAGATAGAAAAAATGAGCTCGTATACATTAGCTGGGGTACAATAGACAATGCAAAAACTGAGCTCTTAAACATTAGCTGGGGTACAATAGATTAAAAAAATGAGCTCTCATACATTAGCTGGGGTACAATACACTGCAAAAATGAGCTCAAACATTAGCTGTGATACAACACATGCAAAAACTGAGCTTGTAAATATTAGCTGCGGTATACAAAAAATGAGCTTGTATACATTAGCTGGGGTACAATACACAATGCAAAAATGGAGCTCTTAAATATTAGCTGGGGTACAACAGGTTAAAAAAATGAGCTCGTATACATTAGCTGCGGTTCAATACACAATGCAAAAAATGAACTCTGATACATTAGCTGGGGTACAATACACAATGCAAAAACCGAGCTCTTAAATATTAGCGGCGGTACAACAGATTCAAAAAATGAGCTCGTATACATTAGCTGCGATTTAATACAATGCAAAAAATGAACTCTTATACATTAGCTGGGGTACAACAGATACAAAAACTGAGCTCGTATACATTAGCTGGGGTACAATACACAATGCAAAAATGAGCTGTTAAACATTAGCTGGGGTACAATACACTGCAAAAAATGAGCTCAAACATTAGCTGTGATACAACACATGCAAAAACTGAGCTTGTAAATATTAGCTGCGGTATACAAAAAATGAGCTCGTATACATTAGCTGGGGGAAAATACACAATGCAAAAAATGAGCTCTTAAACATTAGCTGGGGTACAACACACAATGCAAAAACTGAGCTCTTAAATACTAGCTGCGGTACAACAGATTCAAAAAATGAGCTCGTATACATTAGCTGCGGTACAATACACAATGCAAAAAATGAGCTCTTACACATTAGCTGGGGTACAATACACAATGCAAAACCGAGCTCTTAAATATTAGCGGCGGTACAACAGATTCAAAAAATGAGCTCATATACATTAGCTGGGGTTCAATACACAATGCAAAAAATGAGCTCTTATACATTAGCTGGGGTATAATACATCCTCTACCTGCACAGCTTTCAACTTGGCTGGATCACGTTGGCTGGAACACCTGGGCTGGAACACCTGGGCTGGAACACACTTGACATGAGTAGCACATTAGCTTTAACACATTAGCTGTAACACATTAGACCTAATACATTAGCTGCGGTACAACAGATACAAAAAATGAGCTCGTATACATTAGCTGGGGTACAATACACTGCAAAAAATGAGCTCAAACATTAGCTGTGATACAACACATGCAAAAACTGAGCTTGTAAATATTAGCTGCGGTATACAAAAATGAGCTCGTATACATTAGCTGGGGTACAATACACAATGCAAAAAATGAACTCTCATACATTAGCTGGGGTAAAATACACAATGCAAAAAATGAGCTTGTATACATTAGCTGGGGTACAATAGACAATGAAAAAACTGAGCTCTTAAATATTAGCTGCGGTTCAACAGATTCAAAAAATGAGCTCGTATACATTAGCTGCGGTTTAATACAATGCAAAAAATGAACTCTTATACATTAGCTGGGGTACAATACACAATGCAAAAGATGAGCTCTTAAACATTACCTGTGATACAACACATGCAAAAACTGAGCTTGTAAATATTAGCTGCGGTATAGAAAAACTGAGCACGTATACATTAGCTGGGGTACAATACACAATGCAAAAACGGAGCTTTTAAATATTAGCTGGGGTACAATACACAATGCAAAAACGGAGCTCTTAAACATTAGCTGGGGTACAACAGATTCAAAAAATGAGCTCGTACACATTAGCTGGGGTACAATACACAATGCAAAAATGAGCTTGTATACATTAGCTGGGGTTTAATACAATGCAAAAAATGAGCTCGTATACATTAGCTGGGGTACAATACACAATGCAAAAACCGAGCTCTTAAATATTAGCGGCGGTACAACAGATTCAAAAAATGAGCTCGTATACATTAGCTGTGGTTTAATACAATGCAAAAAATGAACTCTTATACATTAGCTGGGGTACAATACACAATGCAAAAACGGAGCTCTTAAATATTAGCTGCGGTACAACAGATTCAAAAAATGAGCTCGTATACATTAGCTGCGGTACAATACACAATGCAAAAAATGAGCTCTTACACATTAGCTGGGGTACAATACACAATGCAAAAGATGAGCTCTTAAACACTACCTGTGATACAACACATGCAAAAACTGAGCTTGTAAATATTAGCTGCGGTATAGAAAAACTGAGCACGTATACATTAGCTGGGGTACAATACACAATGCAAAAACGGAGCTCTTAATTATTAGCTGGGGTACAACAGATTCAAAAAATGAACTCTTATACATTAGCTGGGGTACAATACACAATGCAAAAAATGAGCTCGTATACATTAGCTGGGGTACAATACACAATGCAAAAACCGAGCTCTTAAATATTAGCGGCGGTACAACAGATTCAAAAAATGAGCTTGTATACATTAGCTGGGGTACAATAGACAATGAAAAAACTGAGCTCTTAAATATTAGCTGCGGTACAACAGATTCAAAAAATGAGCTCGTATACATTAGCTGGGGTATAATACATCCTCTACCTGCACAGCTTTCAACTTGGCTGGATCACGTTGGCTGGAACACTTTGGCTGGGACACCTGGGCTGGAACACACTTGACATGAGTAGCAAATTAGCTTTAACACATTAGCTGTAACACATAAGACCTAATACATTAGCTGCGGTTCAACAGATTCAAAAAATGAGCTCGTATACATTAGCTGTGGTTTAATACAATGCAAAAAATGAGCTCGTATACATTAGCTGGGGTACAATACACAATGCAAAAACCGAGCTCTTAAATATTAGCGGCGGTACAACAGATACAAAAAATGAGCTCGTATACATTAGCTGCGGTACAATACATCCTCTACCTGCACAGCTTTCAACTTAGCTTGAACACGTTGGCTGGAACACTTTGGCTGGAACACACTTGACATGAGTAGTACATTAGCTTTAACACATTAGCTGTAACACATAAGACCTAATAGATTAGCTGCGGAACAACAGATAGAAAAAATGAGCTCGTATACATTAGCTGGGGTACAATACACAATGCAAAAAATGAGCTTTTATACATTAGCTGGGGTACAATACACTGCAAAAAATGAGCTCAAACATTAGCTGTGATACAACACATGCAAAAACTGAGCTTGTAAATATTAGCTGCGGTATACAAAAAATGAGCTCGTATACATTTGCTGGGGTACAATACACAATGCAAAAACGGAGCTCTTAAATATTAGCGGCGGTACAACAGATTCAAAAAATGAGCTCGTATACATTAGCTGGGGTACAATACACAATGCAAAAAATGAGCTCTTAAATATTAGCTGCAGTACAACATATTCAAAAAATGAGTTCGTATACATTAGCTGGGGTACAATACACAATGCAAAAATGAGCTTGTATACATTAGCTGGGGTACAAGACACAATGCAAAAAATGAGCTCTTAAACATTAGCTGGGGTACAATACACAATGCAAAAACCGAGCTCTTAAATATTAGCGGCGGTACAACAGATTCAAAAAATGAGCTCGTATACATTAGCTGGGGTACAATACACAATGCAAAAAATGAGCTCAAACATTAGCTGTGATACAACACGTGCAAAAACTGTGCTTTTAAATATTAGCTGCGGTATAATAAAAATGAGCTCATATACATTAGCTGGGGTACAATACACAATGCAAAAAATGAGCTCGTATACATTAGCTGGGGTACAATACACAATGCAAAAAATGAGCTCGTATACATTAGCTGGGGTATAATACATCCTCTACCTGCACAGCTTTCAACTTGGCTGGATCACGTTGGCTGGAACACTTTGGCTGGAACACCTGGGCTGGAACACCTGGGCTGGAACACACTTGACATGAGTAGCACATTAGCTTTAACACATTAGCTGTAACACATAAGACCTAATAGATTAGCTGCGGTACAACAGATAGAAAAAATGAGCTCGTATACATTAGCTGGGGTACAATACACAATGCAAAAAATGAGCTCGTATACATTAGCTGGGGTACAATAGACAATGCAAAAACTGAGCTCTTAAACATTAGCTGGGGTACAATACACTGCAAAAAATGAGCTCAAACATTAGCTGTGATACAACACGTGCAAAAACTGTGCTTTTAAATATTAGCTGCGGTATACAAAAAATGAGCTCATATACATTAGCTGGGGTACAATACACAATGCAAAAAATGAGCTCGTATACATTAGCTGGGGTACAATACACAATGCAAAAACTGAGCTCTTAAATATTAGCTGCGGTACAACAGATTCATAAAATGAGCTCGTATACATTAGCTGGGGTACAATACACAATGCAAAAAATGAGCTCAAACATTAGCTGTGATACAACACATGCAAAAACTGAGCTTGTAAATATTAGCTGCGGTATACAAAAAATGAGCTCGTATACATTAGCTGGGGAACAATACACAATGCAAAAACGGAGCTCTTAAATATTAGCTGCGGTACAACAGATTCAAAAAATGAGCTCTCATACATTAGCTGGGGTACAATACACAATGCAAAAAATGAGCTCGTATACATTAGCTGGGGTATAATACATCCTCTACCTGCACAGCTTTCAACTTGGCTGGAACACGTTGGCTGGAACACGCTGGCTGGAACACTTCGGCTGGAACACTTTGGCTGGAAGACCTGGGCTGGAACACACTTGACATGAGTAGTACATTAGCTTTAACACATTAGCTGTAACACATTAGACCTAATACATTAGCTGCGGTACAACAGACTCAAAAAAATGAGCTCGTATACATTAGCTGCGGTAATATAGACAATGCAAAAAATGAGCTCTTATACATTAGCTGGGGTACAATACACTGCAAAAAATGAGCTCAAACATTAGCTGTGATACAACACATGCAAAAACTGAGCTTGTAAATATTAGCTGCGGTAGACAAAAAATGAGCTCGTATACATTAGCTGGGGTACAATACACAATGCAAAAACCGAGCTCTTAAATATTAGCGGCGGTACAACAGATTCAAAAAATGAGCTCATATACATTAGCTGGGGTATAATACATCCTCTACCTGCACAGCTTTCAATTTGGCTGGAACACGTTGGCTGGAACACTTTGGCTGGGACACCTGGGCTGGAACACCTGGGCTGGAACACCTGGGCTGGAACACCTGGGCTGGAACACACTTGACATGAGTAGCACATTAGCTTTAACACATTAGCTGTAACACATAAGACCTAATACATTAGCTGCGGTACAACAGATACAAAAACTGAGCTCGTATACATTAGCTGGGGTACAACACGTGCAAAAACGTTGCTTTTAAATATTAGCTGCGGTATACAAAAAATGAGCTCATATACATTAGCTGGGGTTCAATACACAATGCAAAAAATGAGCTCTTATACATTAGCTGGGGTATAATACATCCTCTACGTGCACAGCTTTCAACTTGGCTGGATCACGTTGGCTGGAACACCTGGGCTGGAACACCTGGGCTGGAACACCTGGGCTGGAACACACTTGACATGAGTAGCACATTAGCTTTAACACATTAGCTGTAACACATTAGACCTAATACATTAGCTGCGGTACAACAGATACAAAAAATGAGCTCGTATACATTAGCTGGGGTACAATACACTGCAAAAAATGAGCTCAAACATTAGCTGTGATACAACACATGCAAAAACTGAGCTTGTAAATATTAGCTGCGGTATACAAAAATGAGCTCGTATACATTAGCTGGGGTACAATACACAATGCAAAAAATGAACTCTCATACATTAGCTGGGGTAAAATACACAATGCAAAAAATGAGCTTGTATACATTAGCTGGGGTACAATAGACAATGAAAAAACTGAGCTCTTAAATATTAGCTGCGGTTCAACAGATTCAAAAAATGAGCTCGTATACATTAGCTGCGGTTTAATACAATGCAAAAAATGAACTCTTATACATTAGCTGGGGTACAATACACAATGCAAAAGATGAGCTCTTAAACATTACCTGTGATACAACACATGCAAAAACTGAGCTTGTAAATATTAGCTGCGGTATAGAAAAACTGAGCACGTATACATTAGCTGGGGTACAATACACAATGCAAAAACGGAGCTTTTAAATATTAGCTGGGGTACAATACACAATGCAAAAACGGAGCTCTTAAACATTAGCTGGGGTACAACAGATTCAAAAAATGAGCTCGTACACATTAGCTGGGGTACAATACACAATGCAAAAATGAGCTTGTATACATTAGCTGGGGTTTAATACAATGCAAAAAATGAGCTCGTATACATTAGCTGGGGTACAATACACAATGCAAAAACCGAGCTCTTAAATATTAGCGGCGGTACAACAGATTCAAAAAATGAGCTCGTATACATTAGCTGTGGTTTAATACAATGCAAAAAATGAACTCTTATACATTAGCTGGGGTACAATACACAATGCAAAAACGGAGCTCTTAAATATTAGCTGCGGTACAACAGATTCAAAAAATGAGCTCGTATACATTAGCTGCGGTACAATACACAATGCAAAAAATGAGCTCTTACACATTAGCTGGGGTACAATACACAATGCAAAAGATGAGCTCTTAAACATTACCTGTGATACAACACATGCAAAAACTGAGCTTGTAAATATTAGCTGCGGTATAGAAAAACTGAGCACGTATACATTAGCTGGGGTACAATACACAATGCAAAAACGGAGCTCTTAATTATTAGCTGGGGTACAACAGATTCAAAAAATGAACTCTTATACATTAGCTGGGGTACAATACACAATGCAAAAAATGAGCTCGTATACATTAGCTGGGGTACAATACACAATGCAAAAACCGAGCTCTTAAATATTAGCGGCGGTACAACAGATTCAAAAAATGAGCTTGTATACATTAGCTGGGGTACAATAGACAATGAAAAAACTGAGCTCTTAAATATTAGCTGCGGTACAACAGATTCAAAAAATGAGCTCGTATACATTAGCTGGGGTATAATACATCCTCTACCTGCACAGCTTTCAACTTGGCTGGATCACGTTGGCTGGAACACTTTGGCTGGGACACCTGGGCTGGAACACACTTGACATGAGTAGCAAATTAGCTTTAACACATTAGCTGTAACACATAAGACCTAATACATTAGCTGCGGTTCAACAGATTCAAAAAATGAGCTCGTATACATTAGCTGTGGTTTAATACAATGCAAAAAATGAGCTCGTATACATTAGCTGGGGTACAATACACAATGCAAAAACCGAGCTCTTAAATATTAGCGGCGGTACAACAGATACAAAAAATGAGCTCGTATACATTAGCTGCGGTACAATACATCCTCTACCTGCACAGCTTTCAACTTAGCTTGAACACGTTGGCTGGAACACTTTGGCTGGAACACACTTGACATGAGTAGTACATTAGCTTTAACACATTAGCTGTAACACATAAGACCTAATAGATTAGCTGCGGAACAACAGATAGAAAAAATGAGCTCGTATACATTAGCTGGGGTACAATACACAATGCAAAAAATGAGCTTTTATACATTAGCTGGGGTACAATACACTGCAAAAAATGAGCTCAAACATTAGCTGTGATACAACACATGCAAAAACTGAGCTTGTAAATATTAGCTGCGGTATACAAAAAATGAGCTCGTATACATTTGCTGGGGTACAATACACAATGCAAAAACGGAGCTCTTAAATATTAGCGGCGGTACAACAGATTCATAAAATGAGCTCGTATACATTAGCTGGGGTACAATACACAATGCAAAAACCGAGCTCTTAAATATTAGCGGCGGTACAACAGATTCAAAAATGAGCTTGTATACATTAGCTGGGGTACAATAGACAATGAAAAAACTGAGCTCTTAAATATTAGCTGCGGTACAACAGATTCAAAAAATGAGCTCGTATACATTAGCTGCGGTACAATACATCCTCTACCTGCACAGCTTTCAACTTAGCTTGAACACGTTGGCTGGAACACTTTGGCTGGAACACACTTGACATGAGTAGTACATTAGCTTTAACACATTAGCTGTAACACATAAGACCTAATAGATTAGCTGCGGTACAACAGATAGAAAAAATGAGCTCGTATACATTAGCTGGGGTACAATACACAATGCAAAAAATGAGCTTTTATACATTAGCTGGGGTACAATACACTGCAAAAAATGAGCTCAAACATTAGCTGTGATACAACACATGCAAAAACTGAGCTTGTAAATATTAGCTGCGGTATCCAAAAAATGAGCTCGTATACATTTGCTGGGTACAATACACAATGCAAAAATGGAGCTCTTAAATATTAGCGGCGGTACAACAGATTCAAAAAATGAGCTCGTATACATTAGCTGGGGTACAATACACAATGCAAAAAATGAGCTCTTAAATATTAGCTGCAGTACAACAGATTCAAAAAATGAGTTCGTATACATTAGCTGGGGTACAATACACAATGCAAAATGAGCTTGTATACATTAGCTGGGGTACAAGACACAATGCAAAAAATGAGCTCTTAAACATTAGCTGGGGTACAATACACAATGCAAAAACCGAGCTCTTAAATATTAGCGGCGGTACAACAGATTCAAAAAATGAGCTCGTATACATTAGCTGGGGTACAATACACAATGCAAAAAATGAGCTCAAACATTAGCTGTGATACAACACGTGCAAAAACTGTGCTTTTAAATATTAGCTGCGGTATAATAAAAATGAGCTCATATACATTAGCTGGGGTACAATACACAATGCAAAAAATGAGCTCGTATACATTAGCTGGGGTACAATACACAATGCAAAAAATGAGCTCGTATACATTAGCTGGGGTATAATACATCCTCTACCTGCACAGCTTTCAACTTGGCTGGGACCACGTTGGCTGGAACACTTTGGCTGGAACACCTGGGCTGGAACACCTGGGCTGGAACACACTTGACATGAGTAGTACATTAGCTTTAACACATTAGCTGTAACACATAAGACCTAATAGATTAGCTGGGGTACAACAGATAGAAAAAATGAGCTCGTATACATTAGCTGGGGTACAATACACAATGCAAAAAATGAGCTCAAACATTAGCTGTGATACAACACATGCAAAAACTGAGCTTGTAAATATTAGCTGCGGTATACAAAAATGAGCTCGTATACATTAGCTGGGGTAAAATACACAATACAAAAAATGAGCTCGTATTCATTAGCTGGGGTATAATACATCCTCTACCTGCACAGCTTTCAACTTGGCTGGAACACGTTGGCTGGAACACGCTGGCTGGAACAATTCGGCTGGAACACTTTGGCTGGAACACCTGGGCTGGAACACCTGGGCTGGAACACCTGGGCTGGAACACACTTGACATGAGTAGTACATTAGCTTTAACACATTAGCTGTAACACATTAGACCTAATACATTAGCTGCGGTACAACAGATAGAAAAAATGAGCTCGTATACATTAGCTGGGGTACAATAGACAATGCAAAAACTGAGCTCTTAAATATTAGCTGCGGTTCAACAGATTCCAAAAATGAGCTCGTATACATTAGCTGGGGTACAATACACAATGCAAAAAATGAGCTCTTACACATTAGCTGGGGTACAATACACAATGCAAAAAATGAACTCCTATACATTAGCTGGGGTACAATACACAATGCAAAAACCGAGCTCTTAAATATTAGCGGCGGTACAACAGATTCAAAAATGACCTCGTATACATTAGCTGGGGTATAATACATCCTCTGCCTGCACAGCTTTCAACTTGGCTGGAACACTTCGGCTGGAACACCTGGGCTGGAACACACTTGACATGAGTAGTACATTAGCTTTAACACATTAGCTGTAACACATTAGACCTAATACATTAGCTGCGGTACAACAGATAGAAAAATAAGCTCGTATACATTAGCTGGGGTACAATAGACAATGCAAAAACTGAGCTCTTACACATTAGCTGGGGTACAATACACAATGCAAAAATGAGCTCTTACACATTAGCTGGGGTACAATACACAATGCAAAAAATGAGCTTGTATACATTAGCTGCGGTACAATACACAATGCAAAAAATGAGCTCTTACACATTAGCTGGGGTACAATACACAATGCAAAAGATGAGCTCAAACATTACCTGTGATACAACACATGCAAAAACTGAGCTTGTAAATATTATCTGCGGTATAGAAAAACTGAGCTCGTATACATTAGCTGGGGTACAATACACAATGCAAAAAATGAGCTCAAACATTAGCTGTGATACAACACGTGCAAAAACTGTGCTTTTAAATATTAGCTGCGGTATACAAAAAATGAGCTCGTATACATTAGCTGGGGTACAATACACAATGCAAAAAATGAGCTCGTACACATTAGCTGGGGTACAATACACAATGCAAAAACGGAGCTCTTAAATATTAGCTGCAGTACAACAGATTCAAAAATGAGCTCATATACATTAGCTGCGGTTTAATACAATGCAAAAAATGAACTCTTACACATTAGCTGTGGTACAATACACAATACAAAAACTGAGCTCTTAAATATTACCTGCGGTTCAACAGATTCAAAAAATGAGCTTGTATACATTAGCTGGGGTACAATACACAATGCAAAAAATGAGCTTGTATACATTAGCTGGGGTACAATACACGAACCAAAATGGAGCTCTTAAATATTAGCTGCGGTACAACAGATTCAAAAAATGAGCTCGTATACATTAGCTGCGGTAATATAGACAATGCAAAAAATGAGCTCGTATACATTAGCTGGGGTTCAATACACAATGCAAAAATGAACTCTTATACATTAGCTGGGGTACAATACACAATGCAAAAAATGAGCTCTTAAACATTAGCTGGGGTACAATACACAATACAAAAACTGAGCTCTTAAATATTAGCTGCGGTACGACAGATTCAAAAAATGAGCTCGTACACATTAGCTGGGGTACAATACACAATGCAAAAAATGAGCTCAATATTAGCTGTGATACAACACGTGCAAAAACTGTGCTTTTAAATATTAGCTGCGGTATACAAAAAATGAACTCTTATACATTAGCTGGGGTACAATACACAATGCAAAACTGAGCTCTTAAATATTAGC
This sequence comes from Amphiprion percula, assembly GCA_003047355.2. Lineage (NCBI taxonomy): Eukaryota > Metazoa > Chordata > Actinopteri > Pomacentridae > Amphiprion > Amphiprion percula. Next base: position 39,809,458 of record CM009714.1, on the reverse strand, counting down.
TGCGGTACAACAGATTCAAAAATGAGCTCGTATACATTAGCTGCGATATACAAAAAATGAACTCATACATTAGCTGGGTACAATACACAATGCAAAAACGGAGCTCTTAAATATTAGCTGCGGTACAACAGATTCAAAAAATGAGCTCGTATACATTAGCTGCGGTTAAATACAATGCAAAAATGAACTCTTATACATTAGCTGGGGTACAATACACAATGCAAAAAATGAGCTCAAACATTAGCTGGGGTACAATACACAATGCAAAAAATGAACTCTTATACATTAGCTGGGGTACAATACACAATGCAAAACTGAGCTCTTAAATATTAGCTGCGGTACAACAGATTCAAAAAATGAGCTCGTATACATTAGCTGCGGTTTAATACAATGCAAAAATGAACTCTTATACATTAGCTGGGGTACAATACACAATGCAAAAAATGAGCTCAAACATTAGCTGGGGTACAATACACAATGCAAAAAATGAACTCTTATACATTAGCTGGGGTACAATACACAATGCAAAAATGAACTCCTATACATTAGCTGGGGTAAAATACACAATGCAAAAAATGAGCTCTTAACATTAGCTGGGGTACAACAGGTCAAAAAAATGAGCTCGAATACATTAGCTGGGGTACAATACACAATGCAAAAACCGAGCTCTTAATATTAGCGGCGGTACAACAGATTCAAAAAATGAGTTCATATACATTAGCTGGGGTTTAATACATCCTCTACCTGCACAGCTTTCAACTTGGCTGGAACACGTTGGCTGGAACACTTTGGCTGGGACACCTGGGCTGGAACACCTGGGCTGGAACACCTGGGCTGGAACACACTTGACATGAGTAGTACATTAGCTTTAACACATTAGCTGTAACACATAAGACCTCATAGATTAGCTGCGGTACAACAGATAGAAAAAAATGAGCTCGTATACATTAGCTGGGGTACAATAGATGCAAAAAATGAGCTCAAACATTAGCTGTGATACAACACATGCAAAAACTGAGCTTGTAAATATTAGCTGCGGTATACAAAAAATGAGCTCGTATACATTAGCTGGGGTACAATACAGAATACAAAAAATGAGCTCGTATACATTAGCTGGGGTATAATACATCCTCTACCTGCACAGCTTTCAACTTGGCTGGAACACGTTGGCTGGAACACTTTGGCTGGAACACTTCGGCTGGAACACCTGGGCTGGAACACCTGGGCTGGAACACACTTGACATGAGTAGCACATTAGCTTTAACACATTAGCTGTAACACATTAGACCTAATACATTAGCTGCGGTACAACAGATACAAAAAATGAGCTCGTATACATTAGCTGGGGTACAATAGACAATACAAAAAATGAGCTCAAATATTACCTGTGATACAACACGTGCAAAAACTGTGCTTTTAAATATTAGCTGCGGTATACAAAAAATGAGCTCGTATACATTAGCTGGGGCACAATACACAATGCAAAACGGAGCTCTTAAATATTAGCTGCAGTACAACAGATTCAAAAAATGAGCTCATATACATTAGCTGCGGTTTAATACAATGCAAAAAATGAGCACGTGTACATTAGCTGGGGTACAATAGACAATGAAAAAACTGAGCTCTTAAATATTAGCTGGGGTAAAATACACAATGCAAAAACAGCTCTTAAATATTAGCTGCAGTACAACAGATTCAAAAAATGAGCTCGTATACATTAGCTGGGGTACAATACACAATACAAAAGTGAGCTCTTAAATATTAGCTGCGGTTCAACAGATTCAAAAAATGAGCTCGTACACATTAGCTATGGTTTAATACAATGCAAAAAATGAACTCTTATACATTGGCTGGGGTAAAATACACAATGCAAAAACTGAGCTCTTAAATATTAGCTGCAGTACAACAGATTCAAAAAATGAGCTCGTACACATTAGCTGTGGTTTAATACAATGCAAAAAATGAACTCTTGTACATTAGCTGGGGTAAAATACACAATGCAAAAACTGAGCTCTTAATATTAGCTGCAGTACAACAGATTCAAAAAATGAGCTCGTATACATTAGCTGGGGTACAATGCACAATGCAAAAATGAGCTTCTATACATTAGCTGGGGTACAATACACAATGCAAAAGATGACCTCTTAAACATTACCTGTGATACAACACATGCAAAAACTGAGCTTGTAAATATTAGCTGCGGTATAGAAAAACTGAGCACGTATACATTAGCTGGGGTACAACACACAATGCAAAAACGGAGTTCTTAAATATTAGCTGGGGTACAACAGATACAAAAACTGAGTTACAACTAAAACCTAATACATTAGCTGCGGTTTAATACAATGCAAAAAATGAGCACGTGTACATTAGCTGGTGTACAATATACAATGCAAAAAATGAGCTCGTATACATTAGCTGGGGTTCAATACACAACGCAAAAAATGAGCTCAAACATTAGCTGTGATACAACACATGCAAAAACTGTGCTTTTAAATATTAGCTGCGGTATACAAAAAATGAGCTCGTATACATTAGCTGGGGTACAATACACAATGCAAAAAATGAGCTCGTATACATTAGCTGGGGTACAATACACAATGCAAAAAATGAGCTCGTATACATTAGCTGGGGTATAATACATCCTCTACCTGCACAGCTTTCAACTTTGCTGGATCACGTTGGCTGGAACACTTTGGCTGGAACACCTGGGCTGGAACACCTGGGCTGGAACACACTTGACATGAGTAGTACATTAGCTTTAACACATTAGCTGTAACACATAAGACTTAATAGATTAGCTGCGGTACAACAGATAGAAAAAATGAGCTCGTGTACATTAGCTGGGGTACAATACACAATGCAAAAACTGAGCTCGTATACATTAGCTGGGGTACAATAGACAATGCAAAAACTGAGCTCAAACATTAGCTAGGGTACAATACACTGCAAAAAAATGAGCTCAAACATTAGCTGTGATACAACACATGCAAAACTGAGCTTGTAAATATTAGCTGCGGTATACAAAAATGAGCTCGTATACATTAGCTGGGGTACAATACACAATGCAAAAAATGAGCTCGTATACATTAGCTGGGGTATAATACATCCTCTACCTGCACAGCTTTCAACTTGGCTGGAACACGTTGGCTGGAACACGTTGGCTGGAACACGTTGGCTGGAACACTTCGGATGGAACACTTCGGCTGGAACACCTGGGCTGGAACACCTGGGATGGAACACACTTGACATGAGTAGCACATTAGCTTTAACACATTAGCTGGTAACACATTAGACCTAATACATTAGCTGCGGTACAACAGATACAAAAAATGAGCTCGTATACATTAGCTGGGGTACAATAGACAATGCAAAAACTGAGCTCTTAAATATTAGCTGCGGTTCAACAGATTCAAAAATGAGCTCGTATACATTAGCTGGGGTACAATACACAATGCAAAAACTGAGCTCTTAAATATTAGCTGCAGTACAACAGATTCAAAAAATGAGCTCGTATATATTAGCTGCGGTAATATAGACAATGCAAAAAATGAGCTCGTATACATTAGCTGGGGTACAATACACAATGCAAAAAGTGAGCTCTTAAATATTAGCTGCAGTACAACAGATTCAAAAAATGAGCTCGTATACATTAGCTGCGGTAATATAGACAATGCAAAAAATGAGCTTGTATACATTGCCTGGGGTTCAATACACAATGCAAAAAATGAACTCTTATACATTAGCTGGGGTACAATACACAATACAAAAAATGAGCTCTTAAACATTAGCTGGGGTACAATACACAATACAAAAACTGAGCTCTTAAATATTAGCTGCGGTACGACAGATTCAAAAAATGAGCTCGTATACATTAGCTGCGGTTTAATACAATGCAAAAAATGAGCTCTTAAACATTAGCTGGGGTACAATACACAATGCAAAAAATGAGCTCGTATACATTAGCTGGGATACAATACACAATGCAAAAAATGAGCTTGTATACATTAGCTGGGGTATAATACATCCTCTACCTGCACAGCTTTCAACTTGGCTGGAACACGTTGGCTGGAACACGTTGGCTGGAACACGTTGGCTGGAACACGTTGGCTGGAACACGTTGGCTGGAACACGTTGGCTGGAACACTTCGGATGGAACACTTCGGCTGGAACACTTCGGCTGGAACACCTGGGCTGGAACACCTGGGCTGGAACACACTTGACATGAGTAGTACATTAGCTTTAACACATTAGCTGTAACACATTAGACCTAATACATTAGCTGCGGTACAACAGATACAAAAAATGAGCTCGTATACATTAGCTGGGGTACAATACACAATGCAAAAAATTAGCTCTTAATCATTAGCTGGGGTACAATACACAATGCAAAAACGGAGCTCTTAAATATTAGCTGCAGTACAACAGATTCAAAAATGAGCTCGTATACATTAGCTGCGGTTTAATACAATGCAAAAAATGAACTCTTATACATTAGCTGGGGTACAATACACAATGCAAAAGATGAGCTCTTAAACATTACCTGTGTTACAACACATGCAAAAACTGAGCTTGTAAATATTAGCTGGGGTACAATACACAATGCAAAAACGGAGCTCTTAAATATTAGCTGGGGTACAACAGGTTAAAAAAATGAACTCTGATACATTAGCTGGGGTACAATACACAATGCAAAAAATGAGCTCGTATACATTAGCTGGGGTACAATACACAATGCAAAAACCGAGCTCTTAAATATTAGCGGCGGTACAAAAGATACAAAAACTGAGCTCGTATATATTAGCTGGGGTTCAATACACAATGCAAAAAATGAGCTCAAACATTAGCTGTGATACAACACGTGCAAAAACTGTGCTTTTAAATATTAGCTGCGGTATACAAAAAATGAGCTCATATACATTAGCTGGGGTACAATACACAATGCAAAAACGGAGCTCTTAAATATTAGCTGCGGTACGACAGATTCAAAAAATGAGCTCGTATACATTAGCTGGGGTACAATACACTGCAAAAAATGAGCTCAAACATTAGCTGTGATACAACACATGCAAAAACTGAGCTTGTAAATATTAGCTGGGGTACACAAGACAATGAAAAAACTGAGCTCTTAAATATTAGCTGCGGTTCAACAGATTCAAAAAATGAGCTCGTATACATTAGCTGTGGTTTAATACAATGCAAAAAATGAACTCAATTAGCTGGGGTAAAATACACAATGCAAAAACTGAGCTCTTAAATATTAGCTGCAGTACAACAGATTCAAAAAATGAGCTCGTATACATTAGCTGCGGTACAATACACAATGCAAAAAATGAGCTCTTACACATTAGCTGGGGTACAATACACAATGCAAAAGATGAGCTCTTAAACATTACCTGTGATACAACACATGCAAAAACTGAGCTTGTAAATATTAGCTGGGGTACAACACACAATGCAAAAACGGAGCTCTTAAATATTAGCTGCGGTACGACAGATTCAAAAAATGAGCTCGTATACATTAGCTGCGGTTTAATACAATGCAAAAAATGAGCTCTTAAACATTAGCTGGGGTACAATACACAATGCAAAAAATGAGCTCGTATACATTAGCTGGGATACAATACACAATGCAAAAAATGAGCTTGTATGCATTAGCTGGGGTATAATACATCCTCTACCTGCACAGCTTTCAACTTGGCTGGAACACGTTGGCTGGAACACGTTGGCTGGAACACGTTGGCTGGAACACGTTGGCTGGAACACGTTGGCTGGAACACTTCGGATGGAACACTTCGGCTGGAACACTTCGGCTGGAACACCTGGGCTGGAACACCTGGGCTGGAACACACTTGACATGAGTAGTACATTAGCTTTAACACATTAGCTGTAACACATTAGACCTAATACATTAGCTGCGGTACAACAGATACAAAAAATGAGCTCGTATACATTAGCTGGGGTACAATACACAATGCAAAAAATTAGCTCTTAATCATTAGCTGGGGTACAATACACAATGCAAAAACGGAGCTCTTAAATATTAGCTGCAGTACAACAGATTCAAAAAATGAGCTCGTATACATTAGCTGCGGTTTAATACAATGCAAAAAATGAACTCTTATACATTAGCTGGGGTACAATACACAATGCAAAAGATGAGCTCTTAAACATTACCTGTGTTACAACACATGCAAAAACTGAGCTTGTAAATATTAGCTGGGGTACAATACACAATGCAAAAACGGAGCTCTTAAATATTAGCTGGGGTACAACAGGTTAAAAAAATGAACTCTGATACATTAGCTGGGGTACAATACACAATGCAAAAAATGAGCTCGTATACATTAGCTGGGGTACAATACACAATGCAAAAACCGAGCTCTTAAATATTAGCGGCGGTACAAAAGATACAAAAACTGAGCTCGTATATATTAGCTGGGGTTCAATACACAATGCAAAAAATGAGCTCAAACATTAGCTGTGATACAACACGTGCAAAAACTGTGCTTTTAAATATTAGCTGCGGTATACAAAAAATGAGCTCATATACATTAGCTGGGGTACAATACACAATGCAAAAACGGAGCTCTTAAATATTAGCTGCGGTACGACAGATTCAAAAAATGAGCTCGTATACATTAGCTGGGGTACAATACACTGCAAAAAATGAGCTCAAACATTAGCTGTGATACAACACATGCAAAAAACTGAGCTTGTAAATATTAGCTGGGGTACAATAGACAATGAAAAAACTGAGCTCTTAAATATTAGCTGCGGTTCAACAGATTCAAAAAATGAGCTCGTATACATTAGCTGTGGTTTAATACAATGCAAAAAATGAACTCATAATTAGCTGGGGTAAAATACACAATGCAAAAACTGAGCTCTTAAATATTAGCTGCAGTACAACAGATTCAAAAAATGAGCTCGTATACATTAGCTGCGGTACAATACACAATGCAAAAAATGAGCTCTTACACATTAGCTGGGTACAATACACAATGCAAAAGATGAGCTCTTAAACATTACCTGTGATACAACACATGCAAAAACTGAGCTTGTAAATATTAGCTGGGGTACAACACACAATGCAAAAACGGAGCTCTTAAATATTAGCTGGGGTACAACAGGTTAAAAAAATGAGCTCGTATACATTAGCTGGGGTATAATACATCCTCTACCTGCACAGCTTTCAACTTGGCTGGAACACGTTGGCTGGAACACTTTGGCTGGAACACCTGGGCTGGAACACCTGGGCTGGAACACACTTGACATGAGTAGCACATTAGCTTTAACACATTAGCTGTAACACATAAGACCTAATACATTAGCTGCAGTACAACAGAAAAAATGAGCTCGTATACATTAGCTGGGGTACAATACACTGCAAAAAATGAGCTCAAACATTAGCTGTGATACAACACATGCAAAAACTGAGCTTGTAAATATTAGCTGCGGTATACAAAAAATGAGCTCTCATACATTAGCTGGGGTACAATACACAATGCAAAAAATGAGCTCGTATACATTAGCTGGGGTATAATACATCCTCTACCTGCACAGCTTTCAACTTGGCTGGATCACGTTGGCTGGAACACCTGGGCTGGAACACCTGGGCTGGAACACACTTGACATGAGTAGTACATTAGCTTTAACACATTAGCTGTAACACATAAGACCTAATACATTAGCTGCGGTACAACAGATAGAAAAAATGAGCTCGTATACATTAGCTGGGGTACAATACACAATGCAAAAAATGAGCTCGTATACATTAGCTGGGGTACAATACACAATGCAAAAAATGAACTCATACATTAGCTGGGGTACAATACACTATGCAAAAAATGAGCTCTTAAAAATTAGCTGGGGTACAATACACAATGCAAAAACGGAGCTCTTAAATAGTAGCTGCGGTACAACAGATTCAAAAAATGAGCTCGTATGCATTAGCTGCGGTTCATTACAATGCAAAAAATGAGCTCTTAAACATTAGCTGGGGTACAATACACAATGCAAAAACTGAGCTCTTAAATATCAGCTGCGGTACAACAGATTCAAAAACTGAGCTCGTATACATTAGCTGGGGTACAATACACAATCAGGGATGAGAATGACAAATGGAAAAAAATCTCGGAAAATGTCTGCCCGCCCGCCCCCCCCCGTTGCAATGCGCGTTGCCGAAAGATGTCGGCGGCGGGATGGCCATCACGGCGGGCGGCCATCAGAAGCCTCGGCTCGCGACGCGTCGGCCGGCCGGCCGCTTGCCTACTCCTACCCCCCTACACTCAACGGATTTACACGATTCACAAAAACTGTACTTTCGGCGGAAAAAACTCGGAATTCCGCGGATAATTCTCATCCCTGCACAGAGCAGCTGCCGGTCTCGAGAGGGAGCTCAGTTGTGACAGCGCAAGCAAGAGGATGAATAGAGAGCGCGCGCGGCGGTGGATAAAAAGCGGCGCGTCAATGCAAGAAATTAACGGTATTTCAGCTCGTTTCATTACGATACGCCGTACAAACACAAATGCCTGCCCTCAAACACTCGGACCATCGACAAATACGTTGACTATATGCAGTAAATATAAGCGTCCAAGTCTTTAGACTTCATTAACGTGTTATTTCATAAGTTAAAACTTACGGCGCCGACGGCTAAAAAAGCGAGCCCTGACTCTAGGTGGGGGAGGGGGTGCGTGACGTGACTCAGCTTTCGCGGGCATACCAGAATATATCCAGCACCATTTTACCGTGACTGTGTCCAAACTAGCTAACTAACAAATGGGTAACGTTAGCCAGCAGTTCCTTGCAGGCAAATGTTGAGTTCAAAAGTTTTTTTTTTTATTCCTCCTGTCACGTCGGAAGCATTTGTAACCTAAATGAACGGCAGTCAACTAAAATACGTCCCCCATGGACAACAGTGGTGTAATTTACTAATGCGCCATTTCAAAATTTGATTAACAGGATGGATTAGCACAGAGAAAAACACGGTAATGTAGTCATATTCGCAAAGCTCTGTCAATGTGCTGACTTTACTCCATTTTATCACAGAAGAAAATGACATTGTTATTAAATTTTATCGACAAAAACTCTAATGTACTTTCAGAAGATAACTTACCTCCTCGCCGTGTCTCTTCTCCCAGCAGAATGACGTATCCCTCTGCCCTGGTCAGTTGTACTCTGCTGCGTCACTGCGTCTGATTGCAGCTAGCGGGAAAAAGGTGTCCCTCCGCCGCTGGAAGTAGTCCACGCTGTTTTCTATATTGTTTCGTCAATAATTAAGTTGTGGGTGAAATACGATGGTTTGTCCAATTTAGAGAACTGGTGAGCACGATAATTATTAGATATCATAGCTTTACAGTTTTATTTTTGACTAATACCAAAATTATGTTATTTCTTCTGCAGGACCCTCCTCTCCCTCCACCCAGCACCCCGTTTCTTTTTTCAAGGTATAACTTACAGAAATAAGTTAAATCAACACTGAAGGTCCTGATAAAACTTACAAATAGTTAAGACAATTAATTACTTTAACTTTAATTTTCTAAAACTTATAAACTTGAGTTCAACATTCAAAACTTACCATGACAATTTGAGATAAAGAACACAAACAAGTTCACATAACTGAATGGAGGTGGTAAAAAAAACAGCCCAAAACCTGTCCTCCCCAGGTAAAACTGCCCCCTAAACTAGCCTTACCAAGTAAAACTACCCCAAAACCTGCCCTTTTCTCGTAAAAGTACCCTTAAACCTGCTCTCCCTGGGTAAAACTGCCCCCAAATCTACCCTTACCAAGTAAAACTGCCTCAAACCTGCCCTCCCCTGGATTAAAAAAAAAAAAAAAAAAAGGGCCAAAATTTCACTCCTAATTGACACTTACCTAGAAAAACTACCCCCAAACCTGCCCTCAATGAGAAAAATTACCCCCAAATCTACCGGCCCCGGGCAAAAAACAGCCCAAAACCTTTCCTCACCAAGGAAAACTGTCCCCAAATCTACCACCCTGGGTGAAAAGTAGCCCAAAACCTCATATCCTCTTGTAAAACTACCCCCAAACCTGCCCTCACCAAGTAAAAAAAGCCCAAAAAATGCCCTCAACAAGTGAAACTGCCCCTAAACCTGCCCTCAACGAATAAAACTGCCCCCAAATCTACCCCCATCAAGTAAAAAATAGCCCAAAGCTTGTCCTCATCAAGTAAAACTGCCCCAAATCTATCCTCACCAAGTAAAAGACAGCCCCAACACCTGCCCTCAACAAGTAAAACTGCCCTTAAACCTGCTGTCCCTGAGTAAAAACTACCCCCAAATCTGCCCTCAAAGTAAAACCAGCCCCAAACTTGCTCTCATTAAAACTACCCCCAAATCTGCCCTCAAAGTAAAACCAGCCCCAAACCTGCTCTCATTAAAACGACTCCCAAAGTTGCCCTCCCCAAGTAAAAAAAAAAACAAAACCTGCCCTCCTCTAGTAAGAAACTGTAAAAACAGGAAGATTGTCACCTTTCAGAAGGTTCGAAAACATCAAAATTATAACATTTATCAGGCAGAGATTCATCCTGAAACCTGCAGAAAGATGCTAAATTTAGAGGAAAAACTGAGAAATAACACCAAAACCTGCAGGAAGACAAGTTTAGAGGAAAAACATGAAAATAACAAATTTGTCAGGTAGAGATTCATCCCAAGAGCCCTGAAACCTGCAGCAAGATGCTAAATTTAGAGGAAAAACATCAAAATAACATTTATCAGGTAGAGACTCGTCCTGAAACCTGCAGGAAGACGTTAAATTTAGAGGAAAACATCAGAATTATAACATTTATCAGGCAGAGATTCATCCTGAAACCTGCAGAAAGATGCTAAATTTAGAGGAAAACATCAAATTAACAACTTTTATCAGGTACAGATTCATCCTGAAACCTGCAGAAAGATGATAAATTTAGAGGAAAAATTGAGAAATTACACCAAAACCTGCAGGAAGATGCTAAAATTAGAGGAAAAACATCAAAACAACAACTTTTATCAGGTACAGATTCATCCTGAACCTGCAGAAAGATGATAAATTTAGAGGAAAAACTGAGAAATTACACCAAAACCTGCAGGAAGATGCTAAATTTAGAGGAAAAACTGAGAAATTACACCAAAACCTGCAGGAAGATCCTAAATTTAGAGGAAAGATATCAGAATTATAACATTTATTGGGCAGAGATAATCCTGAGAGCCCTGAAACCTGCAGAAAGACATCAAGTTAGAGGAAAAACATCAGAATTATAACATTTATCAGGCAGAGATTCATCCCAAGAGGCCCGAAAGCGCAGGAAAACAAATTTCGAGGAAAACAGCAGAATTATAACGTTTATCAGGTAGAGATTCACCCTGAGAGCCTTGAAACCTGCAGAAAAGATGCTAAATTTATAAGAAAAATATCAGAATTATAACATTTATCAGGTAGAGATTCACCCTGAGAGCCTTGAAACCTGCAGAAAGATGTTAAATTTATAGAAAAATATCAGAATTATAACATTTATCAGGTAGAGATTCATCCTGACAGCCCTGAAACCTGCAGAAAGACGTTAAATTTAAAGGAAAACATAAGAATTATTACATTTATCAGGTAGAGATTCATCCTGAAACCTGCAGGAAGATGCTAAATTTATAGGAAAAACATCAAATAACAACTTTTATCAGGTAGCGATTCATCCCGAGAGCCTTGAAACCTGCAGAAAGACGTTAAATTTCTAAGAAAAATATCAGAATTATGACATTTATCAGGTAGAAATTCACCCTGAGAGCCTTGAAACCTGCAGAAAGATGTTAAATTTATAAGAAAAATATCAGAATTATAACATTTATCAGGTAGAGATTCAACCTGAGAGCCCTGAAACCTGCAGAAAGATGCTAAATTTAGAGGAAAAACATCAGAATTATAACATTTATCGGGTAGAGATTCATCCCGAGAGCCCTGAAATATGCAGGAAGATGCTAAATTTAGAGGAAAACATCAAAATAACAACTTTTATCAGGTGGAGATTCATCCTGAAACCTGCAGGAAGATGCTAAATTTAGAGGAAAACATCAGAATTGTAACATTTATTAGGTAGAGATTCATCCTGAGAGCCCTGAAACCTGCAGGAAGATGCTAAATTTAGAGGAAAAACATCAGAATTATAAATTTATCGGGCAGAGATTAATCCTGAGAGCCCTGAAACCTGCAGAAAGATGTTAATTTAGAGGAAAAACATGAAAATAACTTTTATCAGGTAGAGATTCATCCTGAAACCTGAAAAGATAGATGATAATTTAGAGGAAAAACTGAGAAAATTACACCAAAACCTGCAAGAAGATGTTAAATTTAGAGGAAAAACATGAAAAATAACTATTATCAAGTAGAGATTCATCCTGAAACCTGCAGAAAGATGCTAAATTTAGAGGAAAACATGAAAATAACGTTTATCAGGCAGAGATTCATCCTGAGAGCCCTGAAACCTGCAGGAAGATGGTAAATTTAAAGGAAAAACATCAGAATTATAATATTTATCTGGAAGAGATTCACTCTGAGAGCCCTGAAACCTGCAGGAAGACATTAAATTTTGAGGAAAAACTGAGAAATTACACAAAAACCTAAAAGAAGATGCTAAATTTAGAGGAAAAACATCAGAATTATGACATTTATCAGGCAGAGATTCATCCTGAGAGCCCTGAAACCTGCAGAAAGACGTGAAATTTAGAGAAAAACATTAGAATTATAACATTTATCAGGTAGAAATTCACCCTAAGAGCCCTGAAATCTGCAGGAAGATGCTAAACTTCGAGGAAAAACATGAAAATAATAACATTTATCAGGTAGAGTTTCATCCCAAGAGCCCTGAAATATGCAGGAAGATGCTAAATTTAGAGGAAAAACATGAAAATAACAACATTTATCAGGTAGAGATTCATCCTGAAACCTGCAGAAAGATGCTAAATTTTAGAGGAAAAACATGAAAATAACACATTTATCAGGTAGAGATTCATCCTGAACCTGCAGAAAGATGCTAAATTTAGAGGAAAACATCAAAATAACTTTTATCAGGTAGAGATTCACCCCGAGAGCCCTGAAACCTGCAGGAAGACATTAAATTTTGAGGAAAAACTGAGAAATTACACCAAAACCTGCAGGAAGATGCTAATTTACAGGAAAAACATCAAAATAACTTTTATCAGGAAGAGATTCATCCCAAGAGCCCTGAAACCTGCAGGAAGATGCTAAATTTAGAGGAAAAATTGAGAAATTACACCAAAACCTGCAGGAAGATGCTAAATTTAGAGAACAAACATCAAAATAACAACTTTATCAGGTAGAGATTCATCCCAAGAGCCCTGAAAACTGCAGGAAGATGCTAAATTTCGATGAAAATTGAGAAATTACACCAATACCTGCAGAAAGAAAACAAGTTTAGAGGAAAAACATCAGAATTATAACATTTATCAGGTACAGATTCAAGGGGCTGCACAGTGGCGTAGTGGTTAGCACTTTCGCCTTGCAGCTAGAAGGTCCCTGGTTCGCGTCCCGGCTTTCCCGGGATCTTTCTGCATGGAGTTTGCATGTTCTCCCTGTGCATGCGTGGGTTCTCTCCGGGTAGACGAGGGTCCTGGTGTTCAGATGAGGATGAAGTTGAGGGTCCTGGTATTCAGATGAAGATGAGGGTCCTGGTATTCAGGATAAAGATGAAGATGAAGATGAGGGTCCTGGTATTCAGACGAAGATGAAAGATGAGGGTCCTGGTATTGAGATGAAGATGAGGTCCTGGTATTCAGATAAAGATGAAGATGAGGGTCCTGGTGTTCAGCATGAAGATGAGGGTCCTGGTGTTCAGATGAAGATGAGGGTTCTGGTGTTCAGATGAAGATGAAGATGAGGGTCCTATTATTCAGATGAAGATGAGGGTCCTGGTATTCAGATAAAGATGAAGATGAAGATTGAGGGTCCTGGTATTCAGATGAAGATGAGGGTCCTGGTATTCAGACGAAGATGAAGATGAAGATGAGGTCCTGGTATTCAGATGAAGATGAAGATGAGGGTCCTGGTATTCAGACGAAGATTGAAGATGAAGATGAGGCGTCCTGGTATTCAGATGAAGATGAAGATGAGGGTCCTGGTATTGAGATGAAGATGAGGGTCCTGGTATTCAGATAAAGATGAAGATGAGGGTCCTGGTGTTCAGATGAAGATGAGGGTCCTGGTGTTCAGATGAAGATGAGGGTTCTGGTGTTCAGATGAAGATGAAGATGAGGGTCCTGGTGTTCAGATGAAGATGAGGGTCCTGGTGTTCAGATGAAGATGAGGGTTCTGGTGTCAGATGGAAGATGAAGATGAGGGTCCTGGTATTCAGATGAAGATGAGGGGTCCTGGTATTCAGATAAAGATGAAGATGAGGGTCCTGGTATTCAGATGAAGATGAAGATGAGGGTCCTGGTATTCAGACGGAAGATGAAGATGAGGGTCCTGGTATTCAGACGAAGATGAAGATGAGGGTCCTGGTATGAGATGAAGATGAGGGTCCTGGTATTCAGATAAAGATGAAGATGAGGGTCCTGGTGTTCAGATGAAGATGAGGGTCCTGGTGTTCAGATGAAAGATTGAGGGTCCTGGTGTTCAGATGAAGATGAGGGGTCCTGGTATTCAGATGAAGTTGAGGGTCCTGCTAATAAGCATGAAGATGAAGACGAGGGTCCTGCTAATAAGATGAAGATGAGGGTCCTGGTATTCAGATGAAGTTGAGGGTCCTGCTAATAAGATGAAGATGAAGACGAGGGTCGTGGTGTTCAGATGAAGACGAGGGTCCTGGTAATAAGATGAAGATGAGGATCCTGGTATTCATATGAAGATGAAGAGGAGGGGTCCTGGTATTCAGAAGAAGATGAGGGTCCTGGTGTTTCAGATGAAGATGAGGGTCCTGGTGTTCAGATGAAGAGATGAGGGTCCTGGTATTCAGATGAACATGAGATGAGGGTCCTGGTGTTCAGATTGAAGACGAGGATCCTGGTATTCAGACGAAGATGAGGGTCCTGGTATTCAGATGAAGATGAGGGTCCTGGTATTCAGATAAAGATGAAGATGAGGGTCCTGGTATTCAGATGAAGATGAAGATGAGGGTCCTGGTTTCAGACGAGATGAAGATGAGGGTCCTGGTATTGAGATGAAGATGAGGGTCCTGGTATTCAGATAAAGATGAAGATAAGGGTCCTGGTGTTCAGATGAAGATGAGGGTCCTGTGTTCAGATGAAGATGAGGGTCCTGGTGTTCAGATGAAGATGAGGTCCTGGTATTCAGATGAAGTTGAGGGTCTGCTAATAAGATGAAGACGAGGGTCCTGGTAATAAGATGAAGATGAGGGTCCTGGTATTCAGATGAAGTTGAGGGTCCTGCTAATAAGATGAAGATGAAGACGAGGGTCGTGGGTGTTCAGATGAAGACGAGGGTCCTGGTAATAAGATGAAGATGAGGATCCTGGTATTCATATGAAGATGAAGAGGAGGGGTCCTGGTATTCAGAAGAAGATGAGGGGTCCTGGTGTTCAGATGAAGATGAGGGTCCTGGTGTTCAGATGAAGATGAGGGTCCTGGTATTCAGATGAACATGAAGATGAGGGTCCTGGTGTTCAGATGAAGACGAGGATCCTGGTATTCAGACGAAGATGAGGGTCCTGGTATTCAGATGAAGATGAGGGTCCTGGTGTTCAGATGAAGATGAGGGTCCTGGTGTTCAAATGAAGATGAGGGTCCTGGTGTTCAGACGAAGATGAAGATGAGGATCCTGGTATTAGATGCAGATGAGGGTCCTGGTATTCAGATGAAGATGAAGATGAAGGTCCTGGTGTTCAAATGAAGATGAGGGTCCTGGTGTTCAGATGAAAGATGAGGTCCTGGTATTCAGATGAAGTTGAGGGTCTTGGTGTTCAGATGAAGATGAAGACAAGAGTTCTAGGTGTTCAAGTGAAGATGAAGGTCCTGGTATCAGATGAAGACAAGGGTCCTGGTGTTCAAATGAAGATGAAGATGAAAGTCCTGGTCTTCAGATGAAGATGAAGATGAGAGTCCTGGTCTTCAGATGAAGATGAGAGTCCTGGTCTTCAGATGAAAATGAAGATCCTGGTCTTCAGATGAAGATGAACATGAAGACGAGGGTCCTGGTGTTCAGATGAAGATGAAGAAGAGAGTCCTGGTCTTCAAATGAAGACGAGAGTCCTGGTGTTCAGATGAAGATGAGATGAAGACAAGAGTCTTGGTGTTCAAGTGAAGATGAAGGTCCTGGTATTCAGATGAAGATGAAGATGAGAGTCCTGGTCTTCAGATGAAGATGAGAGTCCTGGTCTTTGGATGAAGATGAAGATCCTGGTCTTTGGATGAAGATGAACATGAAGACGAGGGTCCTTAGTGTTCAGATGAAGATGAAGACGAGAGTCCTGGTCTTCAGATGAAGACGAGGGTCCTGGTGTTCAGATGAAGATGAAGACAAGAGTCCTGTATTCAGATTGAAGACGAGGGTCCTGGTCTTTGGATGAAGATGAAGATTAGGGTCCTGGTCTTCAGATGAAGATGAGAGTCCTGGTCTTTGGATGAAGATGAAGATCCTGTCTTCAGATGTAGATGAACATGAAGACGAGAGTCTTGGTGTTCAGGTGAAGATGAAGGTCCTGGTCTTCAGATGAAGATGAAGACGAGGGTCCTGGTGTTCAGATAAAGATGAAGACGAGAGTCCTGGTCTTCTGATGAAGACGAGGGTCCTGGTGTTCAGATGAAGATGAAGACAAGAGTCTTGGTGTTCAAGTGAAGATGAAGGTCCTGGTATTCAGATGAAGACGAGGGTCCTGGTCTTTGGATGAAGATGAAGATTAGGTCCTGGTATTCAGATGAAATGAGAGTCCTGGTCTTTGGATGAAGATGAAGATCCTGGTCTTCAGATGTAGATGAAGACGAGGAGTCTTGGTGTTCAGGTGAAGATGAAGGTCCTGGTATTCAGATGAAGATGAAGACGAGAGTCCTGGTGTTCAGATGAAGATGAAGACGAGAGTCCTTGGTGTTCAAGTGAAGATAAAGGTCCTGGTATTCAGATGAAGACGAGGGTCCTGGTCTTCAGATGAAGATGAGAGTCCTGGTCTTTCAGAATGAAGATGAAGATTCCTGCGTCTTCAGATGAAGATGAACACGAAGACGACGAGTCTTGGTGTTCAGGTGAAGATGGAGGTCCTGGATTCAGATGAAGATGAAGACGAGGGTCCTGGTGTTCAGGATGAAGATGAAGACGAGAGTCCTGGTCTTCAGATGAAGATGAGAGTCCTGGTCTTCAGATGAGGATGAGGATTCTGGTCTTCAGATGAAGATGAGGAATTCTGGTCTCCAGATTGAAGATGAGAGTCCTGGTCTTTGGATGAAGATGAAGATCCTGGTCTTCAGAATGAAGATGTCCATGTAGAATGAGAGTCTTGGTGTTCAGGTGAAGATGAAGCGTCCTGGTATTCAGATGAAGACGAGGGTCCTGGTCTTCAGATGAAGATGAGAGTCCTGGTCCTCAGATGAAGATCAGGGTCCTGGTCTTTGGATGAAGATGAAGATACTGGTCTTCAGATGAAGATGTCCATGAAGACGAGAGTCTTGGGTGTTCAGGTGAAGATGAAGGTCCTGGTATTCAGATGAAGATGAAGATAAGGGTCCTGGTGTTCAGATGAAGATGAAGACGAGAGTACTGGTCTTCAGATGAAGATGAGAGTCCTGGTCTTCAGATGAAGATGAAGACAAGAGTCTTGGTGTTCAAGTGAAGATGAAGGTCCTGGTATTCAGATGAAGATGAGAGTCCTGGTCTTTCAGATGAAGATGAGGATCCTGGTCTTCAGATGAAGATGAACAGGAAGACGAGAGTCCTGGTGTTCAGGTAAAGATGAAGATGAGAGTCCTGGTCTTCAGATGAAGACGAGGGTCCTGGTGTTCAGATGAAGATGAAGACAAGAGTCTTGGTGTTCAAGTGAAGATGAAGGTCCTGGTATTCAGATGAAGATGAGAGTCCTGGTCTTCAGATGAAGATGAAAAGGAAGACGAGAGTCCTGGTGTTCAGGTGAAGATTGAAGCCGAGAGTCCTGGTCTTCAGATGAAAACGAGGTCCTGGTGTTCAGATAAAGATGAAAATGAGGGTCCTGGCATTCAGATAATGATGAAGATGAAGATGAGGGTCCTGTTATTCAGATAAAGTTGAGGGTCCTGGGATTCAGATAAAGATGAAGGTCCTGGTGTTCAGATGAAGATGAGCGTCCTGGTAATGAGATGAAGATGAAGACGTAGGTCCTGGTGTTCAGATGAAGATGAGGGTCCTGGTCTTCAGATGAAGATGAAGACGAGGGTCCTGGTGTTTCATATAAAGATGAAAATGAGGGTCCTGCCATTCAAATAACGATGAAGATGAGGGTCCTGGTATTCAGATAAAGATGAAGATGAGGGTCCTGGTGTTCAGATGAAGATGAGGGTCCTGGTGTGCAGATAAAGATGAAGATGAGGGTCCTGGTGTTCAGATAAGATAAAGAGATAAAGATAGAGACTTTATTGTCATTGTGCAGAAAAACAACGAAATTTGTTTGGAAGAACACGACAATTAGCAGCAGTGCAAATAGGAGTAAAAAGAGATAAAAATACTCAAAAAGAATTAAAATAAAACTAAAAGAATCAAACAAGGTAAGATATGCAAAGTAAATGAAGACGAAGACGAGGGTCATGGTGTTCAGATGGAGATGAGGGTCCTGGTGCTCAGATGAAGATGAGGGTCCTGGTGCTCAGATGAAGATGAGGGTCCTGGTGTTCAGATGAAGATAAAGATGAAGATGAGGTCCTGGTATTCGGATGAAGATGAGGGTCCTGGTGTTCAGATGAAGATAAAGATGAGGGTCCTGGTCTTCAGATGAAGACGAGGGTCCTGTTGTTCAGATGAAGATGAGGGTCCTGGTGTTCAGATCAAGATGAAGATGAGGGTCCTGGTGTTCAGATGAAGATGAGGGTTCTGGTGTTCAGAACTTCAGATCTTCCTGCAGGACCCTCGTCTTCATCTTGATCTTGACATTCTCATCTTGATTGTGACAAACTGTCGAACCCATGGAACTTCTGTCTGTCCTTCAAGGAAGACTTTGGGATTTTGAACCTTGGCTGTATTTAGGGTTGTCCTGGGGTTAAACTGAATGATTGGAACCAAAATCAGGCAGATCCATGCTGTATTCACTGAGTTTCATTTTTGCCTGAAACCATAAGTAAGTTTGAACGGGGAATTCATAGTTTATTTCTGAAGACATGGCTGAATATTTAGACGATTCTGAATACTTTGATGTAGGTATTTGAATTTGATTTGTGGATTCTCTCCATAATGTTGTCAAATACTTAAAACACTATGAGTAACAAAACAAACTCCTGAGTATCACAACAGCATGGCTGGCTGAAACTCTGCAGCCTGTTGCCCCTCTCCCTGTCCCTCTCTTCTTCTGTTGCAGCTTCTCATCAGTTTCAAATACATAATATAGGCCACCAAGTTCAAATACCTCATCCAACTGTTCAAAATCTTCTAAATATTCAGCCATCACTTCAGAAACAAATTACAGGTTTCTGTGTCTGTAGATCCACACACACTCCCCTGCTTCAAATGACAGACTACATAACAGGATGTAAACAAGGGCAAGAAGCGACGTCACGTAAATAAAAAGGAAGCATTTGTCTCCATAATGTTGTCAGATACTTATCAGAGCAATCTGAGCTGGTTAGTCACAAAATAAACACTTTTATTGACATACTTTTGATGCAAGAAAGATCCCCACACAACCCCGTTCAGACTTAGTTTTAGTTCCTATCATTGAGTTGCAGCGCTGGACTACCTACCTTAAAGGTACCGAGGTGCCGGCTACAAGCATGGAGAGCAAAGCTTAAACAAAACAAAAACAAGAGGACATGGGCCTTGACGGTCACCTGAATTTTTGATGTAGTCAGTTTTGCTGTTTATGGAAAAAAATATGAATCCATGTTTTGAATGGTATACCACTTAACTAAATCAATTTAGATTCAACCAAGTTTGTGACTTTGGGATTTTCATACAGCTACAGTCATATCAGAAGCAAACACCCAATGCTTGTAGGTCGGATTTTTTCAGCTCCATCATAGATTAAGCCAATGTTTTTAATTCAGAGCTCTTTCAATTTTTAGAGAGGTTTTGCCACCACTTAAGCGGCTTCATTACTTGAGGATTGAATGCAAACTTCACAAACTTATCGAGACCTTAATTTCTACGGCATCAAGGTTAAGATTACTATTTTTAGATAAACTGTGCCCACTCCCTACGGGGAAATGTGAAACCCTGGGGCCTGGACTCTTCCATCCACAAAGTGTATTTGATTCTTCCATATCTGGATGTTACAAAGATCTTTGAAATTTGTAATGAATTAAGGTCTTTGACTTCGTCTCAGGTGACCTAATAAAACTGTCTGAAAGTGGTAAAAAATTGTGGTTGCATTAAAATACACCTCATAGTCAGCTATACATTTATTGTGATTGACTTATGAAGTTCAGCAGTCTATATCATCATATCACACATTCTCTTTTTAAAACTGCCTATCAGTTAATTTTAAAACATTTGAATTGCCAGTAAGTTTTGAATGATGTTGTAAATGTTGAATGAAAAAGGTTCTGCAATGTTGTGGAAAAAAGGAATGTGTGCTTCTGTTTAAAATGAATACCAGTAAATCTCGTCAATCATTACTATTATATAAACATGTTAATATATTTTCTTACATCACACATCCTGATGATCTCTGAAGTATCCTCCGAGAAGAAACGTGGAAGACCAAGAAGGGCAGCTGTCCTCCTATTCTGACTTGTGTCCTACATAAAGTTAGACAAAAGTGAGCTCATGCAATACTACAGTTCTTATGGAAGTTCACATTGACAAATTCACACTATACATACCTCTTTATCAAGGTAATGCATAACACTTTGAAGGGTCAACCTCCTGCTTGATGAAATGACTGCTTTATACAACTGCAAGAGAAAAAAAAACTAAAATGAGCTGCATGTTTTGAAAAGGATAATGTGAATCAATTTTTAACCTATCTGCATTATCTTATATCACATGAGTGACTAAGAGTGAGAGAAATAGATATTTTGGGTCCTTTTACGTGAAACTGCATTTACGTTATTAAGAATTTCTACAAAGAACCAAAAAATCCAGTAAATGAGCTCTTAGACATTAGCTGCGGTACAATGGATGCAAAAAAATTAGCTCAGACATTACCTGCGGTACAATAGATGCGATACAATACATGCACAAAATGAGCTCTTATACATTAGCTGCGGTACAATACATGCAAATAATGAGCTCTTAAACATTAGCTGTGATAAAACAGATGAAAACACTGAGCTCTTAAATATTAGCTGCGGGACAACAGATACAAAAAATGAGCTCATATACATTAGCTGCGTTACAATACATGCAAAAAAATGACCTCTTACACATTAGCTGCGGTACAATAGATGCAAAACATTAGCTCTTAGACATTAGCTGCGTTACAATACATGCAAAAAAATGACCTCTTACACATTACCTGCGGTATAATAGATACAAAAAATGAGCTCTTAAACATTAGCTGCGGTACAATACATGCAAAAAATGAGCTCTTAGACATTAGCTGCGGTACAATACATGCAAAACATTAGCTCTTAGACATTAGCTGCGGTACAATGGATGCAAAAAAATTAGCTCTTAGACATTAGCTGCAGTACAATAGATGCAAAAAGATGAGCTCTTATACATTATCTGAGGTACAACAGATGCAAATAATGAGCTCTGATACATTAGCTGCGGTACAATACACAATTCAAAAAATGAGCTCAAACATTAGCTGTGATACAACTGATGCAAAAAATGAGCTCTTAAACATTAGCTTTGGTACAACAGATTCAAAAAATGAGCTCGTATACATTAGCTGGGGTATAATACATCCTCTACCTGCACAGCTTTCAACTTGGCTGGAACACTTCGGCTGGAACACTTTGGCTGGAACACCTGGGCTGGAACACCTGGGCTGGAACACTTTTGCTGGAACACACTTGACATGAGTAGTACATTAGCTTTAACACATTAGCTGTAACACATAAAACCTAATAGATTAGCTGCGGTACAACAGATAGAAAAAATGAGCTCGTGTACATTAGCTGTGATACAATTGATGCAAAAAATGAGCTCATATACATTACCTGCGGTAAAATAGATGCAAAAAAATGAGCTCTTAAACATTAGCTGTGATACAATTGATGCAAAAAATGAGCTCATATACATTACCTGCGGTAAAATAGATGCAAAAAAATGAGCTCTTAAACATTAGCTGTGATACAATTGATGCAAAAAATGAGCTCATATACATTACCTGCGGTAAAATAGATGCAAAAAAATGAGCTCTTATACATTAGCTGCGGTACAATACATGCAAAAAATGAGCTCTTAAACATTAGCTGCGGTACAATACAAGCAAAAAATGAGCTCAAACATTAGCTGCGGTACAATAGATGCAAATAATGAGCTCTGATACATTAGCTGCGGTACAATACATGAAAAAAATGAGCTCTTAAACATTAGCTGTGGTACAACTGATGCAAAAAATGAGCTCTTAAACATTAGCTTTGGTACAATAGATGCAAAAAATGAGCTCTTACATTAGCTGCGGTACAATACATGAAAAAAATGAGCTCTTAAACATTAGCTGTGGTACAACATGCAAATAATGAGCTCTGATACATTAGCTGCGGTACAATACACAATGCAAAAAATGAGCTCGTATACATTAGCTGGGGTACAATACACAATGCAAAAACCGAGCTCTTAAATATTAGCGGCGGTACAACAGATTCAAAAAATGAGCTCGTATACATTAGCTGGGGTATAATACATCCTCTACCTGCACAGCTTTCAACTTGGCTGGAACACTTTGGCTGGGACACCTGGGCTGGAACACCTGGGCTGGAACACACTTGACATGAGTAGCACATTAGCTTTAACACATTCGCTGTAACACATAAGACCTAATACATTAGCTGCGGTACAAAAGATACAAAAACTGAGCTCATATACATTAGCTGGGGTACAATACACAATGCAAAAAATGAGCTCGTATACATTAGCTGGGGTATAATACATCCTCTACCTGCACAGCTTTCAACTTGGCTGGATCACGTTGGCTGGAACACTTTGGCTAGAATACCTGGGCTGGAACACCTGGGCTGGAACACCTGGGCTGGAACACACTTGACATGAGTAGTACATTAGCTTTAACACATTAGCTGTAACACATAAGACCTAATAGATTAGCTACGGTACAACAGATAGAAAAAATGAGCTCGTATACATTAGCTGGGGTACAATAGACAATGCAAAAACTGAGCTCTTAAACATTAGCTGGGGTACAATACACAATGCAAAAAATGAGCTCGTATACATTAGCTGGGGTACAATAGACAATGCAAAAACTGAGCTCTTAAACATTAGCTGGGGTACAATACACGGCAAAAAATGAGCTCAAACATTAGCTGTGATACAACACATGCAAAAACTGAGCTTGTAAATATTAGCTGCGGTATACAAAAAATGAGCTCGTATACATTAGCTGGGGTACAATACACAATGCAAAAACGGAGCTCTTAAATATTAGCTGCGGTACAACAGATAGAAAAAATGAGCTCCTATACATTAGCTGGGGTACAATACACAATACAAAAACTGAGCTCTTAAATATTAGCTGCGGTACAACAGATTCAAAGAATGAGCTCGTATACATTAGCTGCGGTACAATACACAATACAAAAACTGAGCTCTTAAATATTAGCTGCGGTACAACAGATTCAAAGAATGAGCTCGTATACATTAGCTGCGGTAATATAGACAATGCAAAAAATGAGCTCTTATACATTAGCTGGGGTACAATACACTGCAAAAAATGAGCTCAAACATTAGCTGTGATACAACACATGCAAAAACTGAGCTTGTAAATATTAGCTGCGGTATACAAAAAATGAGCTCGTATACATTAGCTGGGGTACAATACACAATGCAAAAAATGAGCTCGTATACATTAGCTGGGGTACAATAGACAATGCAAAAACTGAGCTCTTAAACATTAGCTGGGGTACAATACACCGCAAAAAATGAGCTCAAACATTAGCTGTGATACAACACATGCAAAAACTGAGCTTGTAAATATTAGCTGCGGTATACAAAAAATGAGCTCGTATACATTAGCTGGGGTACAATACACAATGCAAAAACGGAGCTCTTAAATATTAGCTGCGGTACAACAGATAGAAAAAATGAGCTCCTATACATTAGCTGGGGTACAATACACAATACAAAAACTGAGCTCTTAAATATTAGCTGCGGTACAACAGATTCAAAGAATGAGCTCGTATACATTAGCTGCGGTACAATACACAATACAAAAACTGAGCTCTTAAATATTAGCTGCGGTACAACAGATTCAAAGAATGAGCTCGTATACATTAGCTGCGGTAATATAGACAATGCAAAAAATGAGCTCTTATACATTAGCTGGGGTACAATACACTGCAAAAAATGAGCTCAAACATTAGCTGTGATACAACACATGCAAAAACTGAGCTTGTAAATATTAGCTGCGGTATACAAAAAATGAGCTCGTATACATTAGCTGGGGTACAATACACAATGCAAAAAATGAGCTCGTATACATTAGCTGGGGTATAATACATCCTCTACCTGCACAGCTTTCAACTTGGCTGGAACACCTGGGCTGGAACACCTGGGCTGGAACACCTGGGCTGGAACACCTGGGCTGGAACACACTTGACATGAGTAGTACATTAGCTTTAACACATTAGCTGTAACACATTAGACCTAATACATTAGTTGCGGTACAACAGATACAAAAAATGAGCTCGTATACATTAGCTGGGGTACAATACACAATGCAAAAACTGAGCTCTTAAATATTAGCTGCGGTACAAAAGGTTAAAAAAATGAGCTCGTATACATTAGCTGGGGTACAATACACAATACAAAAAATGAGCTCGTATACATTAGCTGGGGTACAAAAGACAATGCAAAAAATGAACTCTGATACATTAGCTGGGGTACAACACACAATGCAAAAACCGAGCTCTTAAATATTAGCGGCGGTACAACAGATTCAAAAAATGAGCTTGTATACATTAGCTGGGGTATAATACATCCTCTACCTGCACAGCTTTCAACTTGGCTGGATCACGTTGGCTGGAACACTTTGGCTGGAACACACTTGACATGAGTAGTACATTAGCTTTAACACATTAGCTGTAACACATAAGACCTAATAGATTAGCTGCGGTACAACAGATAGAAAAAATGAGCTCGTATACATTAGCTGCGGTACAATACACAATACAAAAACTGAGCTCTTAAATATTAGCTGCGGTACAACAGATTCAAAGAATGAGCTCGTATACATTAGCTGCGGTAATATAGACAATGCAAAAAATGAGCTCTTATACATTAGCTGGGGTACAATACACTGCAAAAAATGAGCTCAAACATTAGCTGTGATACAACACATGCAAAAACTGAGCTTGTAAATATTAGCTGCGGTATACAAAAAATGAGCTCGTATACATTAGCTGGGGTGCAATACACAATGCAAAAACGGAGCTCTTAAATATTAGCTGCGGTACAACAGATTAAAAAAATGAGCTCTCATACATTAGCTGGGGTACAATACACAATGCAAAAATGAGCTCGTATACATTAGCTGGGGTATAATACATCCTCTAACTGCACAGCTTTCAACTTGGCTGGAACACGTTGGCTGGAACACACTTGACATGAGTAGTACATTAGCTTTAACACATTAGCTGTAACACATTAGACCTAATACATTAGCTGCGGTACAACAGATACAAAAAATGAGCTTGTATACATTAGCTGGGGTATAATACATCCTCTACCTGCACAGCTTTCAATTTGGCTGGAACACGTTGGTTGGAACACTTTGGCTGGGACACCTGGGCTGGAACACCTGGGCTGGAACACCTGGGCTGGAACACACTTGACATGAGTAGTACATTAGCTTTAACACATTAGCTGTAACACATAAGACCTAATACATTAGCTGCGGTACAACAGATACAAAAACTGAGCTCGTATACATTAGCTGGGGTACAATACACTGCAAAAAATGAGCTCAAACATTAGCTGTGATAGAACACGTGCAAAAACTGTGCTTTTAAATATTAGCTGCGGTACAACAGGTTAAAAAAATGAGCTCGTATACATTAGCTGGGGTTCAATACACAATGCAAAAAATGAGCTCAAACATTAGCTGTGATACAACACGTGCAAAAACTGTGCTTTTAAATATTAGCTGCGGTATACAAAAAATGAGCTCGTATACATTAGCTGGGGTACAATACACAATGCAAAAAATGAGCTCTTAAATATTAGCGGCGGTACAACAGATTCAAAAAATGAGCTCGTATACATTAGCTGGGGTATAATACACAATGCAAAAAATGAACTCTAAACATTAGCTGGGGTACAACAGGTTAAAAAAATGAGCTCGTATACATTAGCTGGGGTACAATACACAATGCAAAAAATGAGCTCAAACATTAGCTGTGATACAACACGTGCAAAAACTGTGCTTTTAAATATTAGCTGCGGTATACAAAAAATGAACTCTTATACATTAGCTGCGGTTCAATACACAATGCAAAAAATGAACTCTCATACATTAGCTGGGGTACAATACACAATGCAAAAATGAGCTCTTAAACATTAGCTGGGGTACAATATACAATACAAAAACTGAGCTCTTAAATATTAGCTGCGGTACAACAGATTCAAAAAATGAGCTCGTATACATTAGCTGGGGTACAATACACAATGCAAAAACTGAGCTCTTAAATATTAGCTGCGGTAAAACAGATTCAAAGAATGAGCTCGTATACATTAGCTGCGGTAATATAGACAATGCAAAAAATGAGCTCTTATACATTAGCTGGGGTACAATACACTGCAAAAAATGAGCTCAAACATTAGCTGTGATACAACACATGCAAAAACTGAGCTTGTAAATATTAGCTGTGGTACAATAGACAATGAAAAAACTGAGCTCTTAAATATTAGCTGCGGTTCAACAGATTCAAAAAATGAGCTCGTATACATTAGCTGCGGTTCAATACACAATGCAAAAAATGAGCTCTTAAACATTAGCTGCGGTACAACAGATTCAAAAAATGAGCTCGTATACATTAGCTGGGGTACAATACACAATGCAAAAAATGAGCTCAAACATTAGCTGTGATACAACACGTGCAAAAACTGTGCTTTTAAATATTAGCTGCGGTATACAAAAAATGAACTCTTATACATTAGCTGGGGTACAATACACAATGCAAAAACTGAGCTCTTAAATATTAGCGGCGGTACAACAGGTTAAAAAAATGAGCTCGTATACATTAGCTGGGGTATAATACATCCTCTACCTGCACAGCTTTCAACTTGGCTGGAACACGTTGGCTGGAACACTTTGGCTGGGACACCTGGGCTGGAACACCTGGGCTGGAACACACTTGACATGAGTAGTACATTAGCTTTAACACATTAGCTGTAACACATTAGACCTAATACATTAGCTGCGGTACAACAGATACAAAACTGAGCTCGTATACATTAGCTGGGGTTCAATACACAATGCAAAAAATGAGCTCAAACATTAGCTGTGATACAACACATGCAAAAACTGTGCTTTTAAATATTTGCTGCGGTATACAAAAAATGAACTCTTATACATTAGCTGGGGTACAATATACAATACAAAAACTGAGCTCTTAAATATTAGCTGCGGTACAACAGATTAAAAAATGAGCTCGTATACATTAGCTGCGGTTCAATACACAATGCAAAAAATGAGCTCTTACACATTAGCTGGGGTACAATACACAATTCAAAAGATGAGCTCTTAAACATTACCTGTGATACAACACATGCAAAAACTGAGCTTGTAAATATTAGCTGCGGTACAATAGACAATGAAAAAACTGAGCTCCTAAATATTAGCTGCGGTACAATACACAATGCAAAAAATGAGCTCGTATACATTAGCTGGGGTATAATACATCCTCTACCTGCACAGCTTTCAACTTGGCTGGAACACTTCGGCTGGAACACACTTTACATGAGTAGTACATTAGCTTTAACACATTAGCTGTAACACTTTAGACCTAATACATTAGCTGCGGTTCAACAGATTCAACAAATGAGCTCGTATACATTAGCTGCAGTTCAATACACAATGCAAAAAATGAGCTCTTAAAGATTAGCTGGGGTACAATACACAATACAAAAACTGAGCTCTTAAATATTAGCTGCGGTACGACAGATTCAAAAAATGAGCTCGTACACATTAGCTGGGGTACAATACACAATGCAAAAAATGAGCTTGTATACATTAGCTGGGGTATAATACATCCTCTACCTGCACAGCTTTCAATTTGGCTGGAACACGTTGGCTGGGACACCTGGGCTGGAACACACTTGACATGAGTAGTACATTAGCTTTAACACATTAGCTGTAACACATTAGACCTAATACATTAGCTGCGGTACAACAGATACAAAAACTGAGCTCGTATACATTAGCTGGGGAGTAATACACTGCAAAAAATGAGCTCAAACATTAGCTGTGATACAACACGTGCAAAAACTGTGCTTTTAAATATTAGCTGCGGTATACAAAAAATGAGCTCGTATACATTAGCTGGGGTACAATACACAATGCAAAAAATGAGCTCGTATACATTAGCTGGGATACAATACACAATGCAAAAAATGAGCTCTTAAACATTAGCTGGGGTACAACAGGTTAAAAAAATGAGCTCGTATACATTAGCTGGGGTACAATACACAATGCAAAAAATGAGCTCAAACATTAGCTGTGATACAACACGTGCAAAAACTGTGCTTTTAAATATTAGCTGCGGTATACAAAAAATGAGCTCGTATACATTAGCTGGGGTACAATACACAATGCAAAAAATGAGCTCTTAAATATTAGCGGCGGTACAGCAGATTCAAAAAATGAGCTCGTATACATTAGCTGGGGTATAATACATCCTCTACCTGCACAGCTTTCAACTTGGCTGGAACACCTGGGCTGGAACACACTTGACATGAGTAGTACATTAGCTTTAACACATTAGCTGTAACACATAAGACCTAATACATTAGCTGCGGTACAACAGATAGAAAAAATGAGCTCGTATACATTAGCTGGGGTACAATAGACAATGAAAAAACTGAGCTCTTAAATATTAGCTGCGGTTCAACAGATTCAAAAAATGAGCTCGTATACATTAGCTGGGGTACAATATACAATGCAAAAAATGAACTCTGATACATTAGCTGGGGTACAACAGATTCAAAAAATGAGCTCGTATACATTAGCTGGGGTACAATACACAATACAAAAACTGAGCTCTTAAATATTAGCTGCGGTACAACAGATTCAAAGAATGAGCTCGTATACATTAGCTGGGGTACAATACACTGCAAAAAATGAGCTCAAACATTAGCTGTGATACAACACATGCAAAAACTGAGCTCTTAAATATTAGCTGCGGTTCAACAGATTCAAAAAATGAGCTCGTATACATTAGCTGCGGTTCAATACACAATGCAAAAAATGAGCTCTTAAACATTAGCTGGGGTACAACAGATTCAAAAAATGAGCTCGTATACATTAGCTGGGGTACAATACACAATGCAAAAACCGAGCTCTTAAATATTAGCGGCGGTACAACAGATTCAAAAAATGAGCTTGTATACATTAGCTGGGGTACAATACACAATGCAAAAAATGAGCTCTTAAACATTAGCTGGGGTACAACAGGTTAAAAAACTGAGCTCGTATACATTAGCGGGGGTACAATATACAATGCAAAAAATGAGCTTGTATACATTAGCTGGGGTACAATACACAATGCAAAAAATGAGCTCTTAAACATTAGCTGGGGTACAACAGATACAAAAACTGAGCTCGTATACATTAGCTGGGGTTCAATACACAATGCAAAAAAATGAGCTCAAACATTAGCTGTGATACAACACGTGCAAAAACTGTGCTTTTAAATATTAGCTGCGGTATACAAAAAATGAGCTCGTATACATTAGCTGCGGTACAATAGACAATGAAAAAACTGAGCTCTTAAATATTAGCTGCGGTTCAACAGATTCAAAAAATGAGCTCGTATACATTAGCTGGGGTACAATACACAATGCAAAAAATGAACTCTCATACATTAGCTGGGGTACAATACACAATGCAAAAAATGAGCTCTTAAACATTAGCTGGGGTACAATACACAATACAAAAACTGAGCTCTTAGATATTAGCTGCGGTACAACAGATTCAAAAAATGAGCTCGTATACATTAGCTGGGGTACAATACACAATGCAAAAAATGAGCTCTTACACATTAGCTGGGGTACAATACACAATTCAAAAGATGAGCTCTTAAACATTACCTGTGATACAACACATGCAAAAACTGAGCTTGTAAATATTAGCTGCGGTATAGAAAAACTGAGCACGTATACATTAGCTGGGGAACAATACACAATGCAAAAACGGAGCTCTTAAATATTAGCTGGGGTACAACATGTTAAAAAAATGAGCTCGTATACATTAGCTGCGGTTCAATACACAATGCAAAAAATGAACTCTGATACATTAGCTGGGGTACAATACACAATGCAAAAAATGAGCTCGTATACATTAGCTGGGGTACAATACACAATACAAAAACTGAGCTCTTAAATATTAGCGGCGGTACAACAGATTCAAAAAATGAGCTCGTATACATTAGCTGGGGTATAATACATCCTCTACCTGCACAGCTTTCAACTTGGCTGGAACACCTGGGCTGGAACACACTTGACATGAGTAGCACATTAGCTTTAACACATTAGCTGTAACACATAAGACCTAATACATTAGCTGCGGTACAACAGATACAAAAACTGAGCTCGTATACATTAGCTGGGGTACAATACACAATGCAAAAAATGAGCTCGTATACATTAGCTGGGGTACAATACACAATGCAAAAACTGAGCTCTTAAACATTAGCTGGGGTACAATACACTGCAAAAAATGAGCTCAAACATTAGCTGGGGTACAATACACAATGCAAAAACGGAGCTCTTAAATATTAGCTGCGGTATACAAAAAATGAGCTCGTATACATTAGCTGGGGTATAATACATCCTCTACCTGCACAGCTTTCAACTTGGCTGGATCACGTTGGCTGGAACACCTGGGCTGGAACACCTGGGCTGGAACACCTGGGCTGGAACACACTTGACATGAGTAGTACATTAGCTTTAACACATTAGCTGTAACACATTAGACCTAATACATTAGCTGCGGTACAACAGATACAAAAAATGAGCTCGTATACATTAGCTGGGGTACAATACACAATGCAAAAAATGAGCTTGTATACATTAGCTGGGGTACAATACACAATGCAAAAACGGAGCTCTTAAATATTAGCTGCAGTACAACAGATTCAAAAAATGAGCTCGTATACATTAGCTGCGGTTTAATACAATGCAAAAAATGAACTCTTATACATTAGCTGCGGTACAACAGATTCAAAAAATGAGCTCGTATAAATTAGCTGGGGTACAATACACAATGCAAAAACTGAGCTCTTAAACATTACCTGTGATACAACACATGCAAAAACTGAGCTTGTAAATATTAGCTGCGGTATAGAAAAACTGAGCACGTATACATTAGCTGGGGTACAATACACAATGCAAAAACGGAGCTCTTAAATATTAGCTGCAGTACAACAGATTCAAAAACTGAGCTCGTATACATTAGCTGGGGTACAATACACTATGCAAAAAATGAGCTCTTAAAAATTAGCTGGGGTACAATACACAATGCAAAAACTGAGCTCTTAAATATTAGCTGCGGCACAACAGATTCAAAAAATGAGCTCGTATGCATTAGCTGCGGTTCAATACAATGCAAAAAATGAGCTCTTATACATTAGCTGGGGTACAATACACAATGCAAAAAATGAGCTCTTAAACATTAGCTGGGGTACAATACACAATGCAAAAACTGAGCTCGTATACATTAGCTGCGGTACAATACACAATCAGGGATGAGAATGACAAATGGAAAAAAATCTCGGAAAATGTCTGCCCGCCCGCCCCCCCCGTTGCAATGCGCGTTGCAATGCGCGTTGCCGAAAGATGTCGGCGGCGGGATGGCCATCACGGCGGGCGGCCATCACAAGCCTCGGCTCGCGACGCGTCGGCCGGCCGGCCGCTTGCCTACTCCTACCCCCCTACACTCAACGGATTTACACGATTCACAAAAACTGTACTTTCGGCGGAAAAAAACTCGGAATTCCGCGGATCCGCGGAAAATTCTCATCCCTGTAAAAACCTGCAGGAAGACATCCAAGTTCAGAGGAAAAACATCAGAATTATAACCTTTATCAGGTAAAGATTCACCCTGAGAGCCCTGAAACCTGCAGAAAGATGAGAAATTGAGAGGAAAAAACTAAGAAATTACACCAAAACCTGCAGGAAGATGCTAAATTTAGAGGAAAACATCAAAATAACAACTTTTATCAGGTAGAGATTCATCCTGAGAGCCCTGAAACCTGCAGAAAGATGCTAAATTTAGAGGAAAAATTGAGAAATTAGACCAAAACCTCCAGGAAGATGCTAAATTTAGAGGAAAAATATGAAAATAACAACTTTTATCAGGTAGAGATTCATCCCGAGAGCCCTGAAACCTGCAGGAAGATGCTAAATTTAGAGGAAAAACTAAGAAATTACACCAAAACCTGCAGGAAGACATCAAGTTTAGAGGAAAAACATCAGAATTATAACATTTATCAGGTAGAGATTCAGCCTGAGAGCCCTGAAACATGCATAAAGATTCTAAATTTAGAGGAAAAACTGAGAAATTACACCAAAACCTGCAGAAAGATGCATAATTTAGAGGAAAAATATCAAAATAACAACTTTTATCAGGTAGAGATTCATCCCAAGAGCCATGAAACCTGCAGAAAGATGCTAAATTTATCAGAAAAATATCAGAATTATAACATTTATCAGGTAGAGATTCATTCTGAGAGCCCAGAAACCTGCAGAAAGATGCTAAATTTAGAGGAAAAACATCAGAATTATAATATTTATCAGGTAGAGATTCATCCCGAGAGCCCTGAAACCTGCAGAAAGATGATAAATTTAGAGAAAAAACATAAAAATTAGACCAAAACCGACAGGAAGACGTTAAATTTATCAGAAAAATATCAGAATTATAACATTTATCGGGCAGAGATTCATCCCGAGAGCCCTGAAACGTGCAGAAAGATTCTAAATTTAGAGGAAAAACAGAGAAATTACACTAAAACCTGCAGAAAGATGCATAATTTAGAGGAAAAATATGAAAATAACTTTTATCAGGTAGAGATTCATCCCGAGAGCCCTGAAACCTGCAGAAAGATGAGACATTTAAAGGAAAAACTAAGAAATTACACCAAAACCTGCAGAAAGATGCTAAATTTAGAGGAAAAACATGAGAATTATAACATTTATCAGGTAGATTCATCGTGAGAGCCCTGAAAAATGAAGAAAGATGCTAAATTTAGAGGAAAAACTGAGAAATTACACCAAAACCTGCAGGAAGATGCTAAATTTAAAGGAAAAACATCAAAATAACTTTTATCAGATAGAGATTCACCCTGAGAGCCCTGAAACCTGCAGAAAGATGCTAAATTTAGAGGAAAACATCAGAATTATAACATTTATCAGGTAGAGATTCATCCTGAGAGCCCTGAAACCTGCAGAAAGATGATAAATTTAGAGGAAAAACTGAGAAATTACACCAAAACCTGCAGAAAGATGCATAATTTAGAGGAAAAATATCAAAATAACAACTTTTATCAGGTAGAGATTCATCCCGAGAGCCATGAAACCTGCAGAAAGATGGGAAATTTAGAGGAAAAACATTAGAATTATAATATTTATCAGGTAGAGATTCATCCCAAGAGCCCTGAAACCTGCAGAAAGACATGAAATTTATCAGAAAAATATCAGAATTATAACATTTATCAGGTAGAGATTCATTCTGAGAGCCCAGAAACCTGCAGAAAGATGCTAAATTTAGAGGAAAAACATCAGAATTATAATATTTATCAGGTAGAGATTCATCCCGAGAGCCCTGAAACCTGCAGAAAGATGATAAATTTAGAGAAAAAACATAAAAATTAGACCAAAACCGACAGGAAGACGTTAAATTTATCAGAAAAATATCAGAATTATAACATTTATCGGGCAGAGATTCATCCCGAGAGCCCTGAAACGTGCAGAAAGATTCTAAATTTAGAGGAAAAACTGAGAAATTACACCAAAACCTGCAGGAAGATGCTAAATTTAAAGGAAAAAAATCAGAATTATAACATTTATCAGGTGGAGATTCATCCCAAGAGCCCTGAGTCACAACAATCGCGGAGTACCAGTTACATAAAGCACAGACAACAACAATAAATAGGACGTACAGGTTAGTCAGTCACTTGTTTAGCAGGACAATTGCAGCAGGGACAAAAGAATGCTTGAGTCTATTTGTCCTGCATCTTGGCAGGATGTACCTGCGGCCTGACGGGAGCAGCACAAACTCACCAACTATTTTCTGACCTTCTATGGAATAATCAATTTAATAACCACCAGATTAAATGAAAAATAAAATTAACTGTAGATTGTAAGGTCATTAGCAAAAGCAGAATAAACTCGACAAGTCACACACAATTCAGACAGTGCTGCAACCTGACAACGATGTTCATTCACAGAGCAGCTGCGGTCTCGAGAGGGAGCTCGGTTGTGATAGCGCGAGCAAGAGGATGAATAGAGAGCGCGCGCGGCGGCGGCAGATAAAAAGCGGCGCGTGAATGCAAGAAATTAACGGTATTTCAGCTCGTTTCATTACGATACGCCGTACAAACACAAATGCCTGCCCTCAAACACTCGGACCATCGACAAATACGTTGACTATATGCAGTAAATATAAGCGTCCAAGTCTTTAGACTTCATTAACGTGTTATTTCATAAGTTAAAACTTACGGCGCCGACGGCTAAAAAGCGAGCCCTGACTCTAGGTGGGGGGAGGGGGTGCGTGACGTGACTCAGCTTTCGCGGGCATACCAGAATATATCCAGCACCATTTTACCGTGACTGTGTCCAAACTAGCTAACTAACAAATGGGTAACGTTAGCCAGCAGTTCCTTGCAGGCAAATGTTGAGTTCAAAAGTTTTTCTTTTTAATTGCTCCTGTCACGTCGGAAGCATTTGTAACCTAAATGAACGCTGTCAACTAAAATACGTCCCCCATGGACAACAGTGGTGTAATTTACTAATGCGCCATTTCAAAATTTGATTAACGGGATGGATTAGCACAGAGAAAAACACGGTAATGTAGTCATATTCGCAAAGCTCTGTCAATGTGCTGACTTTATTCCATTTTATCACAGAAGAAAATGACATTGTTATTAAATTTTATCGACAAAAACTCTAATGTACTTTCAGAAGATAACTTACCTCCTCGCCGTGTCTCTTCTCCCAGCAGAATGACGTATCCCTCTGCCCTGGTCAGTTGTACTCTGCTGCGTCACTGCGTCTGGTTGCAGCTAGCGGGAAAAAGGTGTCCCTCCGCCGCTGGAAGTAGTCCACACTGTTTTCTATATTGTTTCGTCAATAATTAAGTTGTGGGTGAAATACGATGGTTTGTCCAATTTAGAGAACTGGTGAGCACGATAATTATTAGATATCATAGCTTTACAGTTTTATTTTTGACTAATCCCAAAATTATGTTATTTCTTCTGCAGGACCCTCCTCTCCCTCAACCCAGCACCCCGTTTCTTTTTTCAAGGTATAACTTACAGAAATAAGTTAAATCAACACTGAAGGTCTAGATAAAACTTACAAATAGTTAAGACAAGTAATGACTTTAACTTTAATTTTCTAAAACTTATAAACTTGAGTTCAACATTCAAAACTTACCATGACAATTTGAGATAAAGAACACAAACAAGTTCACATAACTTAATGGAGCTGGTAAAAAAAACAGCCCAAAACCTGTCCTCCCCAGGTAAAACTGCCCCCTAAACTAGCCTTACCAAGTAAAACTACCTCAAAACCTGCCCTTTTCTCGTAAAAGTACCCTTAAACCTGCTCTCCCTGGGTAAAACTGCCCCCAAATCTACCCTTACCAAGTAAAACTGCCTCAAACCTGCCCTCCCCTTTAAAAAAAAAAAAAAAAAAAGGGCCAAAATTTCACTCCTAATTGACACTTACCGAGAAAAACTACTCCAAAACCTGCCCTCAATGAGAAAAATTACCCCCAAATCTACCGGCCCCGGGCAACAAACAGCCCAAAACCTTTCCTCACCAAGGAAAACTGCCCCCAAATCTACCACCCTGGGTGAAAAGTAGCCCAAAACCTCATATCCTCTTGTAAAACTACCCCCAAACCTGCCCTCACCAAGTAAAAAAAGCCCAAAAAATGCCCTCAACAAGTGAAACTGCCCCTAAACCTGTCCTCAACGAATAAAACTGGCCCCAAATCTACCCCCATCAAGTAAAAAATAGCCCAAAGCTTGTCCTCACCAAGTAAAACTGCCCCAAATCTATCCTCAACAAGTAAAAGACAGCCCAACACCTGCCCTCAACAAGTAAAACTGCCCTTAAACCTGCCGTCCCTGAGTAAAACTACCCCCAAATCTGCCCTCAAAGTAAAACCAGCCCCAAACCTGCTCTCATTAAAACTACTCCCAAAGTTGCCCTCCCCAAGTAAAAAAAAAACAGCCCAAAACCTGCCCTCCTCTAGTAAGAAACTATAAAAACAGGAAGATTGTCACCTTTCAGAAGGTTCAAAAACATCAA
This sequence comes from Amphiprion percula, assembly GCA_003047355.2. Classification (NCBI taxonomy): domain Eukaryota; kingdom Metazoa; phylum Chordata; class Actinopteri; family Pomacentridae; genus Amphiprion; species Amphiprion percula. Next base: position 39,772,446 of record CM009714.1, on the reverse strand, counting down.
AATTATAACATTTATCAGGAAGATTCATCCTGAGAGCCCTGAAACCTGCAGAAAGATGCTAAATTTAGAGGAAAAACATCAAAATAACAACTTTTATGAGGTAGACTCACCCTGAAACCTGCAGGAAGATGCCAGATTTAGAGGAAAAACCGAGAAATTACACCAAAACCTGCAGGAAGACATTGAGCTTAGAGGAAAACCATCAGAATTATAACATTTATCAGGCAGAGATTCATCCCAAGAGGCCTGAAAGCTGCAGGAAAACGTAAAATTAAGAGGAAAAACATCAGAATTATAACATTCATTGGGCAGAGATTCATCCCAAGAGGCCTGAAAGCTGCAGGAAAACGTTAAATTTAGAGGAAAAAAATCATAATTATAACATTTATCAGGTACAGATTCATCCCAAGAGGCCGGAAAGCTGCAGGAAGATGCTAAATTTAGAGGAAACACATCAAAATAACAACATTCATCAGGTAGAGATTCAGCCTGAGAGAACTGAAACATGCAGAAAGATTGTAAATTTAGAAGAAAAAACTGAGAAATTACACCAAAACCTGCAGAAAGATGCATAATTTAGAGGAAAAATATCAAAATAACAACTTTTATCAGGTAGAGATTCATCCCGAGAGCCCTGAAACCTGCAGACAGATGAGAAATTTGGAGGAAAAACTAAGAAATTACACCAAAACCTGCAGAAAGACGCTAAATTTAGAGGAAAAACATCAAAATAACAACATTTATCAGGTAGAGATTCATCCGAGAGCCCTGAAACCTGCAGACAGATGAGAAATTTGGAGGAAAAACTAAGAAATTACACCAAACTGCAGAAAGATGCTAAATTTAGAGGAAAAACATCAAAATAACAACATTTATCAGATTCATCCTGAAACCTGCAGAAAGATGCTAAATTTATAGGAAAAACTGAGACAGTACACCAAACTTGCAGGAAGATGCTAAATTTAGAGGAAAAATTGAGAAATTACAGCAAAACCTGCAGGAAGACATCAAGTTTAGAGGAAAAACATCAGAATTATAACATTTATCAGGCAGAGATTCATGACGATAGCCCTGAAACCTGCAGAAATATGCTAAATTTAGAGGAAAAAAATTAGAATTATAACATTTATCAGGTAGAGATTCATCCCAAGAGCCCTGTAACCTGCAGAAAGACGTGAAATTTATCAGAAAAATATCAGAATTATAATATTTATCAGGTAGAGATTCATCCCGAGAGCCCTGAAACCTGCAGAAAGATGATAAATTTAGAGAAAAAACTGAGAAATTACACCAAAACCTGCAGGAAGATGCTAAATTTAAAGGAAAAACATCAGAATTATAACATTTATCAGATGGAGATTCATCCCAAGAGCCCTGAAACCTGCAGAAAGACTTTAAATTGATAAGAAAAATATCAGAATTATAACATTTATTAGGTAGAGATTCATCCTGAGAGCCCAGAAACCTGCAGAAAGATTCTAAATTTAGAGGAAAAACTGAGAAATTACACCAAAACCTGTAGAAGGATGCTAAATTTAGAGAAAAACATCAGAATTATAACATTTATAAGGTAGAGATTCATCCTGAGAGCCCTGAAACCTGCAGAAAGATTCTAAATTTAGAGGAAAAACTGAGAAATTACACCAAAACCTGTAGAAGGATGCTAAATTTAGAGGAAAAACATCAGAATTATAACATTTCTCAGGTAGAGATTCATGCTGAGAGCCCTGAAACTTGCAGAAAGATGCTAAATTTAGAGGAAAAACTGAGAAATTACACCAAAACCTGAAGGAAGACGTTAAATTTAGAAGAAAAATATCAGAATTATAACATTTATTGGGCAGAGATTCATCCTGAGAGCCCTGAAACGTGCAGAAAGATGCTAAATTCAGAGGAAAAACATCAGAATTATGACATTTATCAGGCAGAGATTCACCCTGAGAGCCCTGAAACCTGAAGAAAGATGCTAAATTTAGAGGAAAAACATAAGAATTATGACATTTATAAGGTAGAGATTCACCCTGAGAGCCCTGAAACCTGCAGGAAGATGCTAAATTTAGAGGAAAAACTGAGAAATTACACCAAAACCTGCAGAAAGATGCTAAATTTAGAAGAAAGCATCAGAATTATAATATTTATCAGGTAGAGATTCATCCTGAGAGCCCTGAAACCTGCAAAAACATGCTAAATTTAGAGGAAAAACATAAAAATTAGACCAAAACCTGCAGAAAGATGAAAAATTTAGAGGAAAAACTGAGAAATTACACCACAACCTGCAGGAAGACATTGTAGCGGTTCAACTAAAAGATTTTGTTGTTGCCCCTACAAAGGTACAATGCTGAAACAATGTTGTAACAGTATCAAACCTACTAACACAATCCTTCTATACAATAGATAAAGAGCAGAATACACGTTTACAATAATCAACACCAATTATTTATTTTACAATCCAGTCCTGGTTTTCGTGAGTCCCTTTCGTTTACAGTCCGACCCGACCAACACAAATAATCCGCTCCATGTTTTCCAACCAATCCCACCAAAGAAAAGATCCAAACAAGGAAGTGGGTTTCGACTGTTGATTCAGTTCCAAAGAAACACATAATCCAAAGAAAAGCGCTGCCGTCCGGTTTGGAACGGAGGATGAAACATAAACGACGGAAAAGAACGTAAACCAAACTCACAGGTCCTCGTTGTTTCACGTATGCGGCGGAGATGCTTGTGCCGTAGCTGGGCGTCTTCCAAGGAAAGTCCGGCTTGTGCCGGCAATCGTTAGCCGGTGACTGTGGAGAACTTGTTGGGTTTCAGTGGGGAGGCCAACACCATCCACTAACTCTCGCTGACTCCTCCGCCATACTGCTTTGGAGGCCGGCAGATATCAGGAAGTCGCAGGGCCGGCTCTCCCAGCGCCCGGAAAAGCAACCATCTTACTGGCTGGAAATGCAGATGGGCTGATGGGGCGTGGAGGTCAGGTAAATGCACACCCTCCCAACACACTCAACACAATACACCTTGGCTATCGCCACAACATCAAGTTTAGAGGAAAAAAATCAGAATTATAACATTTATCAGGTAGAGATTCATCCCGAGACCCTGAAATCTGCAGAAAGATGCTAAATTTAGAGGAAAAACATAAAAATTAGAAAAAACCTGCAGGAAGATGCTAAATTTAGAGGAAAAACATAAAAATTAGACCAAAACCTGCAGGAAGATGCTAAATTTAGAGGAAAAACATCAGAATTATAACATTTATCAGGTAGAGATTCATCCCGAGAGCCCTGAAACCTGCAGAAACATGCAAAATTTAGAAGAAAAACATCAAAATAACTTTTATCAGGTAGAGATTCATACTTAGAGCCCTGAAACCTGAAAAAAGACGTTAAATTCAGAAGAAAAACTGAGAAATTACACCAAAACCTGCAGGAAGACGTTAAATTTAGAGGAAAAACGGAAAAATTGCACCAAAACCTGCAGAAAGATGCTAAATTTAGAGGAAAAACATCAGAATTATAACATTCATCAAGTAGAGATTCATCCCCAGAGCCCTGAAACCTGCAAAACGATTTTAAATTTAGAGGAAAAACATCAGAATTATAACATTCATCAAGTAGAGATTCGTCCCCAGAGCCCTGAAACCTGCAAAAAGATTTTAAATTTAGAGGAAAAACATAAGAATTATGATATTTATCAGGTAGAGATTCATCCTGAGAGGCCTGAAACCTGAAGAAAGATGCTAAATTTAGAGGGAAAACTGAGAAATTACACCAAAACCTGCAGAAAGATGTTAAATTTAGAGGAAAAACTGAGAAATTACACCAAAACCTGCAAAAAGATTTGAAATTTAGAGGAAAAATATCAGATTTATAACATTTATCAGGTAGAGATTCATCCCGAGAGCCCTGAAACCTGCAGAAAGATGTTAAATTTAGAGGAAAAATATCAGATTTATAACATTTATCAGGTAGAGAGTCATCCTGAGAGGCCTGAAACCTTCAGAAAGATGGAAAATTTAGAGGAAAAACATAAAAATTAGACCAAAACCTGCAGGAAGATGCTAAATTTAGAGGAAAAACATCAGAATTATAACATTTATCAGGTAGAGATTCATCCCCAGAGCCCTGAAACCTGCAGGAAGATGCAAAATTTAGAAGAAAAACATCAAAATAACTTTTATCAGGTAGAGATTCATACTTAGAGCCCTGAAACCTGAAAAAAGACGTTAAATTCAGAAGAAAAACTGAGAAATTACACCAAAACCTGCAGGAAGATGTTAAATTTAGAGGAAAAACGGATAAATTACACCAAAACCTGCAGAAAGATGCTAAATTTAGAGGAAAAACATCAAAATTATAAAATTTATCAGGTAGATATTCATCCCGAGAGCCCTGAAACCTGCAGAAAGATGCTAAATTTAGAGGAAAAACATCAGAATTATAACATTTATAAGGCAGAGATTCATTCTGAGAGCCCTGAAACCTGCAGGAAGACGTTAAATTTAGAGGAAAAATTGAGAAATTACACCAAAACCTGCAGGAAGACGCTAAATTTAGAGGAAAAATTGAGAAATTACACCAAAACCTGCAGGAAGATGCTAAATTTAGAGGAAAAACCGAAAAATTACACCAAAAACCTGCAAAAAGATTTTAAATTTAGAGGAAAAACATAAGAATTATGATATTTATTAGGTAGAGATTCATCCCGAGAGCCCTGAAACCTGCAGAAAGATGTTAAATTTAGACAAAAAACTGAGAAATTACACCAAAACCTGCAGAAAGATGTTAAATTTAGAGGAAAAACATCAGAATTATAACATTCATCAAGTAGAGATTCATCCCGAGCCCTGAAACCTGCAAAAAGATTTTAAATTTAGAGGAAAAACATCAGGGGCTGCACAGTGGCGTAGTGGTTAGCACTTTCGCCTTGCAGCGAGAAGATCCCTGGTTCGCGTCCCGGCTTTCCCGGGATCTTTCTGCATGGAGTTTGCATGTTCTCCCTGTGCATGCGTGGGTTCTCTCCGGGTACTCCGGCTTCCTCCCACAGTCCAAAAATATGCTGAGGTTAATTGATTACTCTAAATTGCCCGTAGGTGTGAATGTGTGAGTGATTGTTTGTCTTTGTATGTAGCCCTGTGACAGACTGGCGACCTGTCCAGGGTGTCCCCTGCCTTCACCCGAGTCAGCTGGGATAGGCTCCAGCACCCCCCGCGACCCTAGTGAGGAATAAGCGGTGTATAGATAATGGATGGATGGAAAAACATCAGAATTATAACATTCATCAAGTAGAGATTCATCCCGAGAGCCCTGAAACCTGCAAAAAGATTTTAAATTTAGAGGAAAAACATAAGAATTATGATATTTATCAGGTAGATATTCATCCCGAGAGCCCTGAAACCTGCAGAAAGATGTTAAATTTAGAGGAAAAACTGAGAAATTACACCAAAACCTGCAGAAAGATGCTAAATTTAGAGGAAAAACATCAAAATTATAAAATTTATCAGGAAGATATTCATCCTGAGAGCCCTGAAACCTGCAGAAAGATGGAAAATTTAGAGGAAAGACATAAAAATTAGACCAAAACCTGCAGGAAGATGCTAAATTTAGAGGAAAAACATCAGAATTATAACATTTATCAGGTAGAGATTCATCCTGAGAGCCCTGAAACCTGCAGAAAGATGTTAAATTTAGAGGAAAAACATAAAAAAGAACAACTTTTATCAGGTAGATATTCATCCCGAGAGCCCTGAAACCTGCAGAAAGATGCTAAATTTAGAGGAACAATATCAGATTTATAACATTTATCAGGTAGAGATTCATACTTAGAGCCCTGAAACCTGAAAAAAGACGTTAAATTCAGAAGAAAAACTGAGAAATTACACCAAAACCTGCAGGAAGATGCTAAATTTAGAGGAAAAACATCAGAATTATAACATTCATCAAGTAGAGATTCATCCCCAGAGCCCTGAAACCTGCAAAAAGATTTTAAATTTAGAGGAAAAACATCAGAATTATAACATTCATCAAGTAGAGATTCGTCCCCAGAGCCCTGAAACCTGCAAAAAGATTTTAAATTTAGAGGAAAAACATAAGAATTATGACATTTATCAGGTAGAGATTCATCCTGAGAGGCCTGAAACCTTCAGAAAGATGGAAAATTTAGAGGAAAAACATAAAAATTAGACCAAAACCTGCAGGAAGATGCTAAATTTAGAGGAAAAACATCAGAATTATAACATTTATCAGGTAGAGATTCATCCCGAGAGCCCTGACACCTGCAGAAAGATGCTAAATTTAGAGGAAAAACGTAGAAATTACACCAAAACCTGCAGAAAGATGCTAAATTTAGAGGAAAAACATAAAAAAGAACAACTTTTATCAGGTAGAGATTCACCCTGAGAGCCCTGAAACCTGCAGAAAGATGCAAAATTTAGGAGAAAAACATCAAAATAACAACTTTTATCAGGTAGAGATTCATACTTAGAGCCCTGAAACTTGAAAAAAGACGTTAAAATCAGAAGAAAAACTGAGAAATTACACCAAAACCTGCAGAAAGATGCTAAATTTAGAGGAAAAACATCAGAATTATAACATTCATCAAGTAGAGATTCATCCCCAGAGCCCTGAAACCTGCAAAACGATTTTAAATTTAGAGGAAAAACATCAGAATTATAACATTCATCAAGTAGAGATTCGTCCCCAGAGCCCTGAAACCTGATGAAAGATGTTAAATTTAGAGGAAAAACGTAGTAATTACACCAAAACCGGCAGAAAGATGCTAAATTGAGAGGAAAAACATAAAAATTAGACCAAAACCTGTAGAAAGATGCAAAATTTAGAGGAAACACTGAGAAATTACACCACAACCTGCAGGAAGAAATCAAGTTTGGAGGAAAAATATCAGTTTATAACATTTATCAGGTAGAGGTTCATCCTGAGAGGCTTCAAACCTTCAGAAAGATGCTAAATTTAGAGGAAAAACGGAAAAATTACACCAAAACCTGCAGAAAGATGCTGAATCTAGAGGAAAAACATCAAAAGAACAACATTTATCAGGCAGAGATTCATTCCGAGAGCCCTGAAACCTGCAGAAAGATGTTAAATTTAGAGGAAAAACTGAGAAATTACACCAAAACCTGCAGAAAGATGCTAAATTTAGAGGAAAAACATCAGAATTATAACATTCATCAAGTAGAGATTCATCCGCAGAGCCCTGAAACCTGCAGAAAGATGCAAAATTTAGAGGAAAAACATCAAAATTATAAAATTTATCAGGTAGAGATTCATCCCGAGAGCCCTGAAACCTTCAGAAAGACGTTAAATTTAGAGGAAAAACATCAGAATTATAACATTTATAAGGCAGAGATTCATCCTGAGAGCCCTGAAACCTGCAGGAAGACGTTAAATTTAGAGGAAAAATTGAGAAATTACACCAAAACCTGCAGGAAGACGCTAAATTTAGAGGAAAAACAGAGAAATTACACCAAAACCTGCAGGAAGACGCTAAATTTAGAGGAAAAATTGAGAAATTACACCAAAACCTGCAGGAAGATGCTAAATTTAGAGGAAAAACAGAGAAATTACACCAAAACCTGCAGGAAGATGCTAAATTTAGAGGAAAAACAGAGAAATTACACCAAAACCTGCAGGAAGATGCTAAATTGAGAGGAAAAACTGAGAAATTATAACATTTATCAGATAGAGATTCATCCTGAGAGCCCTGAAACCTGCAGAAAGATGCTAAATTTAGAGGGAAAACATCAGATTTATAACATTTATCAGGTAGAGATTCATCCTGAGAGGCCTGAAAACTGCAGAACGACGTTAAATTTAGAGGAAAAAGTGAGAAATTACACCAAAACCTGCAGGAAGACATCAAGTTTAGAGGAAAAACATCAGAATTGTAACATTTATCAGGCAAAGATTCACTCTGAGAGCCCTGAAACCTGCAGGAAGAAGTCATATTTATGAGAAAATCATTAAAATTACATTTATGAGGTAAATTCACCATCCAGGCCCCAAAACATGCCCCCTAAACTATCCTTACAAGTTCAAATACCTCATCCAACTGTTCAAAATCTTCTAAATATTCAGCCATCACTTCAGAAACAAATTACAGGTTTCTGTGTCTGTAGATCCACACACACTCCCCTGCTTCAAATGACAGACTACATAACAGGATGTAAACAAGGGCAAGAAGCGACGTCACGTAAATAAAAAGGAAGCATTTGTCTCCATAATGTTGTCAGATACTTATCAGAGCAATCTGAGCTGGTTAGTCACAAAATAAACACTTTTATTGACATACTTTTGATGCAAGAAAGATCCCCACACAACCCCGTTCAGACTTAGTTTTAGTTCCTATCATTGAGTTGCAGCGCTGGACTACCTACCTTAAAGGTACCGAGGTGCCGGCTACAAGCATGGAGAGCAAAGCTTAAACAAAACAAAAACAAGAGGACATGGGCCTTGACGGTCACCTGAATTTTTGATGTAGTCAGTTTTGCTGTTTATGGAAAAAAAATATGAATCCATGTTTTGAATGGTATACCACTTAACTAAATCAATTTAGATTCAACAAAGTTTGTGACTTTGGGATTTTCATACAGCTACAGTCATATCAGAAGCAAACACCCAATGCTTGTAGGTCGGATTTTTTCAGCTCCATCATAGATTAAGCCAATGTTTTTAATTCAGAGCTCTTTCAATTTTTAGAGAGGTTTTGCCACCACTTAAGCGGCTTCATTACTTGAGGATTGAATGCAAACTTCACAAACTTATCGAGACCTTAATTTCTACGGCATCAAGGTTAAGATTACTATTTTTAGATAAACTTTGCCCACTCCCTACAGGGAAATGTGAAACCCTGGGGCCTGGACTCTTCCATCCACAAAGTGTATTTGATTCTTCCATATCTGGATGTTACAAAGATCTTTGAAATTTGTAATGAATTAAGGTCTTTGACTTCGTCTCAGGTGACCTAATAAAAACTGTCTGAAAGTGGTAAAAAATTGTGGTTGCATTAAAATACACCTCATAGTCAGCTATACATTTATTGTGATTGACTTATGAAGTTCAGCAGTCTATATCATCATATCACACATTCTCTTTTTAAAACTGCCTATCAGTTAATTTTAAAACATTTGAATTGCCAGTAAGTTTTGAATGATGTTGTAAATGTTGAATGAAAAAGGTTCTGCAATGTTGTGGAAAAAAGGAATGTGTGCTTCTGTTTAAAATGAATACCAGTAAATCTCGTCAATCATTACTATTATATAAACATGTTAATATATTTTCTTACATCACACATCCTGATGATCTCTGAAGTATCCTCCGAGAAGAAACGTGGAAGACCAAGAAGGGCAGCTGTCCTCCTATTCTGACTTGTGTCCTACATAAAGTTAGACAAAAGTGAGCTCATGCAATACTACAGTTCTTATGGAAGTTCACATTGACAAATTCACACTATACATACCTCTTTATCAAGGTAATGCATAACACTTTGAAGGGTCAACCTCCTGCTTGATGAAATGACTGCTTTATACAACTGCAAGAGAAAAAAAACTAAAATGAGCTGCATGTTTTGAAAAGGATAATGTGAATCAATTTTTAACCTATCTGCATCATCTTATATCACATGAGTGAGTAAGAGTGAGAGAAATAGATATTTTGGGTCCTTCTACGTGAAACTGCATTTACGTTATTAAGTATTTCTACAAAAAACCAAAAAATCTAGTACAACATTAAAAAAAGATGCAGGGATTGGATCTAACAAATATTTGACATTATTAGATAAGTCGTATAGAAAACAAATTCCAGTATTTCAATCAATAAAAATAAAGAAAATTAATTTCCCCAAATTTCCCTTTTACAAGCTTCCAAATTTTAAAAAAACAAAGTGCTCCATTGTTTTGTTTAATCTGAGTGAAAATAATCTATTTGGGACAAATTTGACAGTGTCACCATGCACTTAACGAAGCTGTGATTAAGAATTTTATCAATATTATTTTCTGACCTTTTATGGAATAATCAATTTAATAACCACCAGATTAAATGAAAAATAAAATTAACTGTAGATTGTAGGGTCATTAGCAAAAGCAGAATAAACTCGACAAGTCACACACAATTCAGACAGTGCTGCAACCTGACAACGATGTTCATTCACAGAGCAGCTGCGGTCTCGAGAGGGAGCTCGGTTGTGACAGCGCGAGCAAGAGGATGAATAGAGAGCGCGCGCGGCGGCGGCAGATAAAAAGCGGCGCGTGAATGCAAGAAATTAACGGTATTTCAGCTCGTTTCATTACGATACGCCGTACAAACACAAATGCCTGCCCTCAAACACTCGGACCATCGACAAATACGTTGACTATATGCAGTAAATATAAGCGTCCAAGTCTTTAGACTTCATTAACGTGTTATTTCATAAGTTAAAACTTACGGCGCCGACGGCTAAAAAGCGAGCCCTGACTCTAGGTGGGGGGAGGGGGTGCGTGACGTGACTCAGCTTTCGCGGGCATACCAGAATATATCCAGCACTATTTTACCGTGACTGTGTCCAAACTAGCTAACTAACAAATGGGTAACGTTAGCCAGCAGTTCCTTGCAGGCAAATGTTGAGTTCAAAAGTTTTTCTTTTTAATTGCTCCTGTCACGTCGGAAGCATTTGTAACCTAAATGAACGCTGTCAACTAAAATACGTCCCCCATGGACAACAGTGGTGTAATTTACTAATGCGCCATTTCAAAATTTGATTAACAGGATGGATTAGCATAGAGAAAAACACGGTAATGTAGTCATATTCGCAAAGCTCTGTCAATGTGCTGACTTTATTCCATTTTATCACAGAAGAAAATGACATTGTTATTAAATTTTATCAACAAAAACTCAAATGCACTTTCAGAAGATAACTTACCTCCTCGCCGTGTCTCTTCTCCCAGCAGAATGACGTATCCCTCTGCCCTGGTCAGTTGTACTCTGCTGCGTCACTGCGTCAGATTGCAGCTAGCGGGAAAAAGGTGTCCCTCCGCCGCTGGAAGTAGTCCACGCTGTTTTCTATATTGTTTCGTCAATAATTAAGTTGTGGGTGAAATACGATGGTTTGTCCAATTTAGAGAACTGGTGAGCACGATAATTATTAGATATCATAGCTTTACAGTTTTATTTTTGACTAATCCCAAAATTGTGGTATTTCTTCTGCAGGACCCTCCTCTCCCTCCACCCAGCACCCCGTTTCTTTTTTCAAGGTATAACTTACAGAAATAAGTTAAATCAACACTGAAGGTCCTGATAAAACTTACAAATAGTTAAGACAATTAATTACTTTAACTTTAATTTTCTAAAACTTATAAATTTGAGTTCAATATTCAAAACTTACCATGACAATTTGAGATAAAGAACACAAACAAGTTCACATAACTGAATGGAGGTGGTAAAAAAAACAGCCCAAAACCTGTCCTCCCCAGGTAAAACTGCCCCCTAAACTAGCCTTACCAAGTAAAACTACCTCAAAACCTGCCCTTTTCTCGTAAAAGTACCCTTAAACCTGCTCTCCCTGGGTAAAACTGCCCCCAAATCTACCCTTACCAAGTAAAACTGCCTCAAACCTGCCCTCCCCTGGTAAAAAAAAAAAAAAAAAAGGCCAAAATTTCACCCCTAATTGACACTTACCAAGAAAAACTACCCCAAAACCTGCCCTCAATGAGAAAAATTACCCCCAAATCTACTGGCCCCGGGCAAAAAACAGCCCAAAACCTTTCCTCACCAAGGAAAACTGCCCCCAAGTCTACCACCCTGGGTGAAAAGTAGCCCAAAACCTCATATCCTCTTGTAAAACTACCCCCAAACCTGCCCTCACCAAGTAAAAAAAGCCCAAAAAATGCCCTCAACAAGTGAAACTGCCCCTAAACCTGCCCTCAACGAATAAAACTGCCCCCAAATCTACCCCCATCAAGTAAATAATAGCCCAAAGCTTGTCCTCACCAAGTAAAACTGCCCCAAATCTATCCTCACCAAGTAAAACAGCCCAAAACCTGCCCTCAAAAAGTAAAACTGCCCTTAAACCTGCCGTCCCTGAGTAAAACTACCCCCAAATCTGCCCTCAAAGTAAAGCCAGCCCCAAACCTGCTCTCATTAAAACTACTCCCAAAGTTGCCCTCCCCAAGTAAAAAAACAGCCCAAAACTTGCCCTCCTCTAGTAAGAAACTGTAAAAACAGGACAACTATCACCTTTCAGATGGTTCCTCAACTCATCGTGTTTGACTTGATGGAAAATTAACCAAATCTGAACTCAAAATCCTAAAATTTCATGCGACATTTAAAACAAAAATACCAAAAATAAAGCACTGGGTGAAGCAAGATTCTGTAAAAAACAAAAAATTCTGAGCTTCTTGGTGCAACTTTGAAGCCAACTCTGACTCAGCTGAGGCCATCAGGTGACAAAAATTCAGAGATTTTAGGTGAATTGCGGGTAGTGTTTCCAAAGAGACTGACAAAATGACAAAAAAAAAAAAAAAAAACAGAAAATGACATAAAGACTCACTTCCATCATTCTCTCTTCTCCTTCATGCACTGGTTCCACAGAGCTGCAGAATTTTAGATTAAAACGGAACCACAGTGAAGAAAAACATGACCTAAGTGGAAAGACACACATTTCCACACAGTCAACTCTGAGAAATAAAACATGAAACTTGTTTAAAACTCACGGTCCATTTATTGTGAAGAACATTTGGCAGTCATTGACAGAAAATAAAATCCTTCCACGCCTCCTGAACAGAACCTGGCAGCAGATATGGACCTTCTAAACCCCTCATACTGCAGAAAAACTCTGCTTCAACACCGCTTCAGCATTTTTCTCCTTTTAAATTGAGTTTAATTCTAAAAACCATAACACAGGGGTGTCAAACATGCGGCCCGAGGGCCAAAACCGGCCCTCCAGAGGGTCCAATCCAGCCAGAAGACAACTTAATCTTCTTTCTTTATAGTTCCCACTTTAGTTTTTTGTCTTTTTTGTCTAACTTTTGTTGCTTCTCTCATGTTTTTGTCGTTTTGTGTGTCTTTTTTGTCTCACTTGCCTCGTTTGTCAATTTTTTGGTCATTTTGTGTCTCATTTTTGTAATATTTTGTCTTGCTTTTGTTGTTTATTGTCTGACTTTTGTCACTTGTCTCATGTTTTTATCATTTTGTGTTTCCTTTTTGTCTCTCTTGTGTTTTTCGGCTTATTTTTGACATTGTGTTTTGCTTTACTCATTATTTTGTGTATCGTTTGTGTCATTTTTTGTCTCATTTTTGTTGTTTGTCCATTTTTTTGTCATTTTGTAACTTTTTTGTCTTTTTTTTGTCTCTTTTCTGTTTAGCTTCATGTTGTTTGTGTCATTTTTTTGTCATCTTGTTTCTCACTGTTGTCGTTTTGTGTCTCGTTTTTGTAATATCTTATTTTGGTTGTTCTTTGACTTTTGTCGTTTTGATCATAAATAAAATACTGTATCAGTTAGTTCCAGATGACTAAATGTTGTGTTCCTTCGTAGACACTCTGCTATCTGTAGTTTTTAATGCATAAATGATAAACTAAGGCATTATGTTATTGAAACTGAACTTATTTTTCTTAAAAAACTTCAGCTTGTTTATATTGTTTTTTAAAAAAAAAAACAAAAAACAATTCATTAAACGTGACATTTTCAGCACATACATTTTTGCACTAAAACAAAGGGAAAAATGTGGAGTTGTGATTATTTATAGGTTATTATGCTGTGATTTTATTGGTCCGACCCACCGGAGATAAAACTGGGCTGAATGTGGAACCTGAACTAGAATGAGTTTGACACCCCTGGTATAAGAAGAGAGCAGGGATAAACTCTTCTGCCTCCACCTCCCTCAGCATCAACACTGTTTCCGTCTCTACAACACTGCTGTAAATTCACGCGGGGCTTTTCTGGGAACCGTCGGAGCCTCGAGGGATAAATTTCTTTGTGCCAAACGAACAAAATACACTGAGGAAGCATCGCCATGGTCATAAATTCATCCTCCAGATCATCCTCACATGGCATATCGGTGTGGAAGACTTCTTCTTTAAACTTACTGTAGCGGCTACAGTAAAATATGACTCAGGAGGAAACACTAGAGTTAGTAAAGCTCAAACCCTACATGTAGCACCGTGTCTGGCCTACCACCATCACCACAGGAGCAGGGGGAACTCTGGATGTCCCGACCGAGAAAAACAAACGATCCGAACCCTTAAATAATCACTTAAAGCTGCCCTGTAGCCGTTTCCCCTCTTTCATAAATCGAATGATTCGTCTAACACCTGATAAATCTGTAACTTCTGTCGCAATAAAGCTCATTTTGACGAATAACATAGCAGGTGCTGAAATGCGTTAAACTCTGCTCTGCTGCCCCCTGCCTGTCACTGTAGTGACAACAGGGAATGATCATTATGTACAGGTAAAAAGAAGAGGCATAAAAATACTTATAAAAAAACTATTTCCATACAAAATAAAAGCCACAAAAATAGATGTGTGTAGAAAATACATCTTAAAAAGAGAGACCTGGGAGGGATTCGCGAGTAAACCCTCTAACTGGCATTGACACAGACACACACACACACACACACACACACACATATATGAGGACACTGTATGCTAATAAGTCCCGTGTAGATGAAGCTTCCCTCTGCTGGATCTGTGTGTCTGTGGTTGGTAACAGGGAATGTGTGGCAGTCATCTGAGGAATGGTCTGTGTGCATATTTGTTTTCTAATACTGGGGCTGGTACTTGGGGAACAGGTAGAGGTCTTTGCACAGCGAGCTGGTGAACTCCGACATCTCTTTGCAGCGATGGTGGGCGGTTCCCGGAGCGTAGCCTTCCCTCTCCTTTATACGAGCGTTCACCTGGAGACAGAATAAAAACACACGATCACAGTCATGACTTAAAGATGGCAAATATATCAGGTTTACACAGTGACCGCAGGATGTAAAGCAACTTCCAGACAGGCGATGTGCTCCCAAAGAGGTACAGAATAAAGCAAAAACAAGACACAAAATGAGAAAAAAGACTCACAAAACAACAGAGAAAAAAATGAGACAAAATCAGAGGAAAAAAGATGCAAAACAGTGGAAAGAACAACAAATGACCACAAAAATGTCACAAAATGACAGAAAAAAAGATAAAAATGCAAACAATACAAACAAGACAAAACAACAAAAACAAAATGACCACAAAAAGAAAAAAAACGTGTCCCAAAGAGACGCGAAACAACTGAACAAGACATAAAACAAGATTAGAGACTCACAATAAGAAAAAAGAAACACAAAATGGCAGAAAGGGGAGAAAACTTTCCCAAAGAGACACAAAAGCAAGACACAGAAACTAAAAACAAGACACAAAAATGTCACCAAGAGACAAAGACTGCAAAAAAAGACATGAAATGAGAAAAATGAGACATAAAATTAAAAAAATTAGACACAAAACAACAGAGAAGACAAAACTGCTCTAGAGACAAGTAAAAGAGCTAAAAAGAAGAAAAATGCTACCAACAATACAAATAAAACAGAGCAAAAAAAGGACCACAAAAAGAAAAAAACTGTCCCAAAGAAACAACAAAAACAAACAATGAGAAAAAAAAGGCACAAATTGACAGAAAGGAGACAAAATAACAAAAATGAGACACAAAATTAGACATAAAACGAAATTAGAGACACACAATAAGAAAAAAGAGACACAAAATGGCAGAAAGGAGAGAAAACTTTCCCAAAGAAATGCGAAATTTCAGAAGCGCGACACAAAACACACTAAAAACAAGACACAAAATGACCACAAAAAGACAAAAACTCTGAGGAAATATTCCTAAACAGCTGGAAGCAACAAACTGACTTGTGTGTCTGATGTGAAGAAATGTAGACCTACAGTGTGATCCTGACCTGGACTGATCCACTCTCCATCCTGTCTCAGGGATAAATTATAAATAAGAATTTAATGAAGCTGTAATTGTTCCACTTGGCTCTGACTGACATCTAAAGCTGCAAATACTTAATAAACTCAGAGGAAATAGTCCTAAACAGCTGGAGGCAACAAACCTCTGCTGCTGTTAGCATCGTTTGGGGAGAAAACTTACAATCATTATCTAAGCTGTTAGTGTCTGTTCATAAAGTTTTATTATTGTGACCATTTCACTTCGAAGTACATGATTTTTGTTTTTCTATATGTTAAAGTGATGTTTCTGTTCAGATGTGTGTTGGAAGTGAAAACTTTCTCAGTCCGATCTGTGAAGATGGCTGGAGAACTTTAACAGACAAGTGACTGAGGTCCTCGAACACATTCAGATGCGGTCAGACTAACAGAACAGGACTGAAGAGGTGTGACAGTAAATGAGAAGCGGGTTCACCTGCACCAGGATGTCGGCCAGGTGAGTGTCTCTGGAGCGGAGGCGGAGAGCACAGTTGAGTTCCTGGATGAACCAGGATCCTCTCTTGGTGTTCCTCATCGCTGCTGTGCCTTGTGGAGAAACAGATGAGACAGAAGAGCTTCAAACATCAGGAAGAGACGAGCTGCTGTCTGTTAAAATCAATATCACATTAACTGCTGACATTTATTTATGTTTCAAATACACTCTCAATCCCCGCTAAGATTAATTTAGTGATTGACAGAACATTTCTTATTGTTTTGGTTATTTTGCAGCAAAATCTATACTTTTGTTCTCCACATTTTCCTGCCTTATTTACTCCATCTCCATCCCTCTGCCCTGCTTTCATTCTCAGTTTGATCAGCGTTTAACCCTCTGAGCCCCAAAACCTGTCATCAGGTTTGAAAGAGTAATGATTGAATGATTTAGCTGCACATCTCATGAATGAATCCAAATGGGACAAACTTACAAATTGTCTGACCTTTGAGTGAAGCGAAGCCACAGATCATGTCGGACCTTTGGGGCAGTTTGATCCTCGGTTTGATCCCCAGAGCTCCTCTCTGCTGGGACTCTCCCTGCCCTTCCCTCCCAGCGTCCCGCTGCTCACAGCTGGGAGAAATGGTCCTCACTGGTCCGTCCATCTGCTCCACGCCACAGTCCATCTCCTCTGGAAGACAGGGTTCCAGTTCAGTCCTCAGCATCCAGTAGGTTTTACTTCATATTTACATCAGGGGTACAAACTCATTTTAGTTCAGGTTCCACATTCAGCTCAGTTTGATCTCCAGTGGACCGGATCAGTAAAATCACAGGATAATAACCTATAAATAACCACAACTTCAAATGTTTCCTTTGTTTTAGTGCAAAATTGTTCATTCTGAAAAAGTTCACATTTAAAGAATTATCTTTTTACAAAACATGATGAATCTGAAATTTCTTCAGAAAGAAAAATGTAATTTCAGCAATATTATGCTTCAGTTTATCATTTACACATTACAGCTTATAGATCAGAGAGTGTCTACAAAGGAACAAAACATTTAGTGATCTGGAACCGAACAATACAGGGGGTCTCGAGTTATGTCAGAATTCCGTTCCTACGACGCGACATAACTCGATTTTCACCGTAAGTTGGAACTCACATATGTACATAAGTACAATCCAATGTGGCGTACAACCATAAACAAAGCCGTCCCTCGTATAATGCTTTTAACGTCGTACGTCAGAATGATGGAACAAGACTGTCTTAATAAATTCATGGGAGATGGCGATGTAACCACGAAATGCTGTAGGTCGAGGACGTTGTGAACCGAGGACCTGCTGTAAAATATTTTACTTTATGATCAAAACGATAAAAGTCAAAAAACAGACAAGACAAAATATTACAAAAATTAAGACACAAAATGACAAAAACGAGACAAACGACAAAAACATGAGACAAGCAACAAAAGTCAGACAAAAAAGACAAAAAAACAATAAAAACAAGACAAAATATTACAAAAATGAGACAAAATGACAAAAAAATGGACAAGCAAGACAAAAAAACATGAACGACAAAAATGAGACAAAAGATGACAAAAGCGAGAAACAAAACAACAGAAAATAGACAAATGACGCAAGCAAGACAAAAGGAAAGACAAAACAACAAAACTGAGAAACAAAACGACAAAAACATGAGACAAGCAACAAAAGTCAGACAAAAAACAACAAAAACAAGACAAAATATTACAAAAATGAGACACAAAATGACAAAAAATGGACAAGCGAACAAAAAATAGACAAGAACAACAAAAATGAGACAAAAGATGACAAAGTGAGAAACAAAACGACAAAAAGCAACAAAAACAAGACATTTTAAAAATGAGGCATAAAATGACAAAAGTACAATGAACAATCTAGTATTTTACTTCTAGAAATAGTCTATAAATTATTTTAAATTTATAGTTTTACTAATTTACAATCTGCAGTTCATGTCTTCTCTGGAATTTTTACACTTTGAGGGCCGGATTGGACCCTCTGGAGGACCGCTTTTGGCCCGCGGGCCACATGTTGGACACCCCTGCTCCAGATGAATCACATCTTTAGGGCTTCTAGCAGCTCAGTGTTTGGAGGGTCAGGTTTTAGCATCATGAGGTGTGAAGTCAGACCACAAAATTCCATCACAGGGACAGAAGAATCCACCGGGAGTTTTAAGTCGCTGATTTTAATCATGCTTAACAACAGAGGCTTCCTCCTGTTCTGAAGAGGTTTCCTAATGTCGCCAATCTAATGAATGCTGAGTTTTACCTCCTCTGCAGGCCTGGATGAAGAACATCTTTGGTTTGTTCTGCAGCAGCGGACAGTGAGCGTTGTCGAAGGACTTAAACACCCAGTCCAGCTGAAAAAGAGCAAGTAGTATGAGTTAAATGTCAGAAAAAAGACACCACATACATCAAACCTGAAGCCTGTCAGACAAACCGACCTGCAGCAGCTGTCCGTCTGTCCCATAAACGGCTCCGTCCACTCCGTGAGAAAGCAAACACACCACACAGCTGTCCACCGTTTGGTGCCCCAGACATCTGCAGAATTCCTCGATGCAGTTCCTCATGCCCTGAATGGAGGAAAAAGAAGAGTCAAGGTCTGGACATGTGAGTCTCACCTCCAACAGGTGTGCTTCTAAAGACTGTTAGAACTAACTAATAAGATCAGGAGATGCTGAGATCAAAACGTTTCTAATGTCATCTCCTCACCTGATTCAGTGGTGAATGTTTTATCTATCAACACGTTCCACTTGATCCTGAAATTTCCAGGTGTCCTACCTGAGCAGTGAGGTCTCTGTGGACGGTCACCCGGTAGTCCAGCTCTGTGAAGAGCTTCCTGAGGACCTCGTCGTCCACCTCACCTCCCTTCCTGGGGTCCAGGTCAGAGGCGGCGTGAGAGTCGAAGGTCACGTTACTGATGACCAGAGCGAAGCCACGAGGAGACGAGTTCATTCTGTAGGACTGGAGAAGAAAGAGAAGGTTAATTCATTCTGCAAAAACAAGACACAAAATGAGAAGAATGAGACATAAAACAACAGAGACAAAACGGTCCAAGAGACACACAAAACTAAAAAAGATAGACCAAAACAAAAATTTGACAAAATCAGGGGAAAAGAATGATGCAAAATGACAGAAAGAAGATAAAACTGTCCTGAAGTGACAAGGAATGAGAAAAATAAGACACAAAAAGAGAAAAAAAGGTGCAAACCGGCAGAGAGGAGACAAAATAACAAAAATGAGACACAAAACGAGACAGAAAACAAGATATGAGACACAATAAGAAAAAAAGAGACACAAAATGACAGAAAGGAGACAAACTAAAATTAGACATAAAATGACCACAAAGAGACAAAACTGTCTAAAGCCCTATTCGCATGGGATTAGCATTACCTGGGGAGCTCTGGTGATTTGTAATAATTGAGGAGGAGGTTGGTGATCTTAATCCCGTGTGAATGTGCCATGTCAGTAGTTGGTAAAGTAATAATTCCAAAGCAAAATTACATACTATATTTCGCCAAACACCGACGTCCTGGGATAATACTAGTCCCGTGCGAATCTGCATCTCAGTGATTGGCTGCAGTGACAATTATTGACAGCATTTTAGGAGCAAATGCAGAAGTAGGTCAAATCTACAGGCCTATGGAGCATTCACAGAAACGGCAAAATCAGATCTACAAGAAGAAGGAAATTTGGGAGGATATTAGGATGGATGAGATGCGTAGCAGCATATGGTAAGCATATCTTTCAACAGGCTGAATCCAAACACCCTGACGGCCCGTTACCCCGACAACGCTGCCCGCTGTTCTCAAGTCACGCTGCTGCTTTGACATATTTACTGATGCTATGACGACTACATACCATGTAAAAGTGATCGTTTTTTAACCCGAACCACAAGCTTTCCATAAACCTAACCAAGTGGTTAGACACCCTAAAAATAGCGTTGCTACAATATAGGCTTTTAATGTTTTTAATGTTTATTCATGTGACTCGTGTCTGGTTTGTTTTGCGTGTAGCGGCCGGCCACTTTGCACATGGACGTGACGACAGCGCATGTTGTGACCTGCACAGATTTGACATCATATCTGGGCTGTAATGTCAGTAAATTGGAGTAAAATACAGACTTCACTTATCCCAGGAGAATGCACTGTGAGAAACACAAACATCCTGGGGTAATTCAAAAATTACCAGAGATCCCCAGGTAATACTAATCCCATGCCAATAGGGCTTTAGAGACACAAAACAACCAAAACAAGACATAAAACAAGATTAAAGACACACAATAAGAAAAGAGAGACACAAAACGGCAGAAAGGAGAGAAACCTGTCACAAAGAGACAAAAAATTTCACAAGTGAGACACAGAAAACATCAAATGAGAAAATGAGACGCAAAACAACAGGGAAGAGACAAAACTGTCCTAAAACAACTAAAAAAGATGTACACCTTAGATTACATCACCATCTAGTTTTATAATTGCAAAGCTGTAGTCTGGTATGATTTAACTGTCTTTTTCCAACTCAACCTTTCTGTTATTATATTTACAAATGCAGCTAAACTGTTCTGTCCTCTGAGCTCGCGTCCAAACAGCTGGTGTGACTCTGAAGGTTTTTGTTTCTCCAGAGGCTACAGGTGAGTCATCACAGAGCTCACCTGCGAAGACATTTACCTGCTGGCAGTGAGAGAGGTAAAAGTCAGGAGTGCAGGGGAGAACGGGAGTGTTGATGGGACTGTCGGCATCCAGACTGAACTCCATGGACTCTGCAGAAAAACACCAACGAGAAGTTACATCAGTTCTAGGCTCTAAAGTTAATTCATTTATACGCTAATCATCTGATAGAACAAACTCTTGCTGCTGCTTATGCTTAGATGTAAAAACAATGATGATAAATGAGTCATTTCAGGCTTTTTCAGGTTTGGAGTTTTAGTCCAAAGAAGTTTCTTGTCCTCCTAAATCAAAGGAGAATTATCAGTTGTTCTCTCTCAATAATGTAAAAACCACATAAGATTTAAATTTATTTACAACAAATCATGAGGGAAATGATGCCATGTTATAAATCAGCTGTAATTCTTATTTTTCTTCAGGAGAGACGACTAAAGTTGATCTTCCACATTGGAATGATGTGTTTAGATTCTCCATATTGTACAGAATATTAAATTTACCCAGCAGTGTGTTTGTTTTCCTGTCTCATGATCTGAGTTGGTGTAATATTTCCCTGACAGCAACCACAGCTCTAATCTCTCAGAGTGTTCAGATCAGTGACGGCTCCAGCTGGCTGTGATGTAACGACAAACTTTGTACAACAAACACTGTGAATGAGTCACTGTTTGGGCGTGGCGTCTGCAGACAGCAGCCAAACACTTCTCGCTGATTAGAGTTCAAACAGTGAACTCACTGAGCAGCTGCTGGGTAGAAGAGCTCTCCTGTTCACGTATAATCAGTTAGCTTTCTTAAAACCAGACAGCAGGTGTTCGGTTTAGTCTATTTACCACCTGGAGTCTCCAGGAAACAAACACCTGAAACCTGAGGGCTGAACTTTTCCCTCAGCTGAGAATCTGCATCGCTCATAAATAAACATCATGAAACGCTTTGGTTTAAGGGAGACGCTTCTTACGGCTGATTTAAAACCTAAACTCTGAACACAACCTGGTCTGGACCAGTTTAGCTCCACAGCATCAGTTACCATGGAGATCTAGCTCCGCAGCATTAGTTACTGTAGAGATCTAACTGATGCTGTGGTTCTTATTTTGGTCGTTTTGTGTCTTCTTTTGGTTGGTTTGTGTCTTGTTTCTGTCCTTTCCTGTCTTGTTCTTGTCATTTTATGTCTTGTTTTTGCTGTTTTCTCTCTTATTTTGGCTGTTTCGTGTCTTGTTTTTCTCATATTATGGCTTGTTTTTGTCGTAGTTAGATTCCTGCAGCATCAGTTACCATGGAGATTTATCTCCACAGTATCAGTTACCATGGAGATCTAGCAGGTTAAAGCACCTTAACACCTTTGTGATACTGTAAACTCTGACTTTCGGCTGATCATACCTGCTAACCCACTAATTTCACCTCATAGTTCAGCCCTCTGGTTGAACCTGATAAAACAGGAATCTCTGCAGCTCACCTTGAGTCCTCTGTCGCTTCACTGAAACTTCCTCCTGAGTTGGAAGTGGAAGAGAAGAATCCCCAACCCTCTGAAATCAGAAACGAGACAGAAGCTGCTGAACAGACGGACAGACGAAGCTGTTGTTTGCTGTGTTAATGCAGCATCTGTAATCTGAATTAACTATCTCCCTGTCAGCTGCGTGGATGTAAAACACGATGATCCTCATGTCTGGCTGTTTATCTCCTGCTGCTTTCTGCCTCTCTGACGAATCTGAGCTGATATCTGAGGCCTGAAACTGGACTGCTGAGGAGCTGCTCACCTCACTGCTCTCTGCTACTGAGGACGTCTGCAAAACACCACGACATTGAAGCTCAACATCCATTAAACTGAACTGTTAACTATGAAAGATGCTCCCTAACAGACAAAGGTCTCCTCAGGGTTGGGTGTTGTTTGTATTTTAATGATTCTCAGTTTATTTGAGGGTCAGGAGGTTAAAGTTTCGATCAGGTTAATACAATATAATATTCTCAGTTATATTATAACAATCACAGGAGACATTTTTCTGAATTTAGTACATTTTCCTGGATCTGAATACTTTCTCCATTTCTGTCTATCAGGGAAAACAAACCCTTAGTGACCCTGAATAATCAGAATTATTATACTGACTATATTTTATCCATGCTACAAAAAATAAAGAATAATCAGAAAAAAACACAGAGGGAATCTGACAGAAAAATATGTTAATAAACAGCTGAAAACTACAATTTCAAAAAACTGAAAATAACTGAAAGCATCTGTAAAATAATCAGATTTTTAGTATGACAAGCTGTACCCCAAAAACAAAAACACTGCCAGATATCAAAGCAGGTAAAACTGTAAAATTTCAGACTTTTATTTCTAACGGTTTCTGGAACATTCTCATTTAAACAGGCTCACCTTTCAATGTGCAAAAAATAAATACGTCGAAGGGCAATTTTTAAAAGAGAACTCAATCTAAAATTTCACATATGACATTTTAAATATCCAGAGTTTGAGGTATAAAAAAGTTTCAACCAAATCAGAGATGATGGAACAGACGGATCCGGATGATTTGAGATGAAATAACCCAAAAACATCAGGAGATTTAAGACACACAGGAGTGTAACTCACATCACTAACGGACAGAATATTACAGAATATTTAAATCTGGCATGACACAAATTACCGATAAGCAGAACCGAAATGAAATTCTTTTTATGATTACATCATGTGTAATTTTGCTCTCTTATGTTGTATATATTTTTGTAAGGTGTGTTATATAGACTATTTTTGATGTTGCTATTTGGAGAGCACTAAACCGATTTTCACTGTTGTCTGTAACAGTGACAATAAAGATCTATTCTATTCTAAATTATTTTAATGATTCTCTTGAAATTGGAATATTGGAACCAGTTCTCGACGCCCAACTCTACTTTTCCTGAGTTTTTGTTCCTTCCATGTTAGTTTTATGTGAGATGTCGACAGTGAAAATCCCCTCAGTGATATTAGAAGTAATCATCTCACCTCTCTCTTCTTCTCTGTCCTCTCCATGACCAGTTGTCCCGACTTTCCCTCCGGTTCTTCCTCAGGATGAAGATTCTGAGAGAAAACAGAGTCAGAGGTGCACTGAGTCAGAACTGGAGGACATTTACACCCATCAAACTCCTTCAAAATACTAAAACATGCAGTAGTTGTGTAAATGTTCTTGTCCTGAGACCAAATGTAAAAAAATAGGAGAAAAGAATGTTTGAAAATGTTTTTAAAATACCAAATAAGTCTGGAGTTCCTCCTAAAATGACATTTTTCTCTTGTCTCACCTCCCTGATGACCAAACTGAATCTCTAATAAAACAGTTCAAATGAAATTTAAATCTTTAAATACCTCTTTTTGGTTTTATTTTTTTCATTGCTGTCTCTTGTAATTGTTGGAACATTTTTCTCATCAACATAATATTTTAAATAGTAATTATTATGCATGTAACGTGTGTCCCACAACTGTTGATGACGTTTTTGTCGTTTTGTGTCTCATTTTCGTCATTCCGTGTCTCGTCTTTGTCATTTTGTGTTTCGTTTTGTGTCTCATTGTTATTTCCATCATCCAACAGTGTTCCTACAGAATGTATAGAACAAAGCTATGTCCTCTCTTCTATTTTCCATATTTCCATGCCATCGTCAGGCTTGATTGAATGTCTCCCTCTACCTCATATTATCAGGATCACACTAATTCTTTGGACTGTTTTCCATCAGTCAGTTTGTCCTCTTGGTCAGCAGTAACAGCAGCTAAATATCTAGCTTCTACTGCTGAGAAAAAGATCACATTACCATGGATTAGCAACCCTGTTACTGTGATTAGAGTAGGGTTAGCAAACAACACAGAAAACATGGAATAAAAATGCTACCATTGATGTGGAAGCTGAGCCAATCAATACCTATTATTGATGAATGTGGAGCAGAAAACTGGAAAAGAGGTTTATTTTTCAAACATTTTGAAGCCCAGATGTCCTCCAGTTCTGAAATGATCCAATAACAGTCTGCTGTGGTCCACTATATTCCTAAACATCTGATCTGCTTTTGCCAGTAAATGCTTAAATGCTTATTTGCAGGTTCAGCGTTTTATTTTCTGAGCGATATATGGCAAAAAAAAACACTTCTGGATGAGTAAAATCTTATCTTAAATATCTTATGTAATCCATGTATCTTTGTCATGTATATCACTGCTTCACTGTTGGTCCTCCAGCCAACCAATCAGATATTAGATGGGACTTGTCACCATGGTAACCAAAAAAATGGCAGCGATGCTTCAAACATGTAGTCAAAGCATCATATTATAGCACAAACCAGGACTTTTTGCCAAACCTAACCAAGTAATCAAGCCTCTCACATGTAAAAGTGTTGACAAAGTGTGAAACTTTCCTAAACTGAACCAGAAAACGAGTAAAAACTGAAAGTAAACAACAGAAAACAAAACTTATTTCTGAAACTGATGGATTCTCATCCTGCTCAGGATTTGAACTCTGGTCTTCTGGATGAGAGTCTGGTCAAACTGAGCACTTTTCCCCAAAGTGTCACAGATTAGATTTATTTCAAAACTTTATTAGGTTCCCTTCAAAAACATATATGAGAATGCAGTTTATTTGTGCAGGAATGTATTGTGTAGACTGGGTTGGTATTGTGTAGCTCTGTGCGGGGATGATGATCAGAGGTTCATTAACTCACTTCGGCGTCTCTCTTTGGTGATTCTGTCAGGAGGTCACTCAGGTGCTGCTGTTCGGTTTCTTTTAAAGCCGAGATGAAGCTGCTGAAGGCTCGAGGTCCTCGCTTCGGTAGAAGAAGAAGCAAACGCCAGCTGCGTTTCTGAGACGTTTGTTCTGCCTACAGGAGAGGAGGAAAGAGGAAGATTTAAAAGAAGCATACATTTAATCTAAACGTAGAGCTGAAAAATAAACAGATTTCAAATTATAACTCGACACAACTAAGCTGCAATTTACGATTTCTGCTATGCAGCATGTCTGACAGGGGATTTAAACTGTGTCGGAGGTTTTACAGATTCATGTTGTCCTTCACATCGATCACATTTTTAAAAGTGTCTCATCTGGTAATAACCCATCAAAGCTGAGGTTCAACTTAAAAAACTGACACTACCGTTCAAAACATTTGGGGTCATCCAGACAATATATTAATTAAAGTTGCCCTATATTAGTTAAAGTTGCTCTATATTAGTTTACGTTGCTCCAAAATGACTTCAAGTGGCTCCATATTAGCTAAAGCTGCTCTACATTATTTAAAGTTGCTCCAAATTAGTTAAAGTTGCTTTACATGATTTAAAGTTGCTCAAAAATGAGCTAACGTTGCTCAAAAATTTGTTGATGTTGCTCTACCTTAGTTAAAGTTGGTCTAAAGGAGTTAAAGTTTCTCTATATTATTTGAAGTTGCTCTATATGAGATAAAGTTGCTCTAGATTAAAGTTGATCTATATTAGTTAAAGTTGCTCTACATTAGTAAAAATTGCTCTAAATGAGTTAAAGTTGCTCTACATTAATCCAAATTTTGACCAGGACCTTTCCCACCTCGCTGTCAGCTGATTGGCTGCTGACGGCCCGTTTATCCAGGTGAACCTACCAGGATGCTCTCTGCCATGCTCTCCGTCAGGATGCTGTCGGCCTGCAGCGACTGGACCAGCAGCTCGTCCACCACCAGCTGCTTGCAGAGATCCGCTGAACGTCTCTTCAGAGCCTGCCGGTCCCGATCCGACATCCCGCACTCCAGCATGATCGGTCTGCAGAAGAACCAGACAGCAGCGTCAGACCTGGAGGAAAAAATCCTGAATGTTTAACACACAGAGCCTCATCTCAGTGGAAGTGTTTTGTGATATAAATAGTAATAAAAGCCACGATAATAAATATATACTGAAACTGAAGAGGGAAGCAGAAGACAGTGAACCAACAACAAAAAAAAACCACAGGTGAAAAGAAAAACAGATAAGAACACAGTAAAATAAACACATGAAGAGAAGCTTTGAGAAGAGGCTCAATAAAACTGTTAGAGCGTGTCGAGTGTTCAATTGAGGATTTTTTTCCAGTTCAAAGTCTCAAAGCGGGATATTTATGACAGAAAATTATTCTGTGTTTGCCCGTCACTGCATATTATGATTATTAAATTAACTAAAATACGACAACAGGCAGCTGAGAGACAATAAAAACACATCGTATTGTTTTAATGTTTAGTTGCTTCAGTTAAATCAATAGTTAAACATGGACAGATTTTACGATAAGTTAAAATACTGCTGACTTTTTATTAACTTTCAGCACAGTACTGCAACTGGACAGTATTTTTGCACAAGTTTTTGCACAATTCTCACTTTAGCAATTTTCATTTTGCACTACTGTGTCCCTATACTCTTCTCTAGATGTGTAAATATACCTTTCTATAGTTATTTTATTATTCTCCTTATTCCTAGAGTAACATCAACAGCTAAAACCAAATTCCTTGTATGTTGTGTACATAGTTGGCAATTAAAGCTGATTCTGTGGTTGCAAATTTTTTTTCAGATTATTATTATTTATTATAAAGACATTTTCACCACCCTGATGCATTTTAGAGACAAAATAATGAAAATAATCCAAAATACAATCAGCAGATTAAATGGTAATGTGGAAATAATTGTTAGTTGTTGCCCTAAAGAGGCTAAAAATACAGATTTATTAGTAGTTTCTCTAAAAGTCATGCTAAAATCATGTCACACCATGAACTAATTGCACAGAACATGATTATTTTCATTATCTATTAGTCTACTGAATGTCTTCTCCATTAATCAATCAGTTGTTTGGTTCTAAAATGTCAGAAAATTATGAAAAACGTCCTCAAATGTCTTGTTTAGTCCAAAGATTACTGTCACAGAGGAAAGAAGCCTGAAAATATTCACATTTAAGAAGCTGAAATCACAGAATTTAGACTGTTTTTACAAAAAATCTAATTATCCTGATTCTAAAATCAGGTGGAGGTGACCAAATTGCAGCTAAAAATCTGGATAAAGGTTCTCTTGTCTGGTTTAAATCTAAATGTTTTTGGATGGAGTTTGGTTAAATGAAGATTTATCAAAGGACTGCAACTAAAATTATAAAAAATGAAAAAAATACTGTCATATAGGAAGAAAAAGAAACAAAACATTCACATTTAAGATGCTGGACACAGTTTTTAGACTGTTCTTATCTACGGATTAATAGATTATTCTAAAATCGGCTGGAGGCGATCAAATTGGACCAAAAAATCTGAATAAAGGTTCTCTTGTCTGGTTTAAACCTCAATGTTTTTGGATGGAGTTCGGGTTAATGAAGCTTCATTAAAGGGCAAAAACTAAAGATTATTTTAAATATTGATTTACAAAATGTGTTGTTTAGTCTCTAAAATGTCAGAAAATAATGAAAAACATGAATCAGAGTTTCCACAAATGTCTTGTTTAGTCCAATGATCTTCAGTTTACTGTCGCAGAGAAAAGAAACCAGAAAATATTCACATGTAAGAAGCTGAAATAACAGAATTTAGACTGTTTGAATTCCTAAAAAATAGTTACTTTGTCTCTAAAAAGCTAGAAAATGGTGGAAAATATGTGAACCTGCTCCTCTTTTTCTATATTATATAAAGTTCTACTCACCCATATTGCTGCATTTATAATTATAATTCTAAGGCATCTTTACATCATACATCAGATTAATTCTTACAGTTAGAGAGAACCACTGGTTGAAATAACCTGCACTAAAGGTCATAATAATTTTAAAATAAACTGAATTTCTGCAGATTCTCAGGTTAAAATAAACGCTGCTGGACAGGACAGAACCGTGCATGTGATCAGAACCGAATCACAACAAATCCTCGGTGTGTCTCCGGTGTTTCTGTTTCTACTGTCTGGTTCTACTACCAGTACTGCAGCACTACTGTAGTTTTTACGCTTTCTGTTGTACCACTTTTAGCTTAAAGTGACATTTACATGGTGAAAATAAAGAACCTGTTAGAGGCAGTGAAAGTAAATCAAGCAATGCAAGTTTAAATCACACACAGCAGCTAACAGCACTCCAGAGGACGTTAATAAATCGATATTATTACCTATAAATTAACATTTCAGCAGCCTGGGAGTTTATTTACGCTAACATGACCGCTGGCGGCTAATTACGATGCTAACTAGCTAGCAGGCTAACTTTGACTTTTTCTCGCGTTAAAGCGGGTTTAAATAAAACCCTTCCACACCGGGCTCTTACCGTGTTTCTGTTCCTGCAACAGAAGGTAAAATCGAGACGAAAAACTACCGCAAACCGTCTCCGTGTCCGTCACTGTTCCACGCAAATTTACATCCTCCACAAAGCAACTTCCGCGGTTTGTGATAAGACGCTTCAGGATTTTGGCCAATGAAAGCGTCTTAAACGGTGAGTGACGTTTCGATTAGCCAGTCATCGGGCTTAACGCCCGCCGTTGCCCCTCGTGGTAAAGTAATGTGAAGTTATGATATGAAGGATTTTGAATTTGAATTTTTCCTGTAAATAAGCAGCCAATTGATAAGAAGCTCAGTGAGGAAACCAACAGCCCTCAGATACAGAGGAGCTTTGATAAGAACAGAAAGGATTGACTCTAGATAAGGTTTAAATTAACTTACAATTAAACAAAAAGAAAGGTTTAATTAAGACATGCAGTGATGTAAATATGTAAAGTCAAAGTTTTTAAATACAAAAATAAGACTGCTGGGGATGAATTTAAGCTTAAATATTAAAGTTTAGACACCACCATGTTAGTGGTCATGCCAATTTACCGTCTAATTTAAACATCAAGATTAAGATCATACAATATTATTAATTATTATTATAACTACCTGACAAACTAATATGATTAAATATTAATTTTAGGACTTTACAGTATTACTTAGGCAAATTTACCCAACTTACATATGTATTATGTTTTTACAGTATTGTTAAATATGCAAATTTACCTGACTAAATTAAAGAATATAATCCAACAATATCATCCATCCATCCATCCATTATCTATACACCGCTTAATCCTCACTAGGGTCATGGGGGGGCTGGAGACTATCCCAGCTGACTCAGGTGAAGGCAGGGGACACCCTAGACAGGTCACCAGTCTGTCACAGGGCTACATACAAAGACAAACAATCACTCTCACATTCACACCTACGGGCAATTTAGAATGATCAATTAACCTCAGCATATTTTTGGACTGTGGGAGGAAGCCGGAGTACCCGGAGAAAACCCACGCATGCACAGGGAGAACATGCAAACTCCATGCAGAAAGATCCCGGGAAAGCCGGGACGCGAACCAGGGACCTTCTTGCTGCAAAGTGAAAGTGCTAACCACTACACCACTGTGCAGCCCCAACAATATCATATGAAATATAATTTAAAATGTATCTAATAAGTTTAATTATAGAGGTTAAGGCCATACAATATTCTTTATTTTGCTAATTAATTGAGTGATGTGTTAAGATGTTAAATTAATTCCAACATTACGATTCTAAAAATAAAATAAGACCCTATTGGAATGCAAGAGTTTCTTATTTTGTGTCTTTTTTTTGTCATTTTGTGTCTTGTTTTTCTCATTGTGTGTTTTGTTTTTGTCATTTGGGTTTTCTTTTTGTCATTTTGTGTCTCATTCTTGTCATTTTGTATCTCGTTTATTTTGCTTTGTATCTCGTTTCTGTTTTGTGTCTTGTTTCTGTCATTTTATGTCTCGTTTTTGTCCTTCTGTGTCATTTTGTATCTCCTTTTGTGTCTTGTTAGGGTCCGAGCACCGAATGGTGCGAAGACCCTATTGGAATTCGTCGGGTTTATTATTATTATTATTTTTATTTTTTCTCCCGTCTTTTGAATTGCCTTTTTGGCGGCCTTATCATACCCCAAAACGTGTGAAACTTGGCATGCTCATCAGGACTGGTGAAAAATTTGATATTTTATGGGCGTTGCGCATGTGTGTGGCAAAATGACTCCATAGCGCCCCCTGGAAAATTGAAAATGTGGTCATTAGGCCAACTTGCAAGACCTTTCATCTACAGCTACAAAATTTTGCATGCATATTCAGCACATCTGTCTTCTATGTCCATGTGTAGTTGTCTGTTAGTTTGAAATGTCAGATAGTCTGAGGACTGAAATGTGCAAAGTGTCTTAGTACTTCTCTGTTAGTTAGAAATTTCAGTTTAATTGAAGCCTTAAAAGTTGTGAACATGAGTCTTGATTTCACATTTAGAGTATCCATTTGAGTTTTGGTGAGACGTTCACCTGTGTGCTATTTAGAAATGGTGAAGAAACTTTGATTGTATTCACTGAAAAGTATAGTTAGTGGTGATCAGAAGGTAACATTAGTTTGATCAATGTGATCAATTAGTAGACTTTATGAGGGAAGCAGTTTTGAGAAAAGAGTTATTAGTAAATCAATTCATAGTGCAAGCCAGAACATTGAAAGAGGAAGTGTTTGAAGAAACAACCAGATGTTTTTGTTTCAGAATAGAAAACGTTTTAAGATATGTAAATTTATTTATTTATTTTTTTTTTGGATTTTGTTATTGTGTCTTCTCTGTAACTAGATATTCAAAAGTGTCACTGGTGTTTTTCAAATTTTTTGTCTGTATTTAGATTCATCTTAAAAGTTTAGTCTTGGTCTTTTGTCATTCTTCATGATTTTATAATATTAGATTAGATGTACAACTGTTTTGTCTTTTTAATGTGTAATTGTTGAGTGAAAAGTATTATTGGATGTGATGAGTTAAAATATTATTTTCAATATTAAATGTTTAAACTCTTGTAGTTTGTAATGTTAAGAACTTGTAGTAGATTTTAATGTGTAATTGTATATTTAAAGTTTTCATAGTAAATTGTGTTTAATTGCTAGTAAAAGTGTTATTGTCTTTAAGGTGTTTATTTGTAAAGAAACATTGAACTATTTAAATAAGTGTACTAATGTCTTTCACTTTTTGTTTGGATAGGCGTAGTGAGAGACAGGCAGACAACGGGGCAGAAATAAGAATGAGAGCAACTCATATAGCACGGGGTTGCCAGCGAGAATCGAACCCGGGCCTCAGCGTCGGGGACCTAGTACATGCGTGAGTGGCTTAATCCGTTCAACTATAGCAATTCATCAAAAGTTATCAAAATGCTCACCTTAAGTCTGAGGGCGTGGCCATGGCGGCCTCGTGAATTTTGATGCTTCGCCATGAAACATCAACTGCTGTGTAACTGCCCTAAACATGCTCCAATCTGCCTCAAACTTTACAGGTGTGATCAGAGTCCAGTCCTGATCACATCCATAGGCCGACATAAACTCTCGGTCGCAGCGCCACCTGGTGGTTGGAAGGAAATGCTCTATAACTAGCCTGGACATGGTCCGATCTGCCTGAAATTTTACGTGTGATCAGAGTCTGACCCTGATCACATCCATAGGCCAATATACACTCTCGGTCACAGCGCCACCTGGTGGATGGACAGGAAAAGTTCTAGAAGTAGCCTGAATATGCTCCAATCTGCCTGAAATTTTGCACGTGTGATCAGAGTCCGGCCCTCATCGCATCCGTAGGCCGACATGCACTCTCGGTCGCAGCGCCACCTGGTGGATGTGCGTGGATTCGCCGACCAGCAAGGATGCGAGGACCCGTCCAACGCTGCTTGCAGCTTTAGTTTACTTTTTGATCGCAACAACTTGTCAAGATATGGAAATGATTTTAATTTGATATTCATTTCCACGTGTAGTAATCCTGACACCACAGCATACAAACTAAACAGGAACTATTAAGGAAGAAGTTTCGGTTATCTCCCTGCCTTGTAAATGGAGAAAATTTATTTTTAAAAAATGCATAAAAGTTTTCTTGGTGCATGAACTGAGGCTGCTGACTGACCTTATATTGCACAATGTTCAATGTCTTTAAATATTTTCACAGTAAGGATTCATCTGTCGATCTATCTATACCTGAAACCTGATCCTCTGTATATAGTCTTCTACATGTTTGTTGTTTTTTTTTTTTTTTTTAAGAATAAAGTCATCTGTATATAATGCTATGGGCAATTTTTGCACCGTTTTTTTCTTATTTATTCTTGCACTGCCTTTATACTCTTATACTTTCTCCTTTCCTAAGGAAGAAGTTTCGGTTATTTCCCCAGTTATGTTTGAAATGTAACATTACTTCTTCAGCTCAGTGCATCAGTGATCATATTGGTTTAGTGGTTGGAAGTCAATAAAACATTAGCGTCAGTCAAATTGAATGCGTCAGTGGATGGAAGTGGTGGCTGCTGCCTTGTGCTGCTCTTCACTTCACTGTAGCTCCATGGCTCCATCTGCTGGACGGACAGAAGTGCAGCAGCTGATGGCAGCTTCTTTGACCTCGCTGCTGTCAGACCCACAGATTAGGGTTTATTTCAGATATATATAATAGAAAATAGTAATTAAAAAATAAGCTGATGTTGTATTTTTGCAGCAGTGAGTTTTACAGGTTTAAGAGCAACCAGTCAAAGGTTATTACTGAGGATTTTAAACAAAAACATTCAGGCAAACAGTTAACATCATAGGGTGCCTGACATGTTTGTTTTTTTCCGGGTCGATACAGATTTTTTTTGTAATCAAGGAGATCAATAACCAAGATTTGGAATCACTACACATTTGCAGAAAAAATAAAGTTTTTGAACAGCAAATAAAGTTAAGTTAAAATTAAAATAATCACGAGTTGCAGCCTTTGCTTATTTATGTTTTACATGCTGAAGTTGTCCTTCAGTGTTTCACTGATCAGATTGTGCTGTGGGCAGGAACAAGATCAGAGGGAGGCAGCTGCAGCAGACCCAAAGTAGTTTCACATTCATTTATCTGATCAGATTTCAGGGGGCTTTTTTTTTTTTTTTTAAGAAATGGGACCAATAATTGAAAACATGCTAAATATCAGATGGGATCATTGGTGTCACAGGACATCTGCAGACACAGGTCAAAGATTACAAGGAGTTTATTTAACGAATGAAACTAAAACCAACACAGAAAGGATAACTAAACCAAGGTGAAAACAAAAAGGGGAAACCAGACTAATTGTAGGAGAAAGGTTCTGGTTTCAAAGTCTGTGGTCTGGCAGAGAGCGGAAGAATGAAGAACCGGGCCTTCGTGGATTAAGGTGATTGAGAACAGGTGAATCAACCCCCACACCTGTGAGAGAGATGGATGGATGGATGGATGGATGGATAGATGGATGGATGGATGGATGGATGGATGGATGGATGGATGGATGGATGGATGGATGGATGGATAGATAGGTAGGGAGGTAGATGGACCATAGATAGATGGATGGATAGGTAGATCCTGCAGTGGGGAAATTTTCAGTGTGGCAGTAGCAGATAGGAAAAAAAGTTAAAAAAAAAAAAAAAAAAGCAGCACTCAGTGCACAGATATAAATAGATGCTTTCTCCTTAGAGAAGAAATAGAAATGCTTGTAAAAAAAAAAAAAAACCCTGTGAAATTGCACATATTGACTTATTTACATTTTATTGCAGTTACTTCATGGGTGATCTGAACTACTGGGAGCAGGCTTGATTGAACACAGTCTGACTGCTGCAGGAAGGAAGGACCTCCTTCAAACATCGTGGGTGAAGCAGTCTGTCCCTGAAGGAGCTGCCGGTGATGGTCCTGTTTCCTGCAGGGGGTGGGAGATGTCCTCCATGATAGACAACAGCTTTGTCATCATCCTCCTGTCTACCACCAGCCCAGGACAGAGCTTGCTTTCTTAACCAGTTTCTTTAGTCTCTTCCTGTCTGCAGCCGTGATGCTGCTGCTCCAGCAGACCAGTCCATACAGGATGGCTGATACCACCACACAACCATAAAAGGTCCTCAGAATTGCTCCCTGCACCCCGAAGGACCTCAGTTTCCTGGGCAGGTGAAGTCTGTTCTGACCTTTCTTACACCGTGCGTTGGTGTTCTATCTCTAGACATGTTTGAATGTCTTTATCAATAAATGCTCAAACATATGTTGAGTGTCAGCTCAGCTCTTTGTTCCATACATGTAAATGTTCCTATGTGATCGGTGTCTTGCAGTCAGAGTGTAAAGAATTGAAGCTGTCAGAGGCTTTCTGTGGTGAAGAGGCTGCAGGACATCAGCTGCTCCAACAGGTGAAGCCTTTGTTCTTTGGCTCCAACCAGAAGCAGCAATAAATCAGCATGAGCTGCAGCTTATCCACCTCATAGAGTGTATAATAAAGAAACCAAGAGGTTTTAGTTGATAGCTGTCGCTAGCAGTGTGTTGTTCAGGTTGTGAGGAGAAGTAAAAAGCTTACAGCACCTGGTATTCCCACGTAGTCTCCCATCCAAATACTAACCAGGCCCAACCCTGCTTAGCTTTGCAGATCAGATGAGATTGGGTGTATTCAGTCTCAGAGACAAACCTCACATGATTCAGATCTCCACTCACACCTTTTATTTGTCGTTTGGTTGCGCCAGTACTAATTGATAGCATCATTTAAGCAAAGTTAGAGCAACATCTTGTAGGACAGGTGGTGTAGAGGTAAGTTTTTTGCCTCCCCGGTACCTTAGTACCTTTATTATCTTCACTTCCTTAATACTTTTGTGTACCATCATTTACGAAAACTAACAGCTACACCCAGTAGGAAGGATAGTGCAGTGGTAAGTTATCTGCCTCTCATCCAGGAGGTCCTTGGTTGGAATCCAGCTCAAGGCTCTTTTTACACTTTGGCTGCATGACAACCTCTTGCAACCATCATTACAACAAACTCCACCAAGGACCTTGTGTGACAGATAGCTCACACAGAGGGTGTGTGTCTGTCATGTGGATGGTCACGGTTCGAATCCCTGCTGTGGTGTGGAGTGTCACTGGACTGGACTGGACCGGACTGGACTGGACCTTGGCAAAAAGGAAAACAAGGAGATTTACCCATAAGCAAGGCACGAAGGCACGAAGGCACGAAGGCACGAAGGCACGAAGGCACGAAGGCACGAAGGCACGAAGGCACGAAGGCACGAAGGCACGAAGGCACGAAGGCACGAAGGCACGAAGGCACGAAGGCACGAAGGCACGAAGGCACGAAGGCACGAAGGCACGAAGGCACGAAGGCACGAAGGCACGAAGGCACGAAGGCACGAAGGCACGAAGGCACGAAGGCACGAAGGCACGAAGGCACGAAGGCACGAAGGCACGAAGGCACGAAGGCACGAAGGCACGAAGGCACGAAGGCACGAAGGCACGAAGGCACGAAGGCAGATTTTTGGCAAATTTTGCCCAAATGTAAAAAAATACAGGCTTTTCTTCTATTCGTCAAGGCGGTGACATCAACACTGAAAGAAAAAAAAACAATCCACAAAATCAAAAAAGAAGATAATCTACCTACAACTTTTAAAGGACACGCTAAAAAACACAATACTAAAAAGTCACACTCTTCTCCTCATCACTCATTTTTACATTTAACACAATTTCAAAGCCACACAAATCACATTCTTCATGTCAAATCACTTCTCTTCACTACAAATGGGAGAGAACAGCAAACAAATAAAATACAACTTATGGCTTAAATATCTTCAAAATCTCTTTGCTATTCCTCTACATTCAAATTCCTCAACACCACTCAACAATCACCTGCAGGATCTCTTACTTCTTTCTTAGCTCTGACAAAACATCTTCAAGACTCTGAGAAGACAACTCATTTTCAACACATTTGCTGCTTCGTCTAAGTGTCCACACACATCTCCAGTCATCCACAGGCCTCACCACTGATCAGCTGCACAAACTTACATGTTAAACTTCTCCAAAGATAAAATACAGGCCCTTCTGTCTGATCACAACTTTTACTGGTGGCTCATATTTCAAGTTCATTTCCTTGCAAAGTCTTTATTTTGGATTAAAGTGGGATCTGTGACCAGGCAGATCACTTGTTTATTCTTAGCATTTGGATTTCACCTGTCATGTAGAAAAATAGAAATATCTTTGCATTGATTCAGCTAAACTAACTGCAGACACTGAGAGGCGTAAAGTTCAACAAATGCTGTTTTTATTTACTTCACTGGTGACATCAGTAGATGCTTGCAGTGAAACCACCACTGCAAATATTTATGCATTTAAGTATTACAACTGAAAACTCCCTACAAACGTCCACTTCTAACACCACAAACATTGTCCAGAGGAAATGATATTAGCTGAACATAAAAACATGTAAAACAGCTCTGATGCTTTCATCCTGAGCTCCACTCAAACATTTCACTGTGCAGCAGCTCAGCAGTTTGTTTAAGAAAAGCATTTAGGTTCAATCTGTGAAGCCCAAAACCCACCAGCTTTGAAAAATGACACCATTTACCAGAGTCACAAACTGTAAAAACAGAAGGAATTGTTGGATTTTCTATGTGAATGTGTCGCCTCTCTAGTTAACTCACCCGGTTACGTCTCCATCCTGACGCTGCTCTGCTGGACCGGAGCTTCTGGACCAGCCGGGTGGACCTTCCTTCACAGATCTTCCCGGTGGGAGTGATTCTGAGTCGGCCTTGGTTGACTGCAAACTCCTTAAAATGGACACATGAGAGGAAATCGTGGACAAATCGATACAACAGCTTGTTCGGTTTGTCCTGTTCTTAAATGGGTAGAAAACTGCTGAGAGCTCTCAGTTCAATTCAATTTTCAATTCAATTTTATTTATATAGCGCCAATTACAGTCAAATTGTCTCGAGACGCTTTACAGAACCCATATGCCTGACCCCCAGAGCAAGCCAAAAGGCGACAGTGGCAGGGAAAACACCCTTTTAACAGGGAATAAACCTCGAGCAGAACCCGGCTCTAATGTGGGGGGAACCATCTGCCTGCTGGCCGGGCGGGTTGAGAGGGACAGAAGAGGTAGAAAGGTAGAGATAGAGGGGTAGAGGTAGAGATAGAGGGGTAGAGATAGAGAGGTGGGGGGTGGGACACAAGGACCATAAAACACAGCCACACATCTGAAGCATCCAGCATCCAGCTCTGGGACCAGGGACACTCGGAGAAAGGACACAGAAAGAAACAGAGTGAATGTAATGCAATAATGGTATATGTAGTAAATACATAGGTAGTTAGAGAAGGGCTCAGTGCATCAAGAGAGGTTCCCCAGCAGCCTAGGCCTATAGCAGCATAACTAGGGGCAAACTAAAGGGACGTCAAGAGGGGAAGTCAGTTGTGCAAATGAAAACA
Organism: Amphiprion percula; assembly: GCA_003047355.2. Classification (NCBI taxonomy): domain Eukaryota; kingdom Metazoa; phylum Chordata; class Actinopteri; family Pomacentridae; genus Amphiprion; species Amphiprion percula. The sequence continues at coordinate 39,734,265 of CM009714.1, read as the reverse complement.
CCAGCATACCCCGTCAGGGTCCCCCAGTCAGCCCTAACTATAAGCTTTGTCGAAAAGGAAGGTTTTAAGCCTGGTCTTAAAAATAGAGAGGGTGTCCGCCTCCCGAACCCAAACTGGGAGCTGGTTCCACAGGAGAGGAGCTGATAACTGAAGGCTCCGCCTCCCATTCTACTTTTAGAGATTCTAGGAACAACAAGTAAGCCTGCAGTCTGAGAGCGAAGAGTTCTGCTAGGATAATATGGTACTATCAGGTCTTTAAGATATGATGGAGATTGGTTGTTAAGAGCTTTATATGTCAGAAGAAGGATTTTGAATTCTATTCTAGATTTAACAGGAAGCCAATGAAGAGAATCCAATATAGGAGAAATATGATCTCTCTTGCTAACTCCCGTCAGTACTCTGGCTGCAGCATTTTGGATCAGCTGTAGATGTTTCAGAGAGCTATTGGGACAACCTGATAATAAGGAATTACAGTAGTCAAGCCTAGAAGTAACAAATGCATGGACTAGTTTTTCTGCATCACTCTGAGACAGGATGTTCCTGATTTTCACAGTATTTCTCAGGTGGAAAAAGGAAGTCCTACAGATTTGTTTTATGTGCGAGTTAAAGGACATGTCCTGGTCAAAGATAACACCGAGGTTCCTCACAGTAGTACTGGAGGCCAATGTAATGCCATCCAGAGTAGCTATATGCTTTGAAAGCAAGTCTCTAAGATGTTTGGGGCCAAATACAATGACTTCAGTCTTGTCTGAATTTAGTAGTAAGAAATTATAGGTCATCCAGGTCTTTATGTCCTTAAGACAATCTTGCAGTCTAGCTAGCTGATTAGTTTCATTTGGCTTCATAGATAAATACAATTGAGTGTCGTCAGCATAACAATGGAAATTAATACAGTGCTTCCTAATAATGTTGCCTAAGGGAAGCATGTATAATGTGAACAGTATTGGTCCTAAGACAGAACCCTGAGGAACTCCATGATTAACCCTAGTATGGTCAGAAGAGTCATTGTTGACATGCACAAACTGGAACCTGTCTGATAAGTAGGATTTAAACCAGTCCAGTGCTGTCCCTTTAATGCCAATAGAATGTTCTAGTCGCTGTAATAAAAGTTTGTGGTCGATTGTATCGAATGCTGCACTAAGGTCCAATAAAATAAGTATAGAGACCAGTCCATTATCTGACGCTATGAGAAGGTCATTAGTAACTTTCACCAGAGCTGTTTCTGTGCTATGATGCGCTCTGAAGCCTGACTGAAACTCTTCAAACAAGCTATTCCTTTGTAAATGTTCACATAATTGATTTGCAACTGTTCTTTCCAGAATTTTGGAGAGAAATGGGAGGTTGGAAACTGGTCTATAGTTGGCTAAAACATCTGGATCTAGAGTGGGCTTTTTAAGTAAAGGTTTGATTACAGCAACCTTAAAAGCCTGTGGTACATAACCTGTTACTAGAGAGAGATTAATCAGATCCAACATTGAGGAATCAGCTCTGACAGAGTGTTGCTCTGACTCCATGTGTGACTGAGGCTGGAGTGAACAGAGCTGCTGCTGCTCAGATGCAGCTTCTTATTAGCACAACAACAGACGCTGCGTTCACTACGTCTGTGGGTGTGGAGCTGATAAAGAGGATCTTCACCACTGACCTGAGCTGCTGCCACACGGTGAGACGTCCAACAGAGTCACTGAGCAGCTGATGATGAAGAAGATGAAGGCTTCAGGAGGAGGTGGAGGAGGAGAAGCTGCAGGGCCACATGAGACACTGAAGAGACAAACCAGAAATGATTCACACACTAGACATGAAGAAAAGAAAACATCAGAGAGTGTAAAATACAAGAATGAGTCCTGAACATCACAGGCGTAACCCGTAGAGCTACATGACCACACATGTTCTGGTCTTGAAAACGTGTATTAATCCAATAGAAAGTCTAGGGGTAGGGTTAGGGTTGGAGAGGAAGGTCCTTACAGTTGTAATGAAAAAAATAGGGTAATTAATATTACACATAAATATTTTTAATGTTAATACTAAGCAGCCGAATATTCTGAGAAATTAATCCGTGGTTTTTCCTTCAGCCGTTGTAGATCTAGATAACCTAAAGGTACAGTGCAACCACAACGGCTGAAGGAAAAACCCCAACTTTATTCTAAGAATTTTTTGGCTAGTGTGACTTAATATTAAATTATGAAAAAATGTATCATTTTATATCCATGTTTTGGTACATTGCTACTGTCAGGACCTTCCTCTGTAACCCGAACCCTACCCCTAGACTTTCTATTGGATTGATACACCTTTGCTGACAGCCAACACGTGTGACCATATAGCTCTGCGGGTTAAGCCACTGATGCATGTAGTTGGTCCTCGATGCTGAGGCCCTGGTTCGATTCCCGCTCGCAACCCTGTGCTATATTAGTTGTTCTCATTCTTATTTCTACCCCATTGTCTGGCTGTCTCTCACTACGCCTATCTATCAATTAACTGCAAAAGACTACAACACTTATTTACAAATTTCCTGTTTATTTATTAAATACAATTCTTTAATTTCTTACATCTTTTTTCCCCCCATACTTTATAAAAGTTTAATTGTCTTAACTTTTTCCCATTTATATAATTGCTTCTTTTTTTATGTATTTTCTTTCTTTAATCTTCTTCTTCTTTCTAGAATTTAACACCAACCTTCAATTTGGGGTCATTTTTAGCCATTTTGAAAAGCTATCAACTCAAACAGGGTAACACCGAGAGAGCTGAAATTCGGCCAGGATGTACTCCAGGCATGGGTGATCAAAAGTTATCAAAATGCTCCGCAAAAGTCTGAGGGCGTGGCCATGGCGGCCTCCTGAATTTTGGTGCTTCGCCATGAAACATCAACTGCTGTGTAACTGCCCTAAACATGCTCCAATCTGCCTCAAACTTTACATGTGTGATCAGAGTCCCGCCCTGATGACATTCACATGCTGAAATACAGCCACAGTCATAACGCCACCTGGTGGATAGAAGGAAAAGCTCTATAACTAGCCTGGACATGGTCCGATCTGCCTGAAATGTTATATGTGTCATCAGAGTGCGGACGTGATCACGTCCATAGGCCAATATACACTCTCGGTCGCAGCGCCACCTGGTGGACGTGCGCGGATTCGACGACGAGCATGGATGCGAGGACCCGTCCAACGCTGCTTGCAGCTTTAATTATTTTTATTTTTTCTCCCGTCTTTTGAATTGCCTTTTTGGCGGCCTTATCATACCCCAAAACGTGTGAAACTTGGCATGCTCATCAGGACTGGTGAAAAATTTGATATTTTATGGGCGTTGCGCATGTGTGTGGCAAAATGACTCCATAGCGCCCCCTGGAAAATTGAAAATGTGGTCATTAGGCCAACTTGCAAGACCTTTCATCTACAGCTACAAAATTTTGCATGCATATTCAGCACATCTGTCTTCTATGTCCATGTGTAGTTGTCTGTTAGTTTGAAATGTCAGATAGTCTGAGGACTGAAATGTGCAAAGTGTCTTAGTACTTCTCTGTTAGTTAGAAATTTCAGTTTAATTGAAGCCTTAAAAGTTGTGAACATGAGTCTTGATTTCACATTTAGAGTATCCATTTGAGTTTTGGTGAGACGTTCACCTGTGTGCTATTTAGAAATGGTGAAGAAACTTTGATTGTATTCACTGAAAAGTATAGTTAGTGGTGATCAGAAGGTAACATTAGTTTGATCAATGTGATCAATTAGTAGACTTTATGAGGGAAGCAGTTTTGAGAAAAGAGTTATTAGTAAATCAATACATAGTGCAAGCCAGAACATTGAAAGAGGAAGTGTTTGAAGAAACAACCAGATGTTTTTGTTTCAGAATAGAAAACGTTTTAAGATATGTAAATTTATTTATTTATTTTTTTTTGGATTTTGTTATTGTGTCTTCTCTGTAACTAGATATTCAAAAGTGTCACTGGTGTTTTTCAAATTTTTTGTCTGTATTTAGATTCATCTTAAAAGTTTAGTCTTGGTCTTTTGTCATTCTTCATGATTTTATAATATTAGATTAGATGTACAACTGTTTTGTCTTTTTAATGTGTAATTGTTGAGTGAAAAGTATTATTGGATGTGATGAGTTAAAATATTATTTTCAATATTAAATGTTTAAACTCTTGTAGTTTGTAATGTTAAGAACTTGTAGTAGATTTTAATGTGTAATTGTATATTTAAAGTTTTCATAGTAAATTGTGTTTAATTGCTAGTAAAAGTGTTATTGTCTTTAAGGTGTTTATTTGTAAAGAAACATTGAACTATTTAAATAAGTGTACTAATGTCTTTCACTTTTTGTTTGGATAGGCGTAGTGAGAGACAGGCAGACAACGGGGCAGAAATAAGAATGAGAGCAACTCATATAGCACGGGGTTGCCAGCGAGAATCGAACCCGGGCCTCAGCGTCGGGGACCTAGTACATGCGTGAGTGGCTTAATCCGTTCAACTATAGCAATTCATCAAAAGTTATCAAAATGCTCACCTTAAGTCTGAGGGCGTGGCCATGGCGGCCTCGTGAATTTTGATGCTTCGCCATGAAACATCAACTGCTGTGTAACTGCCCTAAACATGCTCCAATCTGCCTCAAACTTTACAGGTGTGATCAGAGTCCAGTCCTGATCCCATCCATAGGCCGACATAAACTCTCGGTCGCAGCGCCACCTGGTGGTTGGAAGGAAATGCTCTATAACTAGCCTGGACATGGTCCGATCTGCCTGAAATTTTACGTGTGATCAGAGTCTGACCCTGATCACATCCATAGGCCAATATACACTCTCGGTCACAGCGCCACCTGGTGGATGGACAGGAAAAGCTCTAGAAGTAGCCTGAATATGCTCCAATCTGCCTGAAATTTTGCACGTGTGATCAGAGTCCGGCCCTCATCGCATCCGTAGGCCGACATGCACTCTCGGTCGCAGCGCCACCTGGTGGATGTGCGTGGATTCGCCGACCAGCAAGGATGCGAGGACCCGTCCAACGCTGATCGCAGCTTTAATTTTTGTTTTGTTTCTCATTTTTCCATCCATTATCCATCCATTATCTATACACCGCTTAATCCTCACTAGGGTCATGGGGGAGGCTGGAGTCTATCCCAGCTGACTCAGGCGAAGGCAGGGGACACCCTGGACAGGTCACCAGTCTGTCACAGGGCTACATACAGAGACAAACAATCACTCTCACATTCACACCTACGGGCAATTTAGAGTAATCAATTAACCTCAGCATATTTTTGGACTGTGGGAGGAAGCCGGAGTACCCGGAGAGAACCCACGCATGCACAGGGAGAACATGCAAACTCCATGCAGAAAGATCCCGGGAAAGCCGGGACGCAAACCAGGGACCTTCTTGCTGCAAGGCGAAAGTGCTAACCACTACACCACTGTGCAGCCCGTTTCTCATTTTTCCAATTTTTCAAACATTTTGAAGCCTAAATGTCCTCCAGTTCTGGAATGAGCCTTAAAATATTTTATCATGGTTTCTTGTTGATGGAGGATTTTTAAATACTTTTACGTTTCTGTATTTCAGACGTGTTTTTGTGGACTTTAATGAGTTTATTCAGGATTAACTTCCTCTCTGATGCTCCTGTTTCCGCTGACATTATTAAACCGAGATCAGGGCGATGTGGAGGGAAGTCGCTCCTCCTCTTTCTGTTTCCTCCTCCATCCCTTCCTCCCCTCCTCACCCCCTGCCGTCTCCTCCTCACCCTCACCGTGAGTCCTGTCAATAATTGATGATTCTCACCGACTCAAAGGGTAACAGGTCCGGAGGAAAATGTCTCCCCTCCTTTCTTTATCCACCTGCAGCTCTTCTTTAAGCTTCTGATGAAGCAGCAGAGTTTCTCTGAGGAGGAGGAGGTGAAGCAGCTGGGTTCTGGTTCTGGTTCTGGTCCCGGTCCTGGTTCTGTCTGCTGCACCTGCCTCTGTTAAAGCAGCAGGACAGACGGAGGGAGGAAAGGGAAGCTGGGATGTGGGAGGCAGGGGGCAGAGAGGAGGAGGAGGAGGGATGAATTAATCCAACCTGAACCAGAGCCTGATGATCAACACTCAAACCGGCAGCATGGAGGGACACAAGAGGAGCGACTGGTCCTCCATCAGGAAGAGAAGTTTCACTTTTGGTGCTTACGGCGGGTGAGGAAAAACACTTTCATTCTGCACAAACGCTCACTTTAAACGCCAGGATTTCTAGATCTGAAGTCTTAGAGTTCGGTGTCACTTCCTTGTTTACAGTGACGACAGATTCACATGTGGAGATGAGACGAGGTGAGGAAGCTTTTTGATTCTTAATTCACGCTTTAAACCTGGAGATCAGGGGTGTCAAACATGAGGCCCGTGGACAAAAACCGGCCCACCAGAGGGTCCAATCCGGTCCTCAAAGAGTAGAAATTCCAGAGAAGACATTAACTGCAGATTGTAAATTAGTAAAGCTATAAATTTAAAATAATTTCTAGACCATGACAAGTTGTTTTGATCATAAAGTAAAATCCTAGATTGTTCATTGTTCTTTTGTTGTTTTGTGTCTAATTTTTGTAATATTTTGTCTTCTTTGTGTTGTTTTTTTGTCTGACTTATTGTTTGTCTCATGTTACTGTCATTTTGTGTTTCCTTTTTTCTCACTTGTTTTTTCTCTTATTTTTGTCATTTTGCTTTATTTTGTTCTTGTCGTTTTGTTTCTCACATTTGTCATTTTTTGTCTTCTTTGTGTCATTTGTCTCATTTTTTTGTCATTTTGCATCTAATTTTTGTCATATTTTGTCTTGTTCTTGTTATTTTTTGTTTGATTATTGTTGTTTGTCTCATGTTTTTATTATTTTGCGTTTCCTTTTTGTCTCACTTGTGGTTTTTGTCTAATTTTTGTCATTTTGTGTCTCATTTGTTTAATATTTTGGTTCTGTTTTTCTTGGTTTTTTGTCTGACTTTTGTTGCTTTTATCATGTTTTTGTCATTTTGGGTTTCCTTTTTATCTCGCTTAAGTCGTTTGTCCATTTTTTTTGTCATTTTGTTTCTCGCTTTTGTCATTTTGTGTCTCATTTTTCAAATATTTTGTCTTGTTTTTGTTATTTTTTGTCTTTTTTTGTCTGACTTGTCACTTGTCTCATGTTTTTGTCATTTTGTGTCTCGTTTTTGTGGTTTTCTGTTTCCTTTTTGTCTCGCTTGTGTTTTTTGTAATTTTGTGTTTGCTTTATTCATTGTTTTGAGCATTGTTTTTGTCATTTTGTATTTTTTTGTCTCACTTGTGTTGTTTGTCTATTTTTTGGTTATTTTGTTTCTCGCTTTTGTCATTATTTGTCTCGTTTTTGTCGTTTGTCCATTTTTTTGTCACTTCATAACTTTTGTATCTTGTTTTGTTTCATGTCATTTGTCTCATTTTGTGTCTGACTTTTGTTGCTTGTCTCACATTTTTGTTGTTTTGTTTCTCATTTTTGTTGTTTTGGGTTTCTTTTGTGTCTCGTTTGTGTTGTTTGTCCAATATTTTGTCATTTTGTTTCTCGCGTCTGTCATTTTGTGTCTTGTTTTTGTAATATTTTGTCTTGTTTTTGTTATTTTTTTGTCTGACTTTTGTCATTTTGAGCATAAAGTAAAATGCTATATCCTTCGGTTCCAAATGACTAAATGTTTTGTTCCTTTGTAGACACGCTGCGATCTCTAAGTTGTAATGTGTAAATGATAAATTGAGGAATAATGTTGTTGAAATTTCATTTATTTTTCATAAGAAATTTCAGGTTGTTCATAATGTTTTGTAAAAAGATAATTCCTTGAATGTGAACATTTCCAGAAGGTACTTTTTTGCACTAAAACAAAGGAAAAATGTGGAGTTGTGGTTATTTATAGGTTGTTATGTGTTGTGTTGACTCAACCTGTTGCTGCAGAGCTGAACCTGCAGGGAACAACATCCTGAACATCCTGGAGTCTCCATCCAGAGACAGCCAGCCAGTGCCTCCGTCCAGCAGCAGGGTGATATCATTACACCGCTTTAATCTGAATTAAATGCTCTTAATGAACGCTCACATCCTGCCTTTTCTGAGAAGTCCAGCTGAAGTCATGTTCCTCTTCCTCCTTCCTTCCCGTTCTGCCGTCTGTCTGCTCTTCTCTGAAGCAGGACACGGAGCTGTTTGAGATCATTGAGAAGCTGCAGGTGAGTTTCATTGATCGTGTTGTGAAGGCGGTGAAGCCGAGCAGACCTTTGTTACCGTCACTGCTCTTGTCCATCAGGGCAGCAGGATCGATGAGCAGCGCTGTGAGTTCCCTCCGCCTCTGAAGGTGAGTCTGAACGACAACAACACAGTTTGATCCACGACAGAGCTGCAGAAGAACCAGCAGGAGATACTACACCTGAACGCATCACAGGCCTTCTGCTCCACCTTTTTATTATAGTAGTGTGCATGAATTAAAGTTGCTCTATATTAGCTAAAGTTGTTCTATATTAGTTAAAGATGCTCTAAAATGAGTTAAAGTTGCTCTATATTAATTAATGTTGCTCTACATTAGCTAAAGTTGCTCTATATTAATTAATGTTGCTCTATATTAGCTAAAGTTGCTCTATATTAATTAACGTTGCTCTATATTAGTTAAAGTTGCTCTATATTAGCTAAAGTTGCTCTATATTAATTAATGTTGCTCTACATTAGCTAAAGTTGCTCTATATTAATTAATGTTGCTCTATATTAGCTAAAGTTGCTCTAAATGAGTTGAAGTTGACCTACACTACTGAAACAGCCTATCACCCATCAGAACAGGTGACCTCGTCAGTCTGGAAGGTATGTCCTGGATCACATGATGGAGCAGATACGTTGTGAGTTCTGCTGTGAACGTAACTTGCAGGAATCAGGAGGTTCAGACTAAAACCACACAGGAGATGACAAGCAGAAAATCAGACTATAGATAACAGATTCTTTTTATAAAAACACACAACTTCTCCAGCTGCTCTCCGGTCTTAAACATTCTCTGCATCGGGTCCAACAAATCCAGAAGTGGACCGAAGAAGACGATTCGTTTCTTAGAATAGCTGAGTGAATGTGGTGGTTGGAAACTCTCCACAACAGGAACAAGGTTCCATCTTTAAGAGGCTGAAAAGAGGAAGAGGTGAAGCCGCTGGTGAAAGTTGGTCTGTTGTTGTTGAAGCTTCAGTTCTGCTGCTGGTGTTAAATATAACGTCCAGATCAGTGGAATAATGAAGGCTGAAGAGGGCAGATAAATGTAGACCTCCAGGGTTCAGATCTGAACATTATAGAAGCTGTGTTTGGTCTAAGAAAGTCTAAAAATCAGTCAGAACCTCTTCAGGACCACCTGGTTCTTTATCTGCAGAAATTTATCACTCCGCCAAGAAACACGGTGGAGTTATGCGACGACTTGCATTGATCTGTCTGTCTGTCTGTCTGTCTGTCTGTCTGTCTGTCTGTCTGTTCCCAACATTACTCAAAAGCAGATTTGGATTGAATTTTCAGGGAAGGTCAGAAATGACACAAGGACTTAGTGATTAGACTTTGGCAGTGATGCAGCTTATAGTCTGGATCCATGGATTTGTTACAGATTTCTGTATCATTGCCAGATAGCGGCACAGCATCACTGTAACCATGACAACAAGTGAACACTACATCAGCTCCCTGCTGATGATCACATGATTGTGATCCTACTACAAATCCACCACTGTGGACTTATCAGGACTTATCCAGCAGAAATGATACAAGGAACAATTGATTAAATTGTGGGAATGTTTCTGATTCCCATCAGTTCCTGCTGCCCGCTACATATTTAGGTCACGTGATTCAGTATCTGTACATAACGTACACATGTATAACACACGCCTGTGCGTGCCTGTCTTGAATAAATATTAATAACTCAATAAAATTAATTAATCAATAAAAAATAAATACCTAAAATAAAATATTTAAGGCTTATTTAAATAAAATTGTAAAAAACAAAACTGTAATTTTATAGTCATACATAATAAAGAACAAATAAACATACTGTAATTTATGACCTGGTTTTTTATTGTTGTTTACAGTAAAAACATAAACATTTATGTGTGCTTTCACTAATTATTATCTGTAAGTTAGAAAACAGGGAAAATCTGTAAATTTTTATATTTTGACAGTGTAAAACTGATTTTTTAAAATAATTTTTTAAAAAAATGTCAGTTTAAATTGTATATATTTTGGTTCTGTCTTTCTAAAGAGCTTTAAAATGAAGATGATCACCACCCTGTTGAACCAGCAGATCTTCCGGTTCTCTCAGACGTTTCCAGAGTGTTGACACTGACCTTTACATTTATTACCACAACAAACATCAGCCTCACCTGGTCGGTCTGCTTCAGTCTCAGCTCCTGACCATCGCCGGAGAACTTCCGCTCATCCTGCTGTCCAAGTCCGGAGGCTACTGGACCGATCCTCCTGTGGAGAGGCTGGTGGACGTCAGCCCCACCTCCTCCCATCACGGCCTGGATCCAGGATGCTACGACATCATGGAGAGGGATGGCGAGGCCAGGAACTACCAGGACTTCTTCCGGTCCAGAGTAGGTGGACTTGAACCGAGCCAGGAGGAGAACGTGATGCTCCTCCTGCTCTGGTCTTCATGGTTTATCTTCTGCTGTCTCCTTCAGTACCACCACTCGTTCACTGCAGTGGATCCAGCTCTGGGCCCGCTGGTTCTGTCGGTGTGTCTGGAAGAAGAGGAGAACAAACTACGGGTCATACTCAGGTCCAGATCTGTGGAAACTTTAACCTGAATCTGTTTTTTTTTCCGTCTCAGCTGCAGCACAGACAAGTTTAACAGTACAGTATTTGCACAAATTAAAAACGACAAGTTCAGGAATCATTAGATTAAAAAGTACTATTACAGTCCAGCCAGTGTTCTGGTTCATCCTCAGACATTTATGCTGCATCGAGAAGTGTCAACACCTTCTGACCTCATGCAGCTCCATATCATCATACTTCCACCTCCGTGCTTCACCGTCAGGACTATGCATCCACTGTGGTAGTCCTGGTCAGCAGAGACACAAAATAACCACAAAGAGACACAAAATGACCAAAAAATTTAAATAAAATGATCATAAAGAGACAAAAAACGACACAGACAAACAAAAGTACCAAAAAGTTGAGAGAAAATGACCTTACTGTCAGGACTATGCATTCACTGTAGTCATTTTGATCAGGTGATAGACTAAGCAACAACTGAGACAAAGAAAATGACCAAAAAACTGAAAGAAAACTATCAAACGAAGGGACACAAAATACATCCATGCTTTACTGTCAGGACTATGCATTCACTGTGGTTGTCCTGGTCAGGTTTGACTTGAATTTGTGGCTCTACATGCAGCATTTTCTTTATGACTAGTTAGATATACAAATAATGTCATGAGCTAACTTGGAACCTCCAGAGCGCTTGCAGTGAAAATGGACTTTTTAGTGAAGAATGAGAAAATGTATGTCTTTAAACTTTTGAAATCAGGATTATTTAATGATGACAGCAGACTGGAGGTCATTGGAAGGAACTTCAGTAAGCAGAACACAAAGATTCAGAGCTAATAATACTCGGACTGTATGTTTTATAGTTATGTTCTTTGATGCTGATTGTTAATGAGAAGAAACTAACTGCTGTGTTTTCTCTCTCAGGATGAAGGAATGTTCTCTGCATGGAGTTTTCTCGTTGTCTCTGTTCCAAAACATCCCATCTGCTGTTGAATTAGCAAAGGTGTCCAAGTATTTACCTCCAGAACTGAAGTAATAGTAGCAATACTGCAGTGCAAAGTAGTACTATCAGTAAAAACACTTGAAGTTATTATTTTACAATTTAAAAAATTTGAAAAATGCGAAGAACCTATCGAAACCCATGGGTTTCTTATTATTTATTTTTGTTTTTCAAAAATGTGGTGGATTAATAAAAATATAATTGCCCTCTGAGAAGTTCTCTGGAGTCTCAGTTTAGAGTCAGATATAAATCAACTGAAACTTCACGCTCCGTCTGAACATTTAGAAAATGAGTAAATTTTACTTTCAGACACTGAAAAAGTAAAAAGTGTTTCTGAACTTTGCTTCTGTTTCCTCCAGATGCTCTGTGACAGAGTGACTGTCTCCAAATTCGATGTGGTCGGATACCTGAAGGTGAGATTAACATAAAACCAAAAACTGAGTAGTTGATAATCAAAATTGTGAAAAATATCCATCAGTGTTTCCTAAAGATGGCAAATGTTTGGTCCATAATCCAAAGATACTCAATCAGACTGGAGAAACTAGAAGATAATTGCAGAATTTAAACTCTTTTTAACCAAAAACTAGTTAATTGATTATCAAATAGTGAAAAATATTGATCAGTGTTGCCAAAAATATCAAATGATTTGTCCTCAAAGATATTCAATTTACTAGAATTAAATCAGTGCACAGTCATGGAATTTAGATGGTTTTTTTTAAACCTAAAACTGATTAATCGACTATTAAAACAATGAAAAATATCGATCCAAAGCCCAAGATGAGAAGATGATTTGGTCCACAATCCAAAGACACTCAGACAGCAGAAACCAGAAGATACTTGAAGAATTTAGATTTTTTTTAAACCAAAAATTGATTAATTGATTATCAAAATACTAAAAAAGCATCGATTCAAAGCCCAAAGATGTCAAAGTTTGGTCCACCATCCAAAGATGGTCAATTTAGTGCAAAGAAACGAGATAATTTAAAGAATTTTGACTCTTTTTAACCAAAAACTGAGTAGTTGATGATCAAAATAGTGAAAAACATCAATCCAAAGCCCAAAGATGTCAAATGTTTGATCCACAATCCAAAGATACTCAAACAATAGAAACCAAAGGATAATCAGAGACTTTAGACTCTTTTTAACCTGAATAACTGATGATCAAAATAGTGAAAAATATCGATCCAAAGCCCAAGAAGAGAAGATGACTTGTCCACAACCCAAAGATAGTCAGTTATACAGGAGAAACCAGAGGATAGTCAGAGAAAGACATAACTGAAAGGAAACATTTGGTTGAATAGTTCTGCTCTAATAAGACGTTCAGGACCAGAACCTGAAGCATCTAAATGGAACTCAGCCAGGGTTCGGTTTATTTATTATTCACACCTGAACTTTTCCTCTTTTTTCCACTTTTCTCTCCTTCAGGCTCCAGAACTTATCACCACGTTTGACGAACATCGAGTTTCTCCTAATTTCAAGTTTGGTGTTTTGTACCAGAAGGACGGCCAGGTGAGAACTAAAAGAGGGTTGATCTGCTCCTGTGATTTATTAAAAATAATCTGATTATTCTATTCTTCTTCATGTCTGTGTGCAGCTGACTGAGGAGGAAATACTGAGCAACAACCAGGAGAGTGAAGAGTTTAAAGAGTTCTTGTCTGTTCTGGGAGAAACCATCCAACTGCAGGGATTCACACGGTAAAAAGAAGATAAATCAGGGGAAGAAACACAAAAATAAACCTAAAACTGCAGACTTACTGATGGTGATGCTTGGTAGGATAAAGATAAGCTCTAACCACTCCAGGACTGCTTCTGTTCTCTCAGCTTTAGAGGAGGTCTGGACGTTTCTCACGGTCAGACGGGAACCGAAGCCATTTTCACGTCTTTTCACGGTAGAGAAGTCATGTTTCACGTTGCCACCAAGCTGCCGTTTACAGAAGGAGACCCACAGCAGGTTAATAACGCCTCTCAGCATCATCTCAGAATCAGTTCACAATCACCTCACAATCATCTCAGACCGTCAGAGAAGTTCTGCTCTAAGAGCTCTCACAGTTTCATAGTTTATTATCTGGGTATTTATAAAGACATCTGGAAATTTAGATTTATATATGGAAACACTTTCTGAGAATAAAGAATAAATAAATACATAAATAAATAATGAATTTAGCTTTTTTCCCCTCACATTAAATCTGTTTAAACAATAGCTGAGGAATTATTGAAGATAAAAACTTGAAATTTTCTCTTATTTCTCATCATGTCATTGAATTAGAATCTGTAATATTGGACAGTAGATCAAATAATCTGATTACGGCTGAGTTGAAATATAAAAAACAGCTTTCATGTAATTTTAGACAACTTTGAGTCCTTGTGGATGAATTCTGAATAATTTAAGGCAAATTTAGTGTCATTTTGGACACTTTGAGTAATTTTGGAAATTTCATGTCACTAAGGACTAGAAACACATTTTATCTCTGATTTGCCTGATTTATATAATAAGTTTTGGGTTATATATGAAGCTAAAATCAGTCTTTAGTTATTTGATCTACTGGTCCAATATTGCAGATTTTTATAGCAGTTTTTAAATAAATGTTAATCTTGGAAAGTACTTGACTCTAAAACATCACAGATATCATTTTAAATATCTGTAGATTTTGATTAAAAACAAACATTTCTGATAAATCAGAATGTTGGAGCAGAGATTTGATGATTTATTTGTAATAAAGCAGCTCTGTTAGACTCTAGCAGTATTTTTTCTTCCTCTTCATCTCCAGCTGCAGAGGAAAAGACACATCGGTAACGACATCGTGGCTCTGGTCTACCAGGAGGGTGGGACTCCTTTTCTGTCCGACGTCATCAAGTCTCACTTCCTGCACTGTTTCCTGGTGGTCCGGAGGATCCAGAGGGCCGAGGAGGCCGGAGGAGCTGCTTATCAGGTGATCATTATCAGAGTTAAACTGAACTAAACAGCTTTATTCTGATGGTTTCAAACCTATCAGCATTATGAGGCAGTTTTCAGGGTAATTTCACCAACTATATCACCGTTAACTCTCCTGTTGTCTTCATTTATGGGCACCAAAAAATATTGTTTCCTTGTCTGAAAAAAATCCCAAAAATCTGCAAAAAAGTTCCCCAAATTTCTGAAAATTTACAAAACCTTCAGAAACAAAATTCCAATAATTCCTTAAAAATTTCCCTTAAAATTTTTATTTTTAAAAAAAAAAAAAAATCCATCAAATTTGGCAAGAAAATCTCTTCAAAAAATGAGTAAAAATCTTCCAAAAAATCCTAAAAATATCTAAAGTGATTCCATATATATCAGTAAAACTTCTAATATTTTCTTTAAGAACATTCACAAAAAAATCAACCAAAATCCAGTGAATTTCATTGGATTTTGTTTTTTTCCAATAAAAAAATGTTCAAAGATTTCTCAAAAATGTTGAAAATGTGGACATCAGAAATTTCACTGTGAAAATATAATTATTTTCCCCACAATTTCAAACTTTAAAATGGGTCAATTTTGACCTGCAGGACGACATGAGGGTTAAGCTCTGATATTAGTATTAAATGATCGGCAGTGTAACACAAAATGACAAAAATGACACAAAACAACAAAAGCAAGAAACAAAACGACAAAAAAATTAGACAAATGGCAAAAACAAGACAAAAACTACACAAAATGACAAAAACAATACATAAAACAATGAATAAAGCAAAACACAAAATTACAAAAATAAAGCAAAAAACACAAATGAGAAAAAAAGGAAACACAAAATGACAAAAATGAGAAACAAAACGACAAAAACGTGAGACAAATGATAAAAACCAGACAAAAAAAAGACAAAAATAATACAAAAATAACACAAAATATTACAAAGCGAGAAACAACATGACCAAAAAATGAGACAAACGACACGAAACAAATCAAAAAAGAGACAAAAATTAGACAAATAAGTTAGAAAGCAACAAAAAAATGGACAAACGTCAAAAACAAGACAAAAACTTACACAAAACAACAAAAACAAGAAACAAAGCAACGAATAAAGCGAAACACAAAATGACAAAAATAAGACAAAAACACAAGAGAGACAAAAAGGAAACACAAAATGACAAAAATGAGAAACAAAACAACAAAAACATGAGACAAATGATAGAAGTCAGACAAAAAAACACAAACAAGACAAAATATTTCAAAAACAAGACAAAATGACAAAAGTGAGAAACAAAACAACTCAAATTTAGTGCGAGAAATAAGCTGATGGAAGTGGATCAATGGACAGTATTGAAAAGATATTATCTAAGAAAGTATTTGACTGACTTTGACATTGAGCTGATATCATTCAGGTTCTAATATGTTCTTTCTTCTCAGGTGTCTGTCACAGCCAGAGAAGATGTTCCTCCCTTTGGTCCGGTTCTCCCAGATCCTCCCATCTTCACAGACGTAAAGTTTCATTTTGATTATTGTTTTCCTTTATTAATGTTTCTGCTGCAACAACTTTCCTGATTTTCCTGTTTGTTGTCAAGTTTCAAGTGAGTAGAACATAAATACTGTGTCCAAAATTATTCATACTCCTTGGAACAGCCTCAAATCAAAGTCAAAATGTAAAAGCTGTTCAAATTCAACATTAACATCTCCAACGTAATGTCTCACTGTCTCACTATCCATCTCATCTTATCTTACTATCCATCTCATCTTATCTCATCACATTTTATCACTATCTCATCTCAACTTATCTCATCTCATTTTATCTTTATCTCATCTCATCTCATCTTATCTTTATCTAATTTTATCTCCATCTCATCTCAGCTTATCTTTATCTCATCACCTGAACTTCTGGTTTCTTTGTCTGATGTTTCAGCGTTTCCAGCTGAGAGAGTTTCTTCTCACCAAACTCATCAACGCAGAGATTTCCTGCTACAAGGCCGAACAGTTCAGCAGACTGGAGGTAGAGAAACAATCTGTATTAATGATCTTTATCAAATGAGACAGAAAACTGGGAAAATCTGTCATGCATTAGTCAAAGAAGCATCACACAAGCACAACCATTAATAATAGGCAGCCTTTTTAGAAAATATTAATACTGCTCTCAGTATTTCTACTCATGAAAGAATCGATGCAATACCACTGATGCAATACTGTATTTTCTACAGCTAGTATTTATATAGATTTTGGTTTATTCTCTATTTTTGTACTAATATTCTTTCAATGTTTGCACTATTCTAGTTTGCTGTAAATCTCCCCACTGTGGGAGTAATAAAAGCTTATGTTATCTTATCTAAGATGAGATAAGATAATGAAGATAAGATGCTCTTCATCTCATCCCATTTCATCTTATCTCATTTTATCTCATTTTTCACTATCATCTCATCTACTCTTTATCTCATCTTATTGCATCTTATCTCTATTTTATCTTATCTCATCTCATTTTTATCATCACATCTCATTTTATCTTTATCTCATCTGATCTAATTTTTCTCATTTCATCTCATCTTATCTCATTGTGTCTCATCTCATTTGATATCATCTTATCCCTATCTTATTTCATTGCATTTGATCTCTATCTCATCTCATCGTGTCTTGATCTCATCTTATTTCATCTCATTTTATCTCATCTATCTCTTTTACAGCTTCGTACTCGTTCATCGCTTCTGGAGAGTTTGCAGTCTGAGCTCTTCAGTCGTTCCCAGGTTATGGTGGGAGATCCATCTCTGGCTCCTCTGCCGTCTGAAGGAGTCCGAGGAGCATCTGAAGGAAGTGGAGGGTTCATTGAAAACTTTAAGGTGAATATTGGCATCCATCACAGGTCACATCATGTTTGATTTTAATATGTTCATTATGAATTATTTTTCCTCCGTTCTCAGAGAGCCATCAGAGTTCGGAGTCATTCCTTCGAGACTCTCGGGGTTCAAAGAAAGATAGTTGGAAACGCATCGCAGAGACTGAAGGTAAAAACTCTCAGTAAAGGAAATTAGACCTTCATGCTGCATCTAGAAATGTCTTCAACACCTTCTGACCTCATGCAGCCCCACATCATCACACTTCCACCTCCATGCTTCACTGTCAGGACTATGCATCCACTGTGGTAGTCCTGGTCAGGTTCACACCAAACATGCTGGACTCCATCTGAACTCATTTATCTTCATCTGACCAAAGAATGTTCTCCAACATCCATCAGGCTTCTTCTCATGTTCTTCAGCAAACTTTCATCTGGAAGTGTAGTTCTGAGCAGCAACCAGGTTTAGTTCTTGTCCTCCGTCCATAGAGGTTGATGTTCTGAAGGTTCCTTCACACTGTCTGAGCTTCACACTAACTCTGGTTTCCATTGAGAACTCCTGAACCAAGTCTGAAGCAGCTGCTGTCTGTTTTTACAGCTAGATTGTGGAAGTAGGTCACTGTCTGTGGAGCCATTTTAGGAGCTCTGATTAGTGGTACTATGACTCCTTCTAGACCTCCTGATTAGTGGTACTATGACTCCTCCTAGACCTCCTGATTAGTGGTACTATGACTCCTTCTAGACCTCCTGATTAGTGGTACTATGACTCCTTCTAGACCTCCTGATTAGTGGTACTATGACTCCTTCTATACCCCTGATTAGTGGTACTATGACTCCTTCTAGACCCGCTGACTCTGTGCTTCACTGGTTTTTAGTTGCTCACTGATCTTCGTGGATCTTCTTCAAGTCTCTCAGTCAGATTTTCACTTCCTCTGTTCAGTTCTTTTCCATGTGAAGCCATGATGCAGACATAGATACATTCCATAGGTCCAGAACTGAGGACGTTTGCTGTTTACAGCTCATTTTAAAACCATGTTCATGAAGTTAGACTGACTGAAATCACAGCTGGATTCACTTTGGTTCTTTGAATTTCTACTTTGAGGTGTAAATTTTTAATATCGTCTCTATAAAGAGTTTGTTTTTCACTGTTTATTAGAAAATATTCTGCTGTTTAACTTAGAAATAAACACTTTTAAGTGATCTTGCACAAGGATGTCCTCACTGCTGTTGTATTCTGTATTTGCTTATTCTAAAATCTAATGTTTTATTATTTCTGTTACAGACAGAGAAAGAATGCGACAGGTGAGACTCATAAAAACTGTTAAAAAATGCTTTTTTATACGTAAGCTGAGAAAAAGTCCCAGATATATGATTGTTTGTGTCATTTCCAGTGATAAACCTCCAGGACTTCCGTCTCTCTCCGACTCTTCAGCTGAACTCAAAGATCAAACGAGTCCTCAAGAAGAGACATAAAAGACAATATTCATGTGTAGATTTATAGACATAAATACATATGAATATAGAGATTTCTAGCCTTTACGGTTACATCTTTATTATCCCGGTGGATGATTTATATGTAAATAGAGAGTACAAGTAAATAGATTTTTCTGAAAATACTAATATTTTACTGTCATTGCAGTGATATTTTAGATTAATAAGAATCTTTAAATTGTATTTTAGTGGAGAGTTTGACATAAAAACTGACAAAATTGTGACAGATTTAGACAAAAGTGAAGGAAACAGTGGCAGACGTGTAATTAAAGGTAGGACAACGTATAGAAAATAAAGACTGTTTTAAAAGATGGGTTTAATGACACCAAAATATACTTTGGAACAACTGTTTCAATATTGTGCTTTATAGAATGAGATTCATCTTTAATTTATAGTAGAGTCTTTTGTTTTATTCCTGATTTTGTCAACAGATACACTACTGTTCAAAAGTTTGGGGTCACTTAGAAATGTCCTTATTTTTTGAAAGAAAAGCATTTTTTATCAGTGAAGATAACATTAAATGAATGATAAATCCAGTGTAGACATTGTTAATGTGGTAAATGACTATTGTAGCTGGAAACAGCTGATTTTTAATGGAATATCTCCATAGGGGTACAGAGGTACATTTCCAGCAACCATCACTCCTGTGTTCTAATGCTACATTGTGTTAGCTAATGGTGTTGAAAGTCTCATTGATGATTAGAAAACCCTTGTACAGTTATGTTAGCACATGGATAAAAGTGGGAGTTTTCATGGAATTATCCCCAAACTTTTGAACGGTCGTGTAAATCTGCTGCACTGAAGCATAAATATCTGCACAGAGGGAGTGAATGATTCCTAGTAGATGTGAAACTCCCACTGAGACGCTACGGTTCAAATCTTTACAGTCGGTTTGCTCTGTTTGGGTTTTTCTCACTAATGATGAGGGTTTTATTATTTTCTGTCAACACCAAATATTCACTTCCATTATCGACACAAACACAAGTTAAAGGACAGAAGAAGGACTGAAGAAACTGTCTGCTTCTCATGTTCTGTTTGTTTTCTCTTCTCTTGTGTTAAATGTCTACAAAATTATAATTTTTAGAAATGCACAAAGTGTGGAAAGAAACCCGTAATAACAAAGAACCAGGAGAACATCTGTACTTACATCTGTACGAAGGACAAAGACGACACCAGCAGCACAACCTCAGACACTTCCTGATGCCACAGCAGATTTTACACTGCTAGAAAGAAAAACAAGGAGAATGAGTTTATTTTGAATTCACGTCACTTAAAAAGTAGAATTACTTCCACAGAGTTTGACTATCGGTCTATTCCATCTCAGATCATCAGTTTCCTTCTGCTTGGTCAGCTCTGATCTATTATTTAAAATGGCATCTGTTAATTTTAAGTTTCTTGAAAAGTTTTTAAAAAACTAAATTTACAGGAACTCTACCTTCAAGCATCTCCTCCAATAAGTACATAAATCATAAGTCTAACTGGTAACTGTGTTTCTCCAGCCTACAGACTGCAAATTATTTTCTTATTTACATTTGAAGAACAATTGTTAAACCTCAGAACTCTTCTACTTGGATTTGGCAATATTTTATGTTTTGTTTTTATGCTACAACTTTGTCAAACCTGCTCAAACTTAAATGAAAATAACTTTTCATTTTTTTTGACCAAATATTTCATATTTAAAGTGTTCTACATGTTTAGTTTTGTATTATTGTGACCTGCAGCTACATAAAATATCACCAGTTCACTTCTGTTTATCATTTTTATAAATGAATGAGCTCTAAAATTTGACTTTTCAAGACAGTTTGTTTTTCGTTTTTACTATAAAACAAATCTAATTTCAATTTTTAAAAAAATAAAAATCCATATTTTATCATACAAATCAGGAAAATCAGAGATAAGATTATGTGTTTCTTGTCGTTCGTGACTTGAAACTTTCCAAAATTACTCATAGTGTCCAAAATGACACCAAATATGTGAATAAAACTGCACAAATTTGCACAAAAAAGTGATTCAAAGTTGTCTGAAATTACCTGAAATCTGTTTTTTCATATTTCAACTCTAATCAGAGATTATTGATCTACTATCCAATATTCCAGATTCTAAATCAGTGACATGATGGGAAATAAGAGAGAAAATTTCAGGTTTTTGTCTTTAATAGTTCCTCAGATATTGTTGTTCAGACAGACTCAGATTTCAATGTAAGGGGAAAAAAAATGCTAAAATGGGCAATTTTTACCAATTTATCTTAGAAAGTATCGGATATATCACAACAACATTTCACAGGCATAATTGAAAATATCCAGAGTTTATGATTTTTTTAAAAAAAAGTTTGAATCAATCAATCAACCATCTAATAATCGTGAAGCAACAGAATCTGCAGCAGGATTTAACTGTAAATGTGTAATTCTATGAGCGGCCTGTGGGGGCAGCAGCGCCTCTGCTGCTGTCGCTGCTCCGCAAATCAGACCCGAAGAAGAAGGTAAATAAAGACGCTGGACTTTAGCCGACTGCTAACTGCTAACTCGTCCAGAGGAGGGCGGTGATGTTTTGGTGTGTTTGTCTGATTAAATTCAGCCTCCTGGCGGTCAGACGGCGCCACTGAGCGTCCGTGTAGCCGAAGCTAACTGCGGCTAACTTAAAGGAAACTGTCGCTGTCAGGTACAACGAGTAGTGGTGAAATCGAAGCTTCATGAAGCAGTGAACCACTTTGACACACTGCTTCAGGAACGACACACTGCTTCGAAGCATTTGACACAACCAGAAGAGTGACATCTGCTGGCTCTGTGTCAGAACTGCATCTAAGCGGAAAAAACTGAAAAAGCCCCAGGACTGCTGGTCTCACACTGCTTTGTACTTGCAATAAACTTTTTAAAACGTTATATATGTTTGTTTGCATGCATGTATATGTGTTTTTGTATATAAATATATGTATATATATTTAAATGTGTGTGTATGTGTATAGATATACATACATATGGTGTGTATAGAGGTACTGGAGGACAGGAAAGTGCTTGTGCTACTTTGTGTGGGACACAAGTATTATGTGATGTGGAACTGAATGGTAGTGCTTCTGCAACTTTGCCATTGTGGCAGTATAAATGGGTTGTAAACTAGAGTGCATGGTTTCAGTCTGTTTCTTTTGTGACTGACGACCTCTCCAGCTTTGGAGAAGACCCGCTCACATGGCATAGATGTTGCTGGCATGAGGAGATATTTTTTGGCCATCCTGAAGAGGTTTGGATACAGTTTGACGTGATACCCAGCAATGTTCCCTGTAATTTTTCAGTCTGAGTGTGAGCAAACACACAAACTCCCTGAGCGTCCCTTGGACCACTGTGAGCAACATCAGACGTGTGCACTGTGGTCACACCAGCATCACATCCATTCAAGTTACATGGTTCATTAAAAGAATCAAATTACAGCATTTACATTTCTGTTAAAACACTTTGTCAACAGGAGCCAGTTGAAGGCTGCAGTGATTTTAGTGACACTACAATGTATAAGAGTGAAGTTATTGAATATTTGTCTCTCTTTACTGTTGCAGCGGTTTTGCAAATTGCAGACGGACCCTGTTCACTCAATAGACACCAATGTTATTCCTGTAGCTTGAAAGACAGCTACTTTTGATAAAACTGGGCTTGTAGCACATTGTCTGCCTTGCAACAATGGGAAAGAGGCACCGTTTATGTTTTGACAACCTATATCTAATGAGTTATTGATGCTGGAAGTCTGAATCTGTGAATATCTTTCCAACTTTACTGAACTTGGGGCCACTACCACCTAAGGAGTGATATATTTAATTTTGAAAAAAGCATTTAGCCATACTTAAAGCTTTAAGTGCTTTATTAACATGGAACTAAAAATTTTGTATTGTTTTATTATCACAGGTTCTGTCTGAAAAGAGGTGGCATCATTTTAAACTCCCCTGTTTCCTGTCTCTCTCTCACTCTGCCTAAAATAAAGCTGAAAATAGGCCAAAAAAATAACTTAAAAAAAAAAAAAAGATAGGCAAAGGCCATTTATTGATTACATATAGGCTATTAAATGTTTATTAAAAACTAAAAAGCATTTTAAAAAAAAACAACTTAGGCATTTATTGAGTCACTAAAATACTGTAGAGTACAGACCACATCAGCATGATTATAAGCATCCTCTGGTAAATTAACAACCAGATACTGATGTCTCTCACCATATGGACTTCAGGAGATGATTAGATGATGATAAACTGTGACCTACTGGTTGGATTCTCTCTGTTCTCATGTTTCTTACATGTTTGTCCCCTGACAGCCAGGTCCTAATGTTTTTTGAGCAACACACCATACTATGATGTTTTTACAATGAGGGTTCTACTATGGAACCAGTTTGACATGTTCAGGCGTTCTTTGTGTGAAAACTCAGAGATTTCAGGGATCAGAAGGTGGTTTTTATCTTTCTTTATTAACTTTCTGCTTCAACTTTAAACTAAATTTCCTTCACTAACCCAACCCTCTGGACTTCCAGTAAGCTGTGTTCCTATTGGCTGTCCAGGTGGCTGCTTGGTGTTATCAGGAACACCTGAGCAGCTCAGTGTCTTCCTGCTTTATTTAGCTGCAGACAAACATTTCCTCTGTTTCTCTTCACCACAGAACCGGGTTTGGCTCCATTGCTTTAGTTTGTTCTTTAGGCGTTAGCTTGCAGCTTCCAGCAGTAAAATCATCTTTAATGTGTTTCTTGGTGTGTTTTAGGGCTTTGTACTGGATAGTTGTCTTGGTAAATGAGGTTCTTCAGCCACAGTGAGCACATGGTGCTAATGTGTGCAGTGATTAGTGGATTTGGTACAGCTGAGTTGTGTCTTTATCTTGGCTGTAGTGAGTCTTTAGAGGTTTTTGGTCAGACACATTCTGTATTCTTGTTTGTGAACCAACGTTGGTTGTCCAGAAGGTAAGAGTTCCTGTCCTGATTCTCTGTTCTCAGAGGTTCTCTGGTAGGCTGCAGGAGACTTTAGAGTTTGGGTTGTGTTAATTTGGTTTTTGTACGGTTTCATTTGGACGACTATCTTGAGGCTCCTCCATGTGGTTTAGTGAGGTTTTCTGGAACAGTTCTACAAAGCAACCTGCAGCAGAAGAGACTTTGAGAGTTTTTAGGAAGTTCTGGAGACCAGACTTTAGAGCAGCAGAAACATTTGTCAGCAGTTTGAGCAGGAGAAGGTGAGCTTCAGAGTAGAAATGAGAAGGAAACCTTCTTGACCTGTGTGGTGAGGTCCTGTACCAAGAGTTTGAGCAGGTTGTGAAGAGTCTGTAGTTCTTTGGTCTGAAAGCACAAGAAGAGTCGACTCATTAAAGGAGAAAACAGGAGATATTGTTGGTTCTTCTGTCGCTCTGCAGTTTCCAGTTTCCTTAGACTAAATGTCAAGTTTATATGTTAAATGATTTCCCATGTGAGCCCAAGAAGACTTCAATAAACTCCCTCCATCCCCTGGACACAACACATTTTATTACCATGTTAAATCTTTTTTTTTAATGTGTTTGAGTTTTAATCATAGTTTTAGCATAGTTTTTTTTTCTCTTTGCTCGTTTAGTTTTGTCATCTGTGTAAAAGGTGCTAAACAAATAAAGTTGAATTGATAAACTGAATAATTGACTAACTCATGATTGTGACAACAGAAGTATTTTCATTGTGATTTAAGGGTTTGTTTCATTTTTAAGGTTGGGGTTAAAATCTTGACAGAAAAAGAAGATTAAAGAAATAAACTACATAACAAAAAGCAATTAAATCAAAGGGAAAAAAGTTAATACAATAAAACTTTAAAAAAGAAAATTAAACATTAAATACAATTAAATTATATTAGACAAAATATTTAATTAGATAATTAAACAGAAGATACAAAACGGAATTATGAAATTAAACAAAAAATTTTAAACAAAAATATTAAACATTAAACATGAAATATTTTATATAATTAAACATTTAAAAAATACAATTAAACAAGAATATTAAACATTCAGAAAAATACAAAACATTTAATTAGATTATTAAACCTTTAAAAGTCAAAACATTTAATTAAAAAATTAAATGTTTAATTAGAAAATTAAATGTTAAAGACAATGAAAGTTTAAATAGGAATTAAACAGAAAATACAATGAAGCATTTAAAAAGAAAATTAAACATTAAAAGGTGGTAAAACATTTAAAAAGAAAAACCTTAAAGATTTAATCGAAAAATTAAACATTGGGAAAGAAAAGGAAATTTTTCAAACAAGCCGATAAAACATTTGAAAAAACAACAAACATTAAAAAGACAGAACATTTTGAAATCAAATCAGACATTAGAAAAGAATAAAAGGTGAGAAAAGAGAAAAACTAAACATTTAAGAAGAATCCAACTAAAGACAAATCATTTGAAAAGACACCAGTTAAACTTTAGAAGATCAATTTAAACAGAAGAGACAATAAAACGATCAAAAAGAGCAAAAACAGATAAAGATCTTAAAGCGTTTTCTAGTCTGAAATGAAAACATCAAGTTGTTTCTTCAAACATTTCCTCTTTCTATGTTCTTGGTTTGATTGTGGACAGATTTACTAAGAACTCATTTCAGAAAACTGCTTTCCAGATAAAGTCTACTAGTAGTTGAAGGCATCGATCAAACTAATGTTACCTTCTGATCTCCACAAACTTTGCTGTTCAGTGAAAGAATCAAAGTTTGTTGAGGATTTCTAAAAAACTCACAGGTGAAGGTCTGAGAAGAACTCAGATGGATGGTCTAAATGTGAAATCAAGACTCATGGTCACAAGTTTTAAGGCTTCTGTTAACCAGAAAGTTCAAACTAACAGAGAAGTACCGAGAAACTTTTAAAACTTCAGTCCTCAGACTGTCTAAAGGTTCAAACTAACAGAGAAACACTGAGAAACTTTTAAAACTTCAGTCCTCAGACTGTCTGAAGGTTCAAACTAACAGAGAACTACTCAAGAACTTTTAAGATTTCAGTCCTCAGACTGTCTGAAGGTTCAAACAAACAGAGAACTACTCATGAACTTGGAAGATATCAGTCCTTGGACTGTCTGAAAGTTCAATCCAACAGAGAACTACTGTGGGACTTAGAAAATTTCAGCCCTCAGACTGTGTGAAAGCTCAGGTCCTGAGGACTCGGGAGGTGTGGAGGCTTTGGAAAGTCTTGGAACTGAAGGTTCCACCCTCCAGCACAAAGGCTGAAGTCCAACCCCCTGAGAAAAATGGTCGAGTCGAGACTCGAGTTAAAAAAAAATTCAAAAATGACGAAAAATAGATGATAAATGCGCAAAAAAAAGAAGAATTGGTATCTGAGCGAGTAGCTCAGGGGGATAAGAAGAGGACTACCAAGTGGAGGGTCGCAGGTTCAAGACCCACCACTGGCAGTTTTCTTTCTTTGTCTTTGTCAGGATTTTGAGAAAAGTTTAAGAACTGTCTGGTCTTGAACCAGCGACCTGCAGCTCCATAGGCAAATCCTTAACTCACTGAGCTACAGATCAGATACAAAGAAATAAATTCGTCGTCCCTTTGGCATCGTAGTTCCTCAAGTGACCACATGGGTGGAGCCAAGGCGGAGTCTGGGTGGAGTCAGGGCGGAGAGTAGGCGGGGAGGTGGGGGGGAGTAGAGGGGGGGAGGCCGCCACCCACCTCCCCGCCTACTCTCCGCCCTGACTCCACCCAGACTCCCCCACCACCCACCACACCTTCCCCCGCCCCACGAGTTCTTCGAGTCTCCACGAGTTCTTCAAGTCTCGACAGGTTTTCCCGAGTTTCTGGAGTTTCCACCAGGTCGGAGGCAGAACAAGTTGTCATGAAGAGGTGCTGGATGACTTTTTACAGCGACTAGAAGGAAGACCACTAGAAGAGCAGGTCTTTAACCACCATCCATAAAATCCATGGAGTCGACTCCAGAGAAATGAAGGGACGTCAACTTTTATCAACCTCCATCCAGATATTCAACTTCATATCTTTACTTGGACATTTTTAGCACCACAAACCTTTAGTATCACACTTTATTATCATTTATTAGGACTTTAATGGAATCCACCAGCAGATCTAGTTTTTGTTGACAAACTTTATTCTTGTCGTCGTGGGACTGCAGTATTTAAAACTGTTCCTTCTATTTGACCTCATGTTTATTAGTTTTAGTGGAGAAACTTATTTTAATTGTCCATTAGTCTCTTAAAAACCAAATAATAAATTGGATTAGTCAAGAGGTTTAAATTTCTTACTTTGTCATATTTTAAATAAGACAAAAAAAATATAAAAATAAAGCGTCTTGAGACAATTTGACCTGTAATTGGCGTTATATAAATAAAATTGAATTAAAATTGTATGTATCTTGTAATGAAGTAATTCAGCCATATATGTTGGAAAACACATTTTCTTTGTCCATTAATCTGTTAATTGTTTTCTCCACTAATTCATTTCTTGTTTTGGTTTATAAAATGTCAAACCCAAATATATTCAGTTTACTGTCATAAAAACCAAAAAGATTTACATTCATGATGCAGGAATCAGGCAGTTTTTCACTTTTTATCTTAGTTTAGTCAGAAAGATAGTTGATAATGTGTGAATTGTTGCAGCTTGTGAGCCGTAAAAGGTTTTAATCTTTGGGGCCGAGTGTCAGAAAACATTTAGAAACCAACATCAACAAAAAACTCAACAAAGATTTGAACATCATTAAAGGGAAATCCAGCTTTTGCATGACAATGTCTAATTAAAGGACATTTATTTCCAACATAAATGTGTGATATTCATCCTCTGGAGCTTTCTCTTCACATCATCTTCCACCTGGACTGGTTTGGTCGGGAGCATGTGCAACAAACATTTGAAAAACTGGACTTTAACATCAATGAATGACACTGACGTTTAATCTCTACATAAATGAGACTGAGTCTGGATGTGCTGCTCTGTCATTAACTCCTAAGTTTAGGGAAAGTTCAAACAAAAGAGGACAGTTCAGATC
Source organism: Amphiprion percula (assembly GCA_003047355.2). Lineage (NCBI taxonomy): Eukaryota > Metazoa > Chordata > Actinopteri > Pomacentridae > Amphiprion > Amphiprion percula. The sequence goes on along the minus strand of CM009714.1, from coordinate 39,706,357 downwards.
AGACTTGAGAATGAGCTGATTTTGAACAAACATCTCAGACTTTCTGAGCTTCACCACCTCTAGAAAGATATTTTAACAACAAGCAACTCAAGAGATCCAGAAGTTGGAGAGAGTTAGCTTTAGCTGAGCCAAAGAACATGTGGGACGCTAACCTAGCAAACATTTCAGACTTTTCTCTGTGAATTCTGAGAAATAATTTACTATTTAATGACAGAGCTACACATCTTAACTCAGTCTCATTAAAACAGACTCTAATTCAGTGTCATCCATCCATATTAAAGTGCAGTTACCCAAAATGTTTGTTGCATGAGCTCCAACAAAACCTGTCCAGGTAGAAGGCCACTTTGACAAACAGGAAGTGGAAGATTCCAAGCAGATTTATAGAAGGGGGAACCGGACTGTACTAAGTTTGGTCGAGTATAGAGGGGTGTTTTGTGGGTTTTTAAGGCTGATAATGATTATTAGTGAGACATTTGGAGTAGATATTCATTTACAGTCAATGAAAGTATTTAAAATCTTGAGTTAAACTTAGAGCACAAACTCTAACAGAAAACTTTGTTGATACGTTTTTGTTTTGTTTACAGATGTTAAGTTAAAGGTGTTTTATTCGTGACGTATAACCAATATAATCACTCCAGAAGACAGAGCGACCACAGGTAGATAAAGGTTCAGAGCCAAAGTAGCGCCATTTTTAAATGTATTTATTTCCGTAAATCAGTCAAAAATAAAATACTGATAATCAGTAAATCAGTCAGCCCACAATTACTACAATTCTACAATGTATGTCTCTTTGCTTTGACTTGTTATTTGTACAATATACGATGTATATGATGGTGTTTTTTCATACCAAAGGCTCTACTATGATGTTTTCTAAGAGACATACGATGCTACTCTGTTAGTTCTGGCTCTGGGCTGCTGCACTCCTCCTCTGTTGTTTTCTGGATTGTACTCAGCTGCATGCCTTCGTCCATCCGGCCTCCGTTGACTCGTCCCGCCTGCCGTCTCTGGAGCTGATGCTGGATTGGAACAGACCAAAGTACAGTCCAATCACGATGCCAGCTGCCTCTCAAAAGGCTCCTTCATCTGGCAGGTGGCAGCACTTCTTCTGAGGGGAAGCTGAGCTGGTCCAGCAGAACTTTGGAGATGTGTTCCAGTGGTTGGTGGATGTGTGGGGAGATGGAGAGGGACCTTTGAATTGTTCAGAAAGGAAAACAGGGAACCCATTGGTAGTTTTAGTTTAGGGTGCTACTGCGGTGTGTTTTGGGGTTTTAAGAGGTGAAGAGGAAGAGTTTTCTTTCGTACTGATTATCTTTTACTTTGTTCCTGGTTGGAATGCCCATCAATGTCAACATGAAGTTCACTTTTAGTTCTGTTTATTTATTTTTATTTTACTAACACCCATTTGCTTTTAACCCCCTCACATGTTGTGTTGTTGTAAACTTACTCTTTCAAATAAATTCTCATCTAACCCTCTGGAAACCAGCGTTTGGACTGTTTTTGTGTTGCTCCTCACCTACTGACAGCTGTGGACTAAAGGCTATACTGTGACGTTTTTAGAGCGACCTGCTACACTATGATGTTTGTTGGGCGACATGCTATACTATAGGCTTTTTTAATTGACATATTACTGTGACTTTTTTTGTTTTAGTTTTTTTTGTTTTTTTTTAGCAACATATAAGAATTCGAACAGTTTTAAAAGTTACTATACTTTTACTTGTGCAATGAAATTATTATTCTATGGCATTTTTTAGATGACATATTATACTCTGATGTTTTCTTGAATTACATACTATTTTGACAATATGCTGCACTATGACATTTTTTGAACCACATATCATACATGACAATTTTAGGCAACATCCTATCATTTTGCGCTTTTTGAACCACATAATAATCTATGTTTTGTTTTTTTCTTGCCAACATGCTGTACTATGAACGACAGGCCATACTATGTTATTCTTGAGTAAAGCATACTATACTTTGACATTTTCTGAACTACATCTTATACTATGGCGTTATACACAGAGTGCTTTGGTTACATGTTGATTTATAATCTAGATTTTTTTCTGTTTTGTTTTTTGACAGGATTACCACAGACCTGACTGTGAACACTGTCAACACCCACCTAAGGGAGACGCTGCCTAAGATCTCAAGGCTGCTTGGTCGTGGTCTTTCTGGTACGTACTCTTCCAAGATGAGCCGGGAAGTTTAACACTGATGGAAAGACACCAGGTCTAAGCCGACAAACTTCCAATTCCTCCTCAACCCATAGTCTCTGGGAAACCTACATGGAGTAAGAAAAGTAGACAGAGAAGTAATTAAGTCTGTACACAACATATTAAAAAGAAATCATGCTAATAAATTAAGTACAAAGAACCGAATTTGCCAATATACTGGAGACCATAGCTATTTAATTTGATAAGTATAACCTTGTTTAGTAACATTTCAATTATTTGAGAGCAGTCCTAAAGAACTGCCTGTAATCCCAATCATAAAATGGGTTTGGAGGAAGAACATAGATGGTAATCTGGATATACATGAGTTAGGCTTTATAACTACTATTGGTAGTATTGGTGGTAGTAATAGCAATGTGTAAAGAGGCCTCGCTCTCGGTAGTCACATAATTGCTGGGCATGCCGAGGCAGGCATCGAAACTGTGTGGGAACACTTCCGCTTCAAAAGCTCGGCACTGTCGAACAAACTGGCTCGAGCGTAACGTCACTAGGTACAACTAACGCTCGGAACTAATTCTGCTGCTAAAGCTGCTAATTCTGCGGTGATTTCTGGCGTCTCGTTTCTCTGCAGTTGTATTCTCTGCTCGGATTCACCTGCAGAGGAGCTGCTGAGCTTCGACCAGGGGAACTTTGACACAGTGAAGCGGTGACCTGACTGCACAATAATTATCTCTGCAAATCATTTCAACTGTAAAGCTACGAGATGAGCTCCAGGAAAGTGGTCGAGCTGTTTTACGACGTGGTTTCTCCGTATTCATGGCTGGGCTTCGAGGTTTGTGGACTTCAGAGTCAGTTTGTGCTGCAGAAATACTCGGATTTTGATTAATGGTGAATGTTCAGGTGACCAACGGGTTTCTTCTGGCTGGAAATGACATAAAAAGAAACAAAACTCAGTAAAATATTGTGTTGGAGATATTAATGACGGATTTTAACTATTTAACTTCGTGGTTTTTACATTTCATTGCCTGAAACTACGGTATGTATATCCCTTGAAAAATGCAGCTTCTATCTCATCCCAGATGTTCCTGTTGGTTTCCTCCATGTTCTATCAGGTTCTAGCCCACTATGAAGGTAGAACAGCTGATGCAGTAGTTCTATAGTCAGTTTCTAGTCAGTTTGAAGTCGTGTCTGAAAGCAAAGAGCTCAGTGAGCTGCTGTTAGGGTCCATCACTGAGAGAGAGCTGCACATAAGACCTTTAAAGGCTCTAAAGTCAGATCCAAGTGTCTTCAAGGTCCAGTGTCCACAGTTTGAAGCCTGATGGAAAAGTCCAAGGAGTTCCACACTGTGGAACATGTCAAAGGGCTGCTAGGAAGAAGAACGGTAGAGACCAAGAAGAATCCAAGGATCAGCACCAAGAGCATCCTGATGAATGTGAGCAGTTCTGGTAGCAACATGTCCATGAGAAGAACAAGGCTGGTCTCCATGGATCACACCAAGGAGGACTCATCAGAGGAAGGAGAAGCATCCAACGGTCCAACATGGTGAAGCTGGGAATGTGATGCTCTGGGCTGTTTTTGGGAAGCCTGGTCAAAGGAAACGGCATCAGGAGGAAAGATTTTGGAGGAGAACATCAGGTAGTCTGCAGAAGAACTGCTCCTTGGGAAGCATTGGAGCTTCCAACAAGACGATGATGAGGAACATGGAGCCAAAGTGGTGAAGAGAAAACAATGAGAAGATCCAGACCTGAATCCATCCAGAATCTGTGGAGGAACTGAAGAGCAGAGTGATGGAGAGGAAGCCTTCAAAGAGCTGGAGATGGACACTTGGAGGAACCAAATCCCAGTGGAGACTTGCAGAAAGACTGTTAGAAACTAGAACTACTGGTGGACTGATGGAGGAGATGAAGACTCTGATACCTGAGGAACAGGAAACTGGACAAAAACATCTAAAACACAACATCTTACTGAGTTTCGTCTCTCGTTTCTGTCATATCCAGCCAGAAGAAACCCGTTGGTCAAATATAAAATCTCTATAAATCTAAATTTGACATGCTGATAAATAATTTTGGGCTGAGGTGTCGTCAGTGTAAGGTTCTCCTCGTGTTCTTCGTGTCTACAGGTGATGTGTCGCTACAGGAATCTGTGGAACATCGATCTGAAGCTCCGTCCTGCATTTCTCAGGGGCGTCATGCAGGGATCAGGTCAGGAAACGTCGGTAAACTATTAAACATTTTAAACACCTACTGTGTCTTCTGTTGTGCTTCACATCGTTTGTCTCTGACAGGAAACAAGTCTCCTGTTGCTGTTTTCAACAAAATGCACTACATGAGCCACGACCTGCGGCGTCTGGCGGAATACTTTGACGTCCCGCTGCAGCAGCCGTCCGACCCGGCAGAGGTCATGTTTAATAAAGGTACATGAAAGCAGCATCGGTCCAAAACTCGCAGAAATTAAATTATCAGGATCTCCAAGCATTCCCTCTTTAGTCCAGGTTTGCTTTGGGCTAATTTCACTGAACACAAATATGCAGCAGCTGCAACATCAGCTGACAACTGATAGAAAATTCACAGATATTTTAATAATTGTTTCTGCAGTTTTTCAGGTAAAAATTCTGACATTTCCAAGTTAAAATTCTCAGATGTGAGGACCTGATGCTCCCGTCTTTGGGTTTTGAATAAACGATCTTTGGCGACAGGAAGCCATAACTAACAAACGTCTTCCCACCGTCTGTTGTTTAATCAAGAGAAGATATGCAGATTAAAGAAACGTCAATAAGAAAAACCTCAGAATGAGGATGTCAAGAGCCATTTTAAAGGAAAAAGCAACATTCATTCACTGGTGGAGCCACTAGAGGGCAGCAGAGTGAAGCTTTATTTAAAAAAGTTTACTACCATCTTCTAGTGTGAGGCGTTTAGGGAACATTTGGAAACTGCAGCGTCTCCTGAATACTGTGAGGCGTTAAGGAAACATCTGGAGTTTCTACCATTCATTGTGAGGCGTTTAGGTGACATGAGGAAACTGAGCTCTTACTGATGACTATGGGGCATTTAAGAAACATATGGAACATACAGTTTCTACAGATGACTGAAGCATTTAGTGAACATGAGGAAACTGCAGCTTCTACCGATGATTTTTGTGGCGTTTAGGGAACATTTGGAAACTGAAGCATATACTGCGACTGTGAGGCATTTAAGGAACATCTGGAACTTGCAGTTTCTACAGATGACTGAGGCGTTTTCTGAATGTTTCCTTCTCCCAGGCTCGTTGGCTGCGATGCGATTCGTCGCCGCCGTTCAGCAGAAAGGTGGAGACAAAAAGACGGAGAAAGTTTCCCGTGAGCTGTGGAGACGAATCTGGAGCGAAGACAAAGACATCACTGAGCCGGCGTCTCTGTCTGAGGTATCCACATCTTTTATTTAGCAGCCGGTTTGTACTTAAACACAACTTTCTCTGTGTTTGTCTCATGCTGGTTGTGTTTTTGGGGATTTTTGCAGGCAGCGGTGAAAGCAGGACTGACTGACGGAGAGATTAAAGAAGTGCTGGAGATGTGCACGTCCAAGGAGATCAAGGAGAAGCTCAAGTCCTGCACAGAGGAAGCTCTGAAGCTGGGGGTCAGTGGAGGATGATGATGATGATGATGATGATGATGAAACTAGATCATCACATCTGAAAACTGTAGGTTCCAGCAGCATAGCGACATGTAGATTGTGAGGCATTAAGGGAACATTTGGAAACAGCAGTGTATTCTGATGACTGTGATGCGTTTAGGGAACATCTGGAATATGCAGTTCCTACTGGTGACTATGAGGCATTTAGGGAACAACTGGAATATGCAGCTTCTACTGGTGACTATGAGGCATTTAGGGAACAACTGGAATATTCAGTGTCTACTGAGGACTGTGAGGCATTTATTGAACATAAGGAAACTGCAGCATCTGCCATTGAATGTGAGGTGTTTAGGGAACATGAGGACACTGTAGCGTGAACTGGTGACTATGAGGCATTAAGGAAACATTTGGAAACTGCAGCTTCTACTGAAGACTATGAGGCGTTTAGGGAACTTCTGGAAACTACAGCTTCTACTGATGACTGTGAGGCATTCAGGGACCATCTGTAAACTACAGCTTCTACTGATGACTGTGAGGCCTTTAGGGAACTTCTGGAAACTACAGCTTCTACTGATGACTGTGAGGCGTTTAGGGAACTTCTGCAAACTACAGCTTCTACTGATGACTGTGAGGCGTTCAGGGACCTGGGCTCTATGGGGTTAATCAGCAGTTTCTCTCCTCCTTCTGTCCTGCAGGCGTTCGGTTTCCCCATGATGGTTTGTCACGTTGATGGGAAGCCGGAGATGTTCTTCGGATCGGACCGGTTCGAGCTCATGGCCCACTGCATCGGTGAGGAAAACGTAAAACTCTCCGTTTCTATGGAGCTGAAGCTCAGCAGAGGTTCTCACCTGGTTCTTTTCCTTCTGTCTCAGGAGAGAAGTGGCTCGGGCCGAACCCCGACAAAGCTAAACTGTGAGATGAAGCGTCTTCATGCGTCCATCTGCTCACGGATTCTCGCCTTTGATTCTCTAGAACAAAAAAAAAAAACATCAGATCTTCTCTGCCGTGCCTTCAGAAACAGAACGTTTCCTGTAGAAGTTAATAATAGTTCAGCAAAAATAAATGTAGTTTAAGATGAAATCTGAACCGCTGATTAACTTTTGCTGCAACTAAAACTCCAACTAATGATTGTTTTCTATAAAAATTGGTTATTGGGTTGTTTGGTAAAATATCAGAATGTTGGAAAATGTTTGCTTTCAGCCAGAAAATATTCACATTTAAGAAGCTGTAATTGTTAAAAACTTCATTAAAAGTATTTGGTTGTCTAAGTATTTGGTGATTAATTTAATATTTGACATCTTATTAATGAATTATTGCAGCTTTGTGGTGTAATATTTGATTATTTTGTAACTTATTCTAGGCTTAAATACACTAAATATGTTTGTGTAGTTTGGCTGTAAAAGCAGCTACAGTTACTCTTATTTTTACTGACTGTAAATTAGCAAAAAATAGTATTTTTACCATTTTTTAAATATTATTTGAAAGAACCCTTATGCATATTAAGGATAGAAAATGGGTAATTAATTATTTTTGTAATTTTTACAATTTTTTCCTGTTTTTGTTGATTACAGAAAATAAGCACTTAAAAAATAAGTATTTAAAAAAATACAAATTTCTTCTCTTATGTTTGACAGTAGAATAATGCTATTTTAGGGTATTCAATCATCAAAAATGTCATTCTACTGTAAAAATACACAAAAACAGGCCCAAACTGTAAATAATGTTCACAACAACAATCTAATTTTTTAAAACTTTTTTAAAACTATAAAATCTCAGTTTTTACTGCATTTAAATCAGGAAAAAAGTATTTTTACAGATGTTTTTGCCGTTATTTGAAAGAAAAAACAACAAAACAGACAAAAATTTACCAAAATGACAAAAACGAGATGAAAAACATCAAAAACAAGACACAAAATGACAAATATGAGACACAAAATGACAAAAACGAAACGCAAAACAACAAAACCAAGACATAAAGGGACAAAACTGAGACACAAAATGAGATAATCCTCAGTCCTTTGTCACTTTTTATGTCATTTCAAGCCAGAGGAAAGCAGTTGATCAGATCTAAGTTCGATATAAATCTAAATATTTTGGCCTGAGGATGAATAATTTCCTACTCCACCTTCCACCCTCCCAACACCTACCAGTCCAAGCGTCTGTCCACACCTGTCCTCCCCCTCAGCCCTGTCCCCCAGCAGCCCTTCACCCCCAGCTTCACCTCCAGCTTCACCTCCAGCTTCACCTCCAGCTTCACCTCCATCTTCACCCCCAGCTTCACCTCCAGCTTCACCTCCATCTTCACCCCCAGCTTCACCCCCAGCTTCACCCCCAGCTTCACCCCCATCGTCCAGCCCAGAGAGCTTCCTCGCCAGCGGCTTCCCGAGTCCTTCAACCTGGTCTCTCCGCTGCCGGCCGCCTTCTCGCTGAAGTCCGACTCCTCGGTGTCGCTGTACCGAGCCAGAATGGAGAACAGGAACGTGGTGCTGCGAGTCCTGAACGGTGAGGACGTCTACCGGTCTTCGTCCTGAGGGGGTTTTTGTTGCTGAGGTCAAAGCAGCTGGGGAAATATTTAGAATCCTCTTTTGTACATTTGGACAAAAGTAATTTTGGATCATTTTGAGGCAGGTGAGTGAGAGTGAGACAGGCAGAAAGACAGACCAACAGGTGCAGAAAGAGACAGAGGTGACATGGGACGAGTGATGGACAGAGACAGAGAGAGAACAGGGGGAGATGGATGACAGACAGGAACAAGGATGGAGAAGGATGGAGAAGAACAGGGACAGGAGCAGAGACCATATCATATTTCTCATCATGTCACTGATTCACAATCTGGAATATCATTTTTTTTTTTTTTTTTATGTAGTCCGTATTGGCCTGTTTACCTTGTTCAATGGCTTTGTATACTTTAGATATTATTTTCTTTTGAGGAAATGTTTCAATTAATGTTAGAAAAGTCTGTAAGAACCCCAATTTACTTTCATCCCATGATGTTTTTATATTCTGATCAAAGTAATGTCTAACCTCTAAGTATCTATAGAAATCACTTGGCCTAATCCATATTTGTTTTGTAGAAATTCAAAACTCATAAACGCCCCCTTGTGGACAAAAGAGTAATAGCTAGCAAGTCCCTCTGAGGCCCAACTTTTAAATCTTTTGTCAAGGGCATTTGGCTTGAAGTCAGAGTCGTACGCACACCACCTGAGGATTCGAGACAGATTTTCCAAACTACAAATTTACATAACTCTATACCACGAGCTTAAGAGAGATTCATACTTAGGGTCACTGGTAAAGTTGGTAATAGTTTGCAGTTTTTTGTCAACTAATGATGCCAGACTTGGCATGTCCTTTGTAACAGTCCCTTCAACATCTTTCCATCCTGCCGAATAGGTGGGCGACCATAAACAGATTAAGGGTCTAATTTGTGCAGCATAGTGCACTCCGTAAATCCACAGATTTTCACGTCCATTATGGCTCTCCGTTTCCATTAGCTTAGCATCTAGCCTCACATATAGGTTTAGCATCTCCGAGGCTTGCATCCGGTCTTCCACATTTTTGATCTGACTTTCGGCCTCGTCTAGTCTTTTAGTGAGACCTGATAAGTCACTTCTCAACTCTTCAAATTGCTGTCTGTTTTCCTGGTGAAATTGCCTTAATTTTTGCAAAATTTCAACGTCCGCCATTTTAGCTAAGCTAGTATGCTAGTAGCTGCTGGCAAACCTTAATCGTCGAGGATCAAACTATGTTTCAGTACGTCTCCAAAACAAAGATGTTAGTGGTAGTGTTTTGCCCCGTCTTTACGATTCCTTTTATGCTGTATCCTCACTTAAAAGTGGGGCTTTTGGCAATATTTCACAGGTTCTGTTGGGAGCCTTCTACTGTGTGACCGTCATGGCAGGTGGTCCGGGAGGAAGCAATATTGCAGATTTTTATAGCAGTTTTTAAATAAATGTTAATCTTGGAAAGTACTTGACTCTAAAACATCACAGATATCATTTTAAATATCTGTAGATTTTGATTAAAAACAAAGATTTCTGATAAATCAGAATGTTGGAGCAGAGATTTGATGATTTATTTGTAATAAAGCAGCTCTGTTAGACTCTAGCAGTGTTTTTTCTTCCTCTTCATCTCCAGCTGCAGAGGAAAAGACACATCGGTAACGACATCGTGGCTCTGGTCTACCAGGAGGGTGGGACTCCTTTTCTGTCCGACGTCATCAAGTCTCACTTCCTGCACTGTTTCCTGGTGGTCCGGAGGATCCAGAGGGCCGAGGAGGCCGGAGGAGCTGCTTATCAGGTGATCATTATCAGAGTTAAACTGAACTAAACAGCTTTATTCTGATGGTTTCAAACCTATCAGCATTATGAGGCAGTTTTCAGGGTAATTTCACCAACTGTATCACCGTTAACTCTCCTGTTGTCTTCATTTATGGGCACCAAAAAATATTGTTTCCTGGTCTGAAAAAAATCCAAAAATTCTGCAAAAAAGTTCCCCAAATTTCTGAATATTTGCAAAACCTTCAGGAAGAAAATTCCAATAATTCCTTAAAAATTTCCGTTAAAAATTTGGCAAGAAAATCGTTTCAAAAAATGAGTAAAAATCTTCCAAAAAAATCCTAAAAATATCTAAAGTGATTCCATGTATATCAGTAAAACTTCTAATATTTTCTTTAAGAACATTCACAAAAAAAATCAACCAAAATCCAGTGAATTTCATTGGATTTTGTTTTTTTCCAATAAAAAAATGTTCAAAGATTTCTCAAAAATGTTGAAAATGTGGACATCAGAAATTTCACTGTGAAAATATAAATTTTTTCCCCACATTTTCAAACTTTAAAATGGGTCAATTTTGACCTGCAGGACGACATGAGGGTTAAGCTCTGATATTAGTATTAAATGATCGGCAGTGTAACACAAAATGACAAAAATGACACAAAACAACAAAAGCAAGAAACAAAACGACAAAAAAATTAGACAAATGGCAAAAACAAGACAAAAACTACACAAAATGACAAAAACAATACATAAAACAATGAATAAAGCAAAACACAAAATTACAAAAATAAAGCAAAAAACACAAATGAGAAAATAAGGAAACACAAAACGACAAAAATGAGAAACAAAACGACAAAAACGTGAGACAAATGATAAAAACCAGACAAAAAAAGACAAAAATAATACAAAAATAACACAAAATATTACAAAGCGAGAAACAACATGACCAAAAAATGAGACAAACGACACGAAACAAATCAAAAAAGAGACAAAAATTAGACAAATAAGTTAGAAAGCGACAAAAAAATGGACAAACGTCAAAAACAAGACAAAAAGTTACACAAAACAACAAAAACAAGAAACAAAGCAAAGAATAAAGCGAAACACAAAATGACAAAAATAAGACAAAAACACAAGAGACAAAAAGGAAACACAAAATGACAAAAACGAGAAACAAAACAACAAAAACATGAGACAAATGATAGAAGTCAGACAAAAAAACAAGACAAAATATTTCAAAAACAAGACAAAATGACAAAAGCGAGACACAAAACGACTCAAATTTAGTGCGAGAAATAAGCTGATGGAAGTGGATCAATGGACAGTATTGACAGTATTATCTAAGAAAGTATTTGACTGACTTTGACATTGAGCTGATATCATTCAGGTTCTAATATGTTCTTTCTTCTCAGGTGTCTGTCACAGCCAGAGAAGATGTTCCTCCCTTTGGTCCGGTTCTCCCAGATCCTCCCATCTTCACAGACGTAAAGTTTCATTTTGATTATTGTTTTCCTTTATTAATGTTTCTGCTGCAACAACTTTCCTGATTTTCCTGTTTGTTGTCAAGTTTCAAGTGAGTAGAACATAAATACTGTGTCCAAAATTATTCATACTCCTTGGAACAGCCTCAAATCAAAGTCAAAATGTAAAAGCTGTTCAAATTCAACATTAACATCTCCAACGTAATGTCTCACTGTCTTACTACTTTGGGTTTCTCGTTTCTACTTTGATGTGTAAATTTTTAATATCGTCTCTATAAAGAGTTTGTTTTTCACTGTTTATTAGAAAATATTCTGCTGTTTAACTTAGAAATAAACTCTTTTAAGTGATCTTGCACAAGGATGTCCTCACTGCTGTTGTATTCTGTATTTGCTTATTCTAAAATCTAATGTTTTATTATTTCTGTTACAGACAGAGAAAGAATGCGACAGGTGAGACTCATAAAAACTGTTAAAAAATGCTTTTTTATACGTAAGCTGAGAAAAAGTCCCAGATATATGATTGTTTGTGTCTTTTCCAGTGATAAACCTCCAGGACTTCCGTCTCTCTCCGACTCTTCAGCTGAACTCAAAGATCAAACGAGTCCTCAAGAAGAGACATAAAAGACAATATTCATGTGTAGATTTATAGACATAAATACATATGAATATAGAGATTTCTAGCCTTTACGGTTACATCTTTATTATCCCGGTGGATGATTTATATGTAAATAGAGAGTACAAGTAAATAGATTTTTCTGAAAATACTAATATTTTACTGTCATTGCAGTGATATTTTAGATTAATAAGAATCTTTAAATTGTATTTTAGTGGAGAGTTTGACATAAAAACTGACAAAATTGTGACAGATTTAGACAAAAGTGAAGGAAACAGTGGCAGACGTGTAATTAAAGGTAGGACAACGTATAGAAAATAAAGACTGTTTTAAAAGATGGGTTTAATGACACCAAAATATACTTTGGAACAACTGTTTCAATATTGTGCTTTATAGAATGAGATTCATCTTTAATTTATAGTAGAGTCTTTTGTTTTATTCCTGATTTTGTCAACAGATACACTACTGTTCAAAAGTTTGGGGTCACTTAGAAATGTCCTTATTTTTTGAAAGAAAAGCATTTTTTATCAGTGAAGATAACATTAAATGAATGATAAATCCAGTGTAGACATTGTTAATGTGGTAAATGACTATTGTAGCTGGAAACAGCTGATTTTTAATGGAATATCTCCATAGAGGTACAGAGGAACATTTCCAGCAACCATCACTCCTGTGTTCTAATGCTACATTGTGTTAGCTAATGGTGTTGAAAGGCTCATTGATGATTAGAAAACCCTTGTGCAGTTATGTTAGCACATGGATAAAAGTGGGAGTTTTCATGGAATTATCCCCAAACTTTTGAACGGTCGTGTAAATCTGCTGCACTGAAGCATAAATATCTGCACAGAGGGAGTGAATGATTCCTAGTAGATGTGAAACTCCCACTGAGACGCTACGGTTCAAATCTTTACAGTCGGTTTGCTCTGTTTGGGTTTTTCTCACTAATGATGAGGGTTTTATTATTTTCTGTCAACACCAAATATTCACTTCCATTATCGACACAAACACAAGTTAAAGGACAGAAGAAGGACTGAAGAAACTGTCTGCTTCTCATGTTCTGTTTGTTTTCTCTTCTCTTGTGTTAAATGTCTACAAAGTGATCATTTTTAGAAATGCACAAAGTGTGGAAAGAAACCCGTAATAACAAAGAACCAGGAGAACATCTGTACTTACATCTGTACGAAGGACAAAGACGACACCAGCAGCACAACCTCAGACACTTCCTGATGCCACAGCAGATTTTACACTGCTAGAAAGAAAAACAAGGAGAATGAGTTTATTTTGAATTCACGTCACTTAAAAAGTAGAATTACTTCCACAGAGTTTGACTATCGGTCTATTCCATCTCAGATCATCAGTTAAGTTTCTTGAAAGTTTTTAAAAAACTGTAAATTTACAGGAACTCTACCTTCAAGCATCTCCTCCAATAAGTACATAAATCATAAGTCTAACTGGTAACTGTGTTTCTCCAGCCTACAGACTGCAAATTATTTTCTTATTTACATTTGAAGAACAATTGTTAAACCTCAGAACTCTGTTCTACCTGGATTTGGCAATATTTTATGTTTTGTTTTTATGCTACAACTTTGTCAAACCTGCTCAAACTTAAATGAAAATAACTTTTCATTTTTTTGACCAAATATTTCATATTTAAAGTGTTCGACATGTTTAGTTTTGTATTATTGTGACCTGCAGCTACATAAAATATCACTAGTTCACTTCTGTTTATCATTTTTTTTAAATGAATGAGCTCAAAAATTTGACTTTTCAAGACAGTTTGTTTTTCATATTTCAATTCAGCCATAATCAGAGATTGTTTCATTTATTTGTTCAATATTTCAGATTATGAATCAATGACATGATGAGAAATAAGAGAGAAAATTTTGTGTTTTTATCTTTAACAGTTCCTCAGATGTTGTTGTTCAAACAGATTTAATGTGAAAAAAACATACTATAAAACAAATCTAATTTCAATTTTTAAAAAAATAAAAATCCATATTTTATCATACAAATCAGGAAAATCAGAGATAAAATTATGTGTTTCTTGTCGTTCGTGACTTGAAACTTTCCAAAATTAGTCATAGTGTCCAAAATGACACCAAAGATGTGAATAAAACGGCACAAATTTGCACAAAAAAGTGATTCAAAGTTGTCTCAAATTACCTGAAATCTGTTTTTTCATATTTCAACTCTAATCAGAGATGATTGATCTACTATCCAATATTCCAGATTCTAAATCAGTGACATGATGGGAAATAAGAGAGAAAATTTCAGGTTTTTGTCTTTAATAGTTCCTCAGATATTGTTGTTCAAACAGACTCAGATTTCAATGTAAGGGGAAAAAAATGCTAAAATGGGCAATTTTTAACCAATTTATCTTAGAAAGTATCGGATATATCACAACAACATTTCACAGGCATAATTGAAAATATCCAGAGTTTATGATTTTTTTTAAAAAAGTGAATCAATCAATCAACCATCTAATAATCGTGAAGCAACAGAATCTGCAGCAGGATTTAACTGTAAATGTGTAATTCTATGAGCGGCCTGTGGGGGCAGCAGCGCCTCTGCTGCGGTCGCTGCTCCGCAAATCAGACCCGAAGAAGAAGAAGAAGAAGGTAAATAAAGACGCTGGACTTTAACCGACTGCTAACTGCTAACTCGTCCAGAGGAGGGCGGTGATGTTTTGGTGTGTTTGTCTGATTAAATTCAGCCTCCTGGCGGTCAGACGGCGCCACTGAGCGTCCGTGTAGCCGAAGCTAACTGCGGCTAACTTAAAGGAAACTGTCGCTGTCAGGTACAACTAACGCTCGGAGCTAATTCTGCTGCTAAAGCTGCTAATTCTGCGGTGATTTCTGGCGTCTCGTTTCTCTGCAGTTGTATTCTCTGCTCGGATTCACCTGCAGAGGAGCTGCTGAGCTTCGACCAGGGGAACTTTGACACAGTGAAGCGGTGACCTGACTGCACAATAATTATCTCTGCAAATCATTTCAACTGTAAAGCTACGAGATGAGCTCCAGGAAAGTGGTCGAGCTGTTTTACGACGTGGTTTCTCCGTATTCATGGCTGGGCTTCGAGGTTTGTGGACTTCAGAGTCAGTTTGTGCTGCAGAAATACTCGGATTTTGATTAATGGTGAATGTTCAGGTGACCAACGGGTTTCTTCTGGCTGGAAATGACATAAAAAGAAACAAAACTCAGTAAAATATTGTGTTGGAGATATTAATGACGGATTTTAACTATTTAACTTCGTGGTTTTTACATTTCATTGCCTGAAACTACGGTATGTATATCCCTTGAAAAATGCAGCTTCTATCTCATCCCAGATGTTCCTGTTGGTTTCCTCCATGTTCTATCAGGTTCTAGCCCACTATAAAGGTAGAACAGCTGATGCAGTAGTTCTATAGTCAGTTATTGGTCTGAGAAAAACACAATATTATTCTTCCTTTGATTTATGGTGAATTCTTAATTGACCAACGGGTTTCTTCTGGCTGGAAATGACAGAAACAAGAGATAAAACACAGTAGAACATTGTGCTTTAGATGTTAACGATGGATTTTAACTATTTGACTTCATGTTTTTTACATTTCACTGCCTGAAACTACGTATATCCCTTGAAAAATGCAGCTTCGATCCCATCCCAGATGTTCCTGTTGGTTTCCTCCATGTTCTATCAGGTTCTAGTCCACTATGAAGGTAGAACAGCTGATGCAGTAGTTCTATAGTCAGTTTCTAGTCAGTTTGAAGTCGTGTCTGAAAGCAAAGAGCTCAGTGAGCTGCTGTTAGGGTCCATCACTGAGAGAGAGCTGCACATAAGACCTTTAAAGGCTCTAAAGTCAGATCCAAGTGTCTTCAAGGTCCAGTGTCCACAGTTTGAAGCCTGATGGAAAAGTCCAAGGAGTTCCACACTGTGGAACATGTCAAAGGGCTGCTAGGAAGAAGAACGGTAGAGACCAAGAAGAATCCAAGGATCAGCACCAAGAGCATCCTGATGAATGTGAGCAGTTCTGGTAGCAACATGTCCATGAGAAGAACAAGGCTGGTCTCCATGGATCACACCAAGGAGGACTCATCAGAGGAAGGAGAAGCATCCAACGGTCCAACATGGTGAAGCTGGGAATGTGATGCTCTGGGCTGTTTTTGGGAAGCCTGGTCAAAGGAAACGGCATCAGGAGGAAAGATTTTGGAGGAGAACATCAGGTGGTCTGCAGAAGAACTGCTCCTTGGGAAGCATTGGAGCTTCCAACAAGACGATGATGAGGAACATGGAGCCAAAGTGGTGAAGAGAAAACAATGAGAAGATCCAGACCTGAATCCATCCAGAATCTGTGGAGGAACTGAAGAGCAGAGTGATGGAGAGGAAGCCTTCAAAGAGCTGGAGATGGACACTTGGAGGAACCAAATCCCAGTGGAGACCTGCAGAAAGACGGTTAGAACTAGAACTACTGGTGGACTGATGGAGGAGATGAAGACTCTGATACCTGAGGAACAGGAAACTGGACAAAAACATCTAAAACACAACATCTTACTGAGTTTCGTCTCTCGTTTCTGTCATATCCAGCCAGAAGAAACCCGTTGGTCAAATATAAAATCTCTATAAATCTAAATTTGACATGCTGATAAATAATTTTGGGCTGAGGTGTCGTCAGTGTAAGGTTCTCCTCGTGTTCTTCGTGTCTACAGGTGATGTGTCGCTACAGGAATCTGTGGAACATCGATCTGAAGCTCCGTCCTGCGTTTCTCGGCGGCGTCATGCAGGGATCAGGTCAGGAAACGTCGGTAAACTATTAAACATTTTAAACACCTACTGTGTCTTCTGTTGTGCTTCACATCGTTTGTCTCTGACAGGAAACAAGCCTCCCGGTTTCGTTTTCAACAAAATGCACTACATGAGCCACGACCTGCGGCGTCTGGCGGAATACTTTGACGTCCCGCTGCAGCAGCCGTCCGACCCGGCAGAGGTCATGTTTAATAAAGGTACATGAAAGCAGCATCGGTCCAAAACTCGCAGAAATTAAATTATCAGGATCTCCAAGCATTCCCTCTTTAGTCCAGGTTTGCTTTGGGCTAATTTCACTGAACACAAATATGCAGCAGCTGCAACATCAGCTGACAACTGATAGAAAATTCACAGATATTTTAATAATTGTTTCTGCAGTTTTTCAGGTAAAAATTCTGACATTTCCAAGTTAAAATTCTCAGATGTGAGGACCTGATGCTCCCGTCTTTGGGTTTTGAATAAACAATCTTTGGCGACAGGAAGCCATAACTAACAAACGTCTTCCCACCGTCTGTTGTTTAATCAAGAGAAGATATGCAGATTAAAGAAACGTCAATAAGAAAAACCTCAGAATGAGGATGTCAAGAGCCATTTTAAAGGAAAAAGCAACATTCATTCACTGGTGGAGCCACTAGAGGGCAGCAGAGTGAAGCTTTATTTAAAAAAGTTTACTACCATCTTCTAGTGTGAGGCGTTTAGGGAACATTTGGAAATTGCGGCGTCTCCTGAATACTGTGAGGCGTTTAGGGGACATTTGGGAACTGGAGCATCTACATATGAGTGAAGTAGGTGTTTAGGGAACATCTGTAAACTGCAGCTTCTATTGATGACTGTGAGGCATTAAGGAAACATCTGGAGTTTCCACCGTTCATTGTGAGGCGTTTAGGGGTCATGAGGAAACTGAGGCTCTTACTGATGACTATCAGGCATTTAAGAAACATCTGGAAAGTACGGTTTCTACAGATGACTGAGGCGTTTAGTGAACATGAGGAAAATGAAGTGTATACTGGTGACTGTGAGGCTTTTAGGGAAAATCTGGAAACTGCAGCAACTACTGGAAACTGTGAGGCCCTTAGGGAATATCTAGAAACTGCAGCTTCTATTGATGAATGTAAGGCATTTAGGAAACATCTGGAAACTATACAATCTACTGATGAGTGAGGTGTTTAGGGAACATCTGTAAACTGCAGTTCTTACTGATGACTATCAGGTATTTAAGGAACATCGGGAACATACAGTTTCTACAGATGACTGAGGCTTTTAGGGAACATCGAGTTTCTACAGGTGACTGAGGTGTTAAGGGAACATGTGGAACACAGCTTCCACTGTTGACAGTGAGGCGTTCAAGGAACATCTGGAACTTGCAGTTTCTACACATGACTGGGGCATTTAGGGAACATCGAGTTTCTACAGATGACTGAGGCGTTTAGGGAACATCTGGAACACACAGCTTCCACTGTTGACCGTGAGGTGTTTAAGGAATATCTGGAACTTGCAGTTTCTACAGATGACTGAGGCGTTTTCTGAATGTTTCCTTCTCCCAGGCTCGTTGGCTGCGATGCGATTCGTCGCCGCCGTTCAGCAGAAAGGTGGAGACAAAAAGACGGAGAAAGTTTCCCGTGAGCTGTGGAGACGAATCTGGAGCGAAGACAAAGACATCACTGAGCCGGCGTCTCTGTCTGAGGTATCCACATCTTTTATTTAGCAGCCGGTTTGTACTTAAACACAACTTTCTCTGTGTTTGTCTCATGCTGGTTGTGTTTTTGGGGGTTTTTTTGCAGGCAGCGGTGAAAGCAGGACTGACTGACGGAGAGATTAAAGAAGTGCTGGAGATGTGCACGTCCAAGGAGATCAAGGAGAAGCTCAAGTCCTGCACAGAGGAAGCTCTGAAGCTGGGGGTCAGTGGAGGATGATGATGATGATGATGAAACTAGATCATCACATCTGAAAACTGTAGGTTCCAGCAGCATAGCGACATGTAGATTGTGAGGCATTAAGGGAACATTTGGAAACAGCAGTGTATTCTGATGACTGTGATGCGTTTAGGGAACATCTGGAATATGCAGTTCCTACTGGTGACTATGAGGCATTTAGGGAACAACTGGAATATGCAGCTTCTACTGGTGACTATGAGGCATTTAGGGAACAACTGGAATATTCAGTGTCTACTGAGGACTGTGAGGCATTTATTGAACATAAGGAAACTGCAGCATCTGCCATTGAATGTGAGGTGTTTAGGGAACATAAGGACACTGTAGCGTGAACTGGTGACTATGAGGCATTAAGGAAACATTTGGAAACTGCAGCTTCTACTGAAGACTATGAGGCGTTTAGGGAACTTCTGGAAACTACAGCTTCTACTGATGACTGTGAGGCATTCAGGGACAATCTGTAAACTACAGCTTCTACTGATGACTGTGAGGCCTTTAGGGAACTTCTGGAAACTACAGCTTCTACTGTTGACTGTGAGGCGTTTAGGGAACTTCTGCAAACTACAGCTTCTACTGATGACTGTGAGGCGTTCAGGGACCTGGGCTCTATGGGGTTAATCAGCAGTTTCTCTCCTCCTTCTGTCCTGCAGGCGTTCGGTTTCCCCATGATGGTTTGTCACGTTGATGGGAAGCCGGAGATGTTCTTCGGATCGGACCGGTTCGAGCTCATGGCCCACTGCATCGGTGAGGAAAACGTAAAACTCTCCGTTTCTATGGAGCTGAAGCTCAGCAGAGGTTCTCACCTGGTTCTTTTCCTTCTGTCTCAGGAGAGAAGTGGCTCGGGCCGAACCCCGACAAAGCTAAACTGTGAGATGAAGCGTCTTCATGCGTCCATCTGCTCACGGATTCTTGCCTTTGATTCTCTAGAACAAAAAAAAAAAACATCAGATCTTCTCTGCCGTGCCTTCAGAAACAGAACGTTTCCTGTAGAAGTTAATAATAGTTCAGCAAAAATAAATGTAGTTTAAGATGAAATCTGAACCGCTGATTAACTTTTGCTGCAACTAAAACTCCAACTAATGATTGTTTTCTATAAAAATTGGTTATTGGGTTGTTTGGTAAAATATCAGAATGTTGGAAAATGTTTGCTTTCAGCCAGAAAATATTCACATTTAAGAAGCTGTAATTGTTAAAAACTTCATTAAAAGTATTTGGTTGTCTAAGTATTTGGTGATTAATTTAATATTTGACATCTTATTAATGAATTATTGCAGCTTTGTGGTGTAATATTTGATTATTTTGTAACTTATTCTAGGCTTAAATACACTAAATATGTTTGTGTAGTTTGGCTGTAAAAGCAGCTACAGTTACTCTTATTTTTACTGACTGCAAATTTGCAAAAAATAGTATTTTTACCATTTTTTTAATATTATTTGAAAGAACCCTTATGCATATTAAGGATAGAAAATGGGTAATTAATTATTTTTGTAATTTTTACAATTTTTTCCTGTTTTTGTTGATTACAGAAAATAAGCACTTAAAAAATAAGTATTTAAAAAAATACAAATTTCTTCTCTTATGTTTGACAGTAGAATAATGCTATTTTAGGGTATTCAATCATCAAAAATGTCATTCTACTGTAAAAATACACAAAAACAGGCCCAAACTGTAAATAATGTTCACAACAACAATCTAATTTTTTAAACCTTTTTTTAAACTATAAAATCTCACTGTTTTTACTGCATTTAAATCAGGAAAAAAAGTATTATTTTTACAGATGTTTTTGCCGTTATTTGAAAAAAGAAAACTGACAAAAATTGACCAAAATGACAAAAAAATAGATGAAAAACATCCAAACAAGACACAAAATGACAAATACGAGACACAAAATGAAAAATATGAAACGCAAAATATCAAAAAGAAGACACAAAATGGCAAATATGAACCGCAAAACAACAAAAACAAGACAAAATGACAAAACCGAGACATAAAATGAGATAATCCTCAGTCCTTTGTCACTTTTTACGTCATTTTCAGCCAGAGGAAAGCAGTTGATCAGATCTAATTTCGATATAAATGTTTATAAATATTTTGGCCTGAGGATGAATTATTTGGAGCTGAACTCTGCGTTTACTGCAGCTGGAGGGGCGTCGGTTTATTATTAGCGACCAACTGGATCCTCCAGAGAAGCAGAAGCTCGTCAGACGAGTTGTGGAGCAGAAAAATAAAACACGTTTAACAAAAGAGCCGCTGAGGAGCCGCGGGACCAGTTTCCTGAACAAAGAAAAATGTGGTCGGCACACCTGATAGCAGCCGGAGCATCACCGCTGCAGGTGAGGGGGGCGGAGCTAAGGCGGCAGGTAGACAAACAGTAGCACGCCGATCCCCCGAGTCTGACAGAAACAACAAGACGATGAAGACGTGAGGACTGGAACATGAGATAAGAGCTTCTGAGAGACGACTACAGGTGAGTTTGTTCTTTATTCTCATTAATCAGACTCTTACTTTGAAACTGCAGCTTTTTAGGGATTATTTTTGGTGTTTCCAACCCGGTAAAGTTGCTGTGGTTCATCCGTGTTCGACCTCAGGGCGTGGAGAGCGACAGCAGCTTCAATGTGTCTCAGAAATGCTGATGAACTGGTTCAGAGGAGGATCGTGAGGTCGGAGAGTTTCCTGGTGACGTTGCAGCATCTGACAGCAGAAAGACGATCAGTTAGAGACGCTTTCTGGTTAAACTGCTTCAGACAGATAAAAGATTAAAAAACAGGACAAAACCAGCAAGAAGCACTGCTGACTGACTGTTTATCTGTGGGTCATTCCATCAAATAATCCACGTAGAAAACACTAAAACATGCAGTTGTTGTGTAAATGTTCTTGTCCTGAGACCAAATCTAAAAAAACTAGGAGAAAAGAATGTTTTTATAGTGTATAAGACACAAAGTGACTGAAACTAGACACAAAACACTACAATAAGACACAAAATGACCGCAACTAGACACAAAATGAGCAAAACTAGTCAGAAAATAAGAAATATGAGACACAAAACACCACAATAAGACACAAAATGACAAAAACGAGACAGTAAATGACAAAAACAGGACACAAAATGACAGAAATGAGACACAAATTGGCAAAAACTAGACACAAAACATCGCAATAGGACACAAAATCAGCAAAACCAGACACAAAACTAGAAACATGACACGTAGAATGAGCGAAGGGAGACAAAGGAGAGACAAAACTGTCAAAAAGAGACACAAACAAAACAACAGACAGGAGACAAACCGTCTCAGCAGGACATTTTATATTCATCAAACATCAAATAATCCAAACACTAAAACATGCAGTTGTTGTGTAAATGTTCTTGTCCTGAGACCAAATCTAAAAAAAATTAGGAGAAAAGTATGTTTGAAAATGTTTTTAAAATACCAAATAAGTCTGGAGTTCCTCCTAAAATGACATTTTTCTCTTGTCCCTCCCTGATGACCAAACTGAATCTCTAATAAAACAGTGAAAATCACATTTAAATCTCCCTTTTTTTGGTTTTATTTTTTTTCATTGATGTCTCTTGTAATTGTGGGAACATTTTTTTTTTAAATCAACAAAGTATTTTAAATCATAATTATTATGGATGGAACGTGTCCCACAACAACCCTGTTGATGATGTTTTTGTCATTTTCTGTCTTGTTTTTGTTGTTTTCTGTCTAATTTTTGTTGTTTTGCATCTAGTTATGGGCATTTTGTGTCTTGTTTTTGTCATTGTATGTCTCATTTTTGTTGTTTACATCATGAAACAGTTTTCCTAAAGAATGTGTAGAACAAAGCTATATCCTCTCTTCTATTTTTCATATTTCCATCCCATCGTCAGGCTTGATTGAATGTCTCCCTCTACCTCATATTATCAGGATCAGACTAATTCTTTGGACTGTTTTCCATCAGTCAGTTTGTCCTCTTGGTCAGCAGTAACAGCAGCTAAATATCTAGCTTCTACTGCTGAGAAACAGCTAACCCGTTTATCTAATCGTCTGCAGCAGGAAGAAAAGCTGCAAACCTCCAGACAGTGATCCAGCCTGTGATGTCTCAGTTACAGCTCGTCTTCCTGCAGAGTCGAGTTACATTAAAACTGATTGTGACACTGAAGGAGCTTGGGTGCAGCTTGATTTCTGGTTTTAATCACTGATTCATCCACAACAAAGACTTTAAAACACCCTGAACTCATCATTAAACAGCTATAACTATATATTATTGCTATAAACCTGCTGAACATCTCCTCATCTCCTCTTTCAGAATGTCTTCGTTATCAGAAGCAGATTTCCGCTGCCAGCATGGAGACACAATCTGTGGTGAGTTTTATCAGGAAACTTTAAACCACTTCGACCGACATTTAACTAGATCCAAGATTCATGAAACTCTTCACCTCCTGAACCTCAAAAATCCACTTTGACAGGCATGTTAGCTTTTTAAATCCCAAAAATAGCACAATTTATCAACCAGAAATGGTAAAAACTGACAAAATTGTCGGATTTTTAAATCAAAAATGACCAAAATGAGACAAAATGAGAAACACCACAAAAAATAAGAGAAAAGAGACAATAATGTACCTGAAATGTGTCCAAAATGACAAAAAAACTTCTTGAAAATGGCTCAAACTTTGTTCAAAATGATAAAAACTTCAATACAATAAAGTCAGCATGGCTCAGAAACAGTGAACAGAGGAGCAGGTTGTTGGAGATACATTCATCATGGTGAAACATCTTTCTACTGATGATGAGCAGAGTAGAGAGGAAAAGTCTGGAAACATGGAGATAGAAAAACATCTACAGGATGAGGAGGGAAGACCATCGCAAAGAGACAAGAAACAACACAAATGGACAGAAAACAACAAAAAATAGACAAATGACAATATTCATGTTCAAAGTGACTCAAAATTTGTCCAAAATGACACAAACTTGTCTGAAATGATTGAAAAAAAAGCCTCCAAAATGACTTAATTTTCCAAAAATTACATAAATATGTGCAAAAGTTATTGAAAAATGACCCCAAACAACCTAAAATCTGTTCAAAAATCACAAAGATCTCCAGAAATTGCCTATTGTAGCACTTTGAGATTCTGTATGTAAAGTGCATTATAAATTAAAGTTATTATTATTATTATTCATGATGAGCAGAGCAGAGAGAAAAGGTCTGTGGAGGCTGGAAACATGGAAATATCCATGACTGAATGACTCAAATGTTGTCTAAAATGACAAAAATACGTCCAAAACAATAGAAAAAATTATTCCAAAATGTCTCAATTTGTGCAAAATGATGTAAACTTGCCCCAATTTATTGAAAATTGGTCAAAAATTAAATGAAAATGTCCATTTTGTTGATGACGTCTGTGGTCACTTGGAAACATGAATCTGTGAAATAAATAATCAATGAAATTCTCATTTATTTCCTGATTTCCTTCATTCTACCTGCCTGAGTTCTCTCCTTCTTCCTGTTGTTGTGGTTCCTCTGAGCTCCAGGATTTAAGGCTTTACAGGTTGTTTGTTGAGCAAACATTCTGAACAAACAGAGTCTCCTTACCGTGTTCAGACCTGCTGACTGTCTGGTCTCCTTGTGGTCCTGCAGAGATCCGGGTCTATGAACAGGAAGTGATCGTGGTTCCCATCTTCCTGCTGTCCAGCTTCCTCTTCACGCTGGTCTTCATCTTCCTGCTGCGATTCTGTCCAGAGAAGGTCGACCGGATCCGTCCCAACGCCTCCAAGTCCACGCCCAGGAGAGTTCTGCAAGGCATCGATGGTGAGATCCTGGAGGTCCATAGACTTTAATGAGTGCTTTAACTCACACCTAAACCATTTTAATCAAGTTGAAATGAACATTTAATGCATGGTTTATAAGATTTATCTTCTCCATCCACATCTAAACTGAAAAAACAACACTTTAGAAAGACTATATTAAAAATTCAGGCTCCAAAGCAACAGAAAATTTGACTAGAATGACTCAGAAATCACCCAAAATTGTTGTACATGTCTTAAATGTTTGTCTACATTTGGTCAAAAGGACTCCAACATTTACTAAAATTCTATCAAATTTGTTTCACTGGACTCGAATGACCAGAAACATGTCCAACATTAATTAAAATTAGTTTGACTCAAAATTAGTCCAAAATGACTCAAAATCAAAACTAAAGGTGGAACCTCATGTCTTTAGTTTCATGAGTTCCTGCTGTGGAGCCTGAATTTGTAACATACTTATCTGTAATCTGACATAAATACTCTGCTGTAGGGAGTAATCTGATTACTGTGAGGGTAATTAGAGTCGTTCTTCTCTCCGTCTGCAGCTCCTCCTGGCATCAATGTTCTGGACCATGAGAGCATCGCCCTGGAGGCCCTCAACTCCTACTCCACCTTCCACCCTCCCAACACCTACCAGTCCAAGCGTCTGTCCACACCTGTCCTCCCCCTCAGCCCTGTCCCCCAGCAGCCCTTCACCCCCAGCTTCACCCCCAGCTTCACCCCCAGCTTCACCCCAGCTTCACCCCCATTGTCCAGCCCAGAGAGCTTCCTCGCCAGCGGCTTCCCGAGTCCTTCAACCTGGTCTCTCCGCTGCCGGCCGCCTTCTCGCTGAAGTCCGACTCCTCGGTGTCGCTGTACCGAGCCAGAATGGAGAACAGGAACGTGGTGCTGCGAGTCCTGAACGGTGAGGACGTCTACCGGTCTTCGTCCTGAGGGGGTTTTTGTTGTTGAGGTCAAAGCAGCTGTAGAAATATTTAGAATCCTCTTTTGTACATTTGGACAAATTTCAAGTCATTTTGGATCATTTTGAGTCATCTTAGACAAACCTGAGTCATACTAGACGGACTGAGTCGCGTTGGACATTATTTTGAGTCATGTTGGACATACTGAGTCACGTTGGACATGTTGTGAGTCATATTGGACATATTTTGAGTCACGTTGGACGTTTTGAATCACGTTGGACAAATTGTTTTCACATTTTTTGAGTCATTTTAACCAAGTTTCTTGAAATTTTGGACAAATTAGCAGTACACTTGAGAAAACTTGACAATGTTTTAATAGGTTTTGGACTATTTGAAGCCATTTTTGTCAATTTTTGTCACCGTAGACATTTTTTGCCATTTTTATCAATTTCAGTCATTTTAAACAACTCACTTTGACTCACTTTGGATACATTTCAAGTTGTTTCTGGAGCCATTTTTGAAAAATGTTGCCATTTTTTACAATTTGTTTGTCATTTTGGACAAAGTTTAAGTAATTTTAGACATTTTTTTCTTGTTTTTAGTGACGTTACATAAACACTGTCAGTTTGTACATATTCTGAGTAAGTTAGAACATTCTGGTTATCGCTTTGTTCTTGTGTAGAACCTCACTGTCAGGACTATGCGTCCACTGTGGTAGTCCTGGTCAGGTTGACACCAAACATCCACCTGGACTTTCTGGTTTTCCCTCCTCAGACTCTGCCGATGCCTCAGAGAGACACAGCTTCCTGGGCTTCGCCTCCTTCCTGACCCAGCTTGGTCCTCATCCCTTCCTGCCGGAGCTCCTGGGCGTCGTATCGCTTCGAGCTCCGCTGGTCACTGTGGTGGAGGAGCTGGAGAACAGAGACCTGCTCAGCTTCCTGTGGAGATGCAGACGGGTAGGTCCTTCATCCATCATCATCATCAGATACAGCCAACGTCAGCAAAACACGTATTTACATTTCCACAAAGACTAAAATGTTCGAACCCTCGTGCCGTCCTGTGGGTCAAAATTGACCCGTTTTAAAGTTTGAAAATGTGGGAAAAAATATATTTTCAGTGAAACTTCTGATGTCCACATTTTCAACATTTTTGGAAAATCTTTGAACATTTTTGGTGGAAAAAAAATGTTAAAAATGTTTAAGAAAATTCACAAAAAATTTTTTCTGTGACTTTTCTTAAAGAAAATATTAGAAGTTTTACTGATATATATGGAATCACTTTAGATATTTTTAGGATTTTTTTCATAAGATTTATACTCATTTTTTGAAAATATTTACAAGAATTTTCTTGTCCAATTTTGGGAATTTTTTAAAATAAAACTTTTAAGGAATTGTTGGAATTTTCTTCCTGAAGATTTTGCACATTTTCAGAAATTTGGGGAATTTTTTGCTGAATTTTTGGATTTTTTCAGACAAGGAAACTGTCAAGTGTTCTCCCACTTTCAATGACGCGTGAATATCATTGATGATTTTTGAGGGTTTGTGTGCAGTTTCCCCACTTGAAAAAGGATGTTTCATCTACCCAGGTTATGAGCTGGACTCCACTCATGAGTCAGACAGTTGCTTTCTTTTCTTCCTCTTTTATTTTGCAATGATTGCAAGGTCATGGAATACAACGATGGCAACTTAGGTGATAGCTTTAGTTGATAAGGTAAGTTGATAGGTTTAGTTGAAAAACCTTTAAACAAAACACAAAAGAACAACGTTCACAATATTGCGTTCGGCAGATAGTAGCAGCCATTCCCCTCGTACAATTTCACCTCATTAGTAAATGCTGCTCAGTTTATGTTTGTTAACCTCAACGTCAAATAACTGAAGCAACAAATCATGGAATGACCAATTTTCAACAAATCCTATGCCACACATGAATTTACCTGCATTTTAAAGAGTTGATTTTAATCACATTTTAACAAATTTTACTCAACATTTCTATCAGACTTTTTAAACTATTTTTATACTTTTTAATTCATATTTTTTAAATTACTTAAAGTGCATTCCGTTCCAGATCCAATAAATAAACAAATAGAATAAAGTGCATAGTACAACCCACGTTTACAAACAGAATGAATTTACTGGTCTTTTAACCTTAGCTGGAAAACCTCTAATTAGCACCAATTAGCCTGCAATCTTATTTTCAATTGAGCAATTACAAACACACAGCAATTATTGGCATCCAGACAGAAAGTTAACAACCCGCCGCTCCGTGGCTAATGCTAATGCTAAAGCTAACACGTTCTGCAGGTTAAACAGTCTCCCAGATCTTTCATGGTTCTGCTCTTACCGGCTGCTACCTGGATTTCTGTAGATGAAGCAGTCCTGCACAGTTTGCCGCAGATCCTCACGCTCACAACCACTTTATTTATTTGAGGAGCTCATTCATTCTCCTTCTTCCTCAGTGCTGCGTGTGTCCCTTTTTATGCTGCAGGTAGGAAACCTGCAGCCGCAGATTGGTTCCGCCCCAGCTGAGTGGAGCGCCTGTGTGAATGCTTCTTCTTTCTATCAGATTTCAGCTTCTTCTTTCTATCAGACTTCAGCTTCTTCTTTCTATCAGATTTCAGCTTCTTCTTTCTATCAGACTTCAGCTTCTTCTTTCTATCAGACTTCAGCTTCTTCTTTCTATCAGACTTCAGCTTCTTCTTTCTATCAGACTTCAGCTTCTTCTTTCTATCAGACTTCAGCTTCTTCTTTCTATCAGATTTCAGCTTCTTCTTTCTATCAGACTTCAGCTTCTTCTTTCTATCAGACTTCAGCTTCTTCTTTCTATCAGACTTCAGCTTCTTCTTTCTATC
This sequence comes from Amphiprion percula, assembly GCA_003047355.2. Lineage (NCBI taxonomy): Eukaryota > Metazoa > Chordata > Actinopteri > Pomacentridae > Amphiprion > Amphiprion percula. The sequence continues at coordinate 39,677,964 of CM009714.1, read as the reverse complement.
AGACTTCAGCTTCTTCTTTCTATCAGACTTCAGCTTCTTCTTTCTATCAGATTTCAGCTTCTTCTTTCTATCAGACTTCAGCTTCTTCTTTCTATCAGATTTCAGCTTCTTCTTTCTATCAGACTTCAGCTTCTTCTTTCTATCAGATTTCAGCTTCTTCTTTCTATCAGATTCAGCTTCTTCTTTCAGCTTCTTCTTTCTATCAGACTTCAGCTTCTTCTTTCTATCAGACTTCAGCTTCTTCTTTCTATCAGACTTCAGCTTCTTCTTTCTATCAGACTTCAGCTTCTTCTTTCTATCAGACTTCAGCTTCTTCTTTCTATCAGACTTCAGCTTCTTCTTTCTATCAGACTTCAGCTTCTTCTTTCTATCAGATTTCAGCTTCTTCTTTCTATCAGACTTCAGCTTCTTCTTTCTATGAGGTTTCAGCTTCTCCCAGTTTGACTTGACAGAAACAATATTTTTTGGTGCCTGTAAATGAGGACAGCAGGAGGGTTAAAAGTAGTAAAATGTGTTTCTAATATGTAACATGCAAAATATATACTATGCAACATATGCAGTGTGCGAAAAAGGAATAAAACCTATCTTTCTAAAATCTGAAATTAGCATAAAACACAACAAGCAGGTCTGTTTTATAGCATTTTTCCTTCTTGTTTTATTTATTTTTTTACTCTGTATTTTTAAAAAGTCTTTATCATTAAAATTTAAAAAAAATAAACTGAATGGATGCAAAAAAAAAGTTGAAAACTATGAGTAAGCAAAAACATTTTTTCAAAAAAATACATAAAAAGATCGCTAAAATGTAAATTTTTATGTAATTTCACAAGTATTTCCTTCTTACCCAATAGCTGAAACTGGTAAATTCCACTTAAATAATTGTAAATATATTTCTAAAATTAGGTGCAATTAGTGAGAACTATAAAAAGCATTGGTTATGTAGTTTCAATAGATTTGATTGAAATGAAGATATTTTCTATAATTAGAGTTACAGTTAGTCTGTTTTTGAAGTCTCAGCTGCTGGAATATTAAAGATATTTTACTTATTTTTGTACTCAAATGAAAATCTACAGAAATGTTGTGTTTGTGTTTCCAGGAAAGAACAGATCCTCCGGCTGAAATGACGGAGAGACGGATATTTACGATGGCCCAACAGGTGGCCTCTGCTCTGGTTAGTAGATTAATAACTACAGTTTGTCTTTATCTGTTTTATTTTGAAATTCATTGTACCATTCGTCTTCCTTACCTCACTGATGACACGTTGATATATCAGTTAAAACTTATAAATTCTGGTTTCCAACAAATTAGTTTTTCTTCCACCTCTAATCCATAAATCTCCACTTCAAGTTCTATTTCTGTCTATAATTTATTTCTCAAAATCTGTCCAGCGTGACTCAAAGTATGTTAAACATGACCCAAGGTATGTCCAATATGACTCAAAATATTGTCCAGCGTAACTGAAAATATGTCCAACGTGACTCAAAATCTGCCAAAGTCAAGAAAGAATTTTGAAGCCGATTTATCCAAAGGTCAGATTTCTGTTCTAAATATTTATGCACATTAGCACATTTCAAACAAGATAAAACCTGATTTGTATGTTGGAACATAAGATTTCATTTTTAATTACCTGCACATTAAACCGGTTTGTCTCCGTTTGTTTCTGATTTCCTCGTCAGGAGTTCCTCCACGGCAAAGATCTGCTCCACGGAAACCTCCGAGCTCACAGCGTTCTGGTGAGCCAGGGCTTCACGGCCAAGCTGTGGGGGCTTCACGGCGTCTACAGCAGGAGGAACCAGGACTCCACCCAGAGAGAAGATCCCAGCATGAAGAAGTGGCAAGCTCCAGAGCTGCTGGTCAGGAAGCCAGCCAGCCACAGCAGCGACATGTGAGGACCTCCAGCACCTCCATGCTCTAAAGATCCATCAGATGTTCGCTTTAACTGGAACATGGCTTGTCTTTTTGTTTCTCCTCCAGCTGGTCCTTCGGCATCCTGCTGTATGAAATGGCTTCTTTAGGTGAGTAAACTTTAACATTAAAGAACAGAAATGTTGAAAAAGCTCCTCCAGGACGACCTGATGCTCATTTAACTGTCACTGACTTTAATTCAGTGTTTCTGGTTGTAGCAGAAACTGTGAAAATCAATTAACCCGACTAATTTGTAGTTATTCTGGATTTTAACCTGAGTTTTTGCATCATTGTTTAACTTTAAACTTTAGAATAACCAGAGACACCAAAGGCAAATGACTAAATAACTTGCATTTTTTCTTTTTAGAAAATCATCAAAATGACAAATTGATCAGCAAAAAAAACAAAAAAACAAAAAACAGGAGGAATTGTCAGATTTTCAATTTTCAATCATTAATACAGTGGAAAAGTGCATTTATGAAATACTGCATTAAGAATCACTATTAGGTCTTCAAGTGTCATTTCTTTTAGCATAATCACAGCTAAAATACTAAACAAATCCTAACAATACCATTAAAAACTTTAAATTGACTGGTTCCATAACACATAAGGAATTTGGAGCTTTGGGTCATTTTGGTACCAGTGATCCACTAATGAAGGTCGTGCTTTTTATTGTAAGACACATTTTTTGATGCTGACCTTCGTGTCTGTATGAAGTCAGTACATTTGAAATGATTGTCCTGCTGACAGATCCAACATTCCCCCAGGTTCAGGTTCTCTGCTGCCTGCTTGAGGTTTTCTTCCAGAATCTAGATTTACTCCTCTTTCCTCATGATACCTTCCACTTCAACCAAGTTGCAGAAAAGCAGCCCCACAGCATGATGCTTCCACCTCCATGCTTCACAGTAGGGACTGTGTTCTGTGGCTCCATTTTTGTTTCATCTGATCACAGAAGAGATGGCCAGAAGCTTTCATCTTCCTCTAGGTATGTCTTTGCGAAGGTCAGATGAGCTTTTCCATGCTTTGGTCGGAGCAGGAGGTCTTTCTTGGTCCATAGAGATCATTTTGGTGCAGAACCTGCCTTGACAGAGTCCCACCACTTCACTCCGTTCCTTCAGGACAGCTTTGGTTTAATCCTTGGATTGTTGTCAACATCTCACCTGATCTTTCTGGCAACCCAAGGTGACACTGCTGACTTACAACTTCATCTTTTGAGGTCTTTGAAATTTTTGGTACTTCTTGATGATACTTTGCACCGTTGCCACTGGCACCTGAAATTGTTTGGCAGTTTTTTTGTACCCTTTTCCTTCCTTTTTGGTGTTTACAATGTCAAGTCCTCACTGAGCTCTTTGGTCTTTGCCATGTCAAGTCTTGCGTTGACTTGAAAATGACTGAAATGTGATAAGCAATTGGCTTTTACAGTCAGAAAACTGGTTAAAAAAACAAAAACTCAGAAACATAGACAATATTAAACACTTTAGACCCTTGGAGAGAATAATTTGTTTGAACATCCTACGGCTTCCTGTCTTGCTTTCACTGGGGTATGAATACTTTTGGGCTTAAGTGTACATGATAAACTTCTCTATTTTTTTTTTTAAATTTCTGTCTCCAGGTGAAGCTCCGTTTGCAGAGATTTCCGTCAATGAACTTCTACAGTTTCACCAACGAGGAAAAACTCTGAAGAAACCGCCCAACTGCTCCAACGCACTGTAAGAGTCCGAACGGAAGCAGATCAGAGCTTCTCCTGTTTAATAAACCGACTCTAAAAGTTTCTGGTTCCTCCTCAGAAACACCATCATTAAGGGCTGCTGCCAGTGGAAGGACCAGGACCGACCCACGCTGGCCGAAGTCAGCAGGAAGCTGGCGTCTGGAGAGAAGAGCGCCTCGGATAAAGTCCTGAAGGCCGGCGGGCCGGTGAACATCGAGCAGTATCTGCAGGAGGCCGGATACGGAGAAACCAACAGCTACACCATCTTCTGATCACACCAATAAACTGTTAGAACACTTTAACTGTTCCACCGGGAACGGAGACGTTTCATGTTTGTTCTCCTTGACATTCACACATCAGGAAAAAACTGCTTGTTAACTAAGGTAACTCTGGGAATCCTAACTTTTAGTCTCATCTGTGCGTCTGTGTTAATAATTATTTTTTATATTTCTTGAACTTGACAAGATAAAAAACTGTCTTCATAATTGTTGATTATTTTCCAGAGTAATCGTTTGAGATCAGGACAACACTGTTTAACCATCTCTAAATATGAAATACCAAACATCTGTTGGTTTTAGTCTCCAGTTTTGCAGCTTTTTGGTTCAAGAACTTTGACCTCCAACAAACTGCAATGATTAATGAAGTGACCTAAGCAAAAACCAACCATCTGATTGGTCGATTAATCGTTGCAGCTCCAGTAATTTTGCATCAATAGACTTTGAAATGTGTAAATCTGACCAATGTACAGAAATCCTGTTAATATATGAAGGTTTACAGCATCTGACGGGTGGAATTTATGTTTTTAATCATATGTTTATATGATTCATTAGTTCTGAATGAGGGAGAAATCAATTCAAGAGAAAGAAACTTAACTGTAAATAAAGTATTTCCACACTCCTGCAGTAACAGGTATTATTTATTGGTAGTACTGCATACATGTACAGAGCCCTTACCGAGCCAACCATGAGGAATACCTATTTTCAGGTAGTTAGGTTGATTAAAGCTACTAAAACTATCCTGTATCCATGGAAAAATAATTCTGATTGTAGTAGAAAATGGTAAAATCATACAAAACTAAACTTCAACAGCTGCTAAAGGAACTAAAGAAAACACCAGGTGGAGAGAGAGTCCTGTTCTCCTGAAAAAAACACGACTAAAAGAAGAAACGAAACGGACCGAACCTCCACGTCGACGCTAAAGTTAAAGCACCGTTTGAAGAACAGCAAGAAGGCAAAGTTCCTGATCTGGAGGAACCGACGTAGCACCGATAAACCAGCGAGGAGCTCCAGTCTGTTCTCACATGTTACAGGATGGAACTTGTGCACATTCAGAGTCCTGACAGTAAACATCTAACCTGACCGTCCTCCAGGACCTCAGGCGGCTTCAGAGTCCCAGTGTCGATGAAAACCGCCCCTCAGCTTCACTCCCGCAGGCTGTTGATGGAGGCGCAGATCTTCAGAGCAGGTCCCAGCTTGATGTTCATGGTGGAGATCAGATGGTCCTCTCGCAGCAGCAGCAGAGCCTGGCCGTCGATCTCCTGCGACAGGAACTGTGCAGCCAGCTCCTCGCAGCCTGGAGGCAACAAGAAATGCAACGAGACACAATCAGGACCATAACTGACAAGTCTGAAACAAAGCCTGAGGTTTAGAGACACAAAACGACCACGAAAAGAGACAAAACTCTCTCCAACACAAATAAAAACAACCCAAATCGGACAGAAAATGACACAAAATACAAATAAAACAAACACAAAATGACAGAAGGAACACAAAACAGGACAAAGACCAGACAAAATGACTGAAAAGAGACAAAACTGTTCAAAAGAGACACGAAATCAGGCACAAAATGACAAGAAAAATGTAAACCAACCAAAATGAGACACAAAAGGACACAAATGTGGTGCAAAATGACAGAAAAAGTGACAAAACAGCCTCTAACACAAATTTAACAACCAAAACCAGACACGAAACAAGAAAAAAGAGACACAAAACAACAATATGGAGATAAATGATGACAAAGACCAGACAAAACTGTCATGAAGAGACATGAAACCACACAACAACACACTAAATGACAGCGAAGACAAACAAAATTACACAAAAAATACCACAAGAAGGCACAAAATGGCTGCAAAATAACGTCAAACGACCACAAAGACAGACAAAACTACTGCAAAAAGACAGTAAATGAAAGTAGAGACACAAAACGACCACAAAAAGACATAAACTGTCTCAAACAAAAAAATCAAACAACCAAAACCAGACAGAAAATAACACTAAACAAGAAAAGCGTCACACAAAACACAATAAAACAAAAACTAAATGACAGACATACACAAAAAGACACAAAAGTGGTGCAAAATGACCAAAAAAAGGGACAAAACCGCCTCAAACAAAAATTGTCTTTTTGCTTGTGTGTCTTTGTGGTCATTTGGCAAAGACATTTTGTGCCTTCCTGTGGTATTTTTTGTGTAATTTTGTCTGTCCTTGCAGTCATTTAGTGTCTTGTTTGTGTGGTTTCATGTCTCTTTGTGACAGTTTTGTCTGGTCTTTGTCATCATTTCTCTCCATATTGTTGTTTTGTGTCTCTTTTTCCTTGTTTCGTGTCTGGTTTTGGTTGTTTAATTTTTGTTTGAGGCGGTTTTGACTCTTTTTTTTGGTCATTTTGCACCACATTTGTGTCATTTTGTGTCTCATTGTGGTTGTTTTGCGTTACGACTAAGCAGTACTGCTCTCCGAGTGCTTTTGTTGTCGTTTTAATGTGTTTATTTGTGTTGATATCCTCTGATAGTTGTATTCATGTGAGTTTTTCATTGTTTGAACAAAAATATTAATAGAAATTCAAATTAAACCATTTTCTGCTCATATTTAATAAAAGCAGGTGATGAGCAATGATCAGTATTTATCTGTATGGAATAAATGATTTTATAAAAACATATTCCAGTATGTAACCTAACGTCGTCTATGATCGCCCACCTTGCAGCGAGGAGATGAACCTGCAGACTTCTTCTACGCTCCACTGGGCCGGCGTCGCTGACAGGAAGTTGGCGCCCTCTGGTGGGAGGCTCCCTGGGGCCGAGCTGTCGGACTGAGGGGCGCTGAGGTCGGCCCTGCAGGAGTGAGACGAGCTGGGGGACAGCGAAGGAGAGTCGTCCTCCTCTTCCTCACCGTCGCTGGACGCGTCCTCAGAGCGACTGGACTCAGAGTGACACTGCAGCACAAACACAAGATTAAAAGCACAAAATACAACAAACAATTCTGATTTCAGCTCCTTAAATGTGAATTTTTTTTTTGTTTTCTTTCCTCTGTGATGATAAACTGAAGACCTTGGGACATTTGAGGAACCTCTGATCCACATTTTTCATTATTTTTGAGTCCAAACAGCCGATGGATTCGTCCATCCAGCCCCTGATGTGACCGTATTTGTCAGCTGAATCGTCCACGGCGCTCACCTTGACAGGTAGATGCTTGCTGGACATCTTGCTGGAGGAGATGTTGGAGCTGCTCCTGCGTGATGAACCTCTTCTTCTGGCTGAAGTCTGTGATGGAGCTGGAGCTGCTGCTGCCGTCTGACCTGCAGCTCTTCCTCTGCTGCTCTTAAAGTGCTGACTGCAGCTCACATTGTACCTGGACGGTCAAACGTTCAGTCAGCGTTCATTAAAGATGCATCTCACACTCTCACCTGTTCACCTCCGAGATTTTACCAGCATTTAAACATATCACAGTTCCTGGATTATTATCTTACTCTCATTTTATTTTTGAAAAACTTCAGGGACTGTTTGTGGTGTTTGGATCTCGATGTCGTCATGAGACCATGTGAAGTCACGATACAGGGAAAGACACACAAAAATAAACAAAAAGACACAAACAATGGCCACAAAATAAACAAAAAGAGACACAAAACAACCACAGAAAGACTCAAAATAAACACAGAGACAAAAACCAGAAAAAGACACAAAATGAACAAAAAGAGACAAACAACGACCACAAAGAGAAACCAAATAAACAAAAAGATACGCAAAACCACAGACTCAAAATAAATAAAAATAAACAGCAGCCACAAAGAGACACAAAAAGACACAAAATAAACAAAAAGAGACAACAACCTGAAAGAGACACAAAACAAATACGAGACACGAAATGACCACAAAGAGGAACTAAACAACCACAAAAACACACATAACATCCATGAAACACACAAAATCACTGCAAGGACACAAATTAAACAAAACGAGAAACAAGAAGAACACAGAGGCAAAAAAATTACCATAGAGAAACACAACATAACGAGAAAGATTGAAAATGAACACAAAATGACTGTAAAGACACAAAACTAAACACAAGAAGACGACATAAAGACAGGAACGTCTGTCCTGCCTCCTGAAGCTCTGCTCCGTACAGGTCAGTGTTGGACACGGTACCTCTTAGCACAGGTGTTGGAGCAGAACCTCTTGGATCCTCTGAACTGGCTGGCAGGAGCGAGGCTTCCACAGTACTCACACTTCAACACTGATTCAACAAGAAAACGACACTTTGGATCAATCAGGGGAGTCACAGTCAGTTTAGATCACGTTCCACATTCAGACCAGTAAAATCACAGCATAATAAACAAGAAATAACCAATGTTTCCCTTCGTTATAGTGCAAAAAAAACCACCACGTTCTAGAAATACTCACATGTAATGAACCGTCTCTTTGCAAAACATTATGAACAAACTAATTTCTTCAGAAAAAGAAGTGGAAATTCAACAATATTATGCCTCAGTTTATCGTTTAGGGTCATTTTAGATGACTTTCTAATCATGTCTGATGCATTTTGAACAAGTTTCAAGTCTATTTACACAAGATTCAAGTCATTGTGGACCAATTTCAAGTCATTTTTAACAGGTTTTGGTCATTTGGGACCATTTTTGAGTCGTAGGATCCAACATCTTCAACATTAACTCAGAGAAACCAAATCAATTGAAGGTGTTTACGTCAGAATGCATGGAGAATATAGACAAATATATAGTCATTGTGGACCAATTTCAAGTCATTTTTCAACTGGTTTTGGTCATGTAAGAGTATTTTTGGCAGCAGAACTTACAGGGAGGTCCGTTCTCTGTTCGGCCCACCAGAGCAAAGTCTCTGTCTTTGAGGAGTCCAGCGACCTGTTGAATGGGACACAGGTGAGTACGTGTTCACCTGTAAGGAGTTCAGCTACAGGTAACGGCGGTACAGGGACTCACGGGGAAAGGCTCGGCTCCCTCCTGGATCACGAAGCCCTCGATGAGGTGAGTGAGAACCTGAGGTTTGACCACCGCCTGAGGAACCGGAGCTTTATCTCCGACTCTGGACAGAGGGAGAGGCAGCGAGAGGGTGGGAGGAGACGAGAAGGCAGCTTCTACCGGAGGAGCTGAGGACGGAAGAACAGATATCTGGAGTTAAAGGAGATTCATGGTGTGATGGACGCAGTTATATTCATATTACAATAAGTACGTGTTGGTTGGACACATGTTTAACACAAACCTGAGTCCTTGGTTGGTGCCGGAGATAAAGGAGGAGCAGAATCCTTCATGGCTGCGGACTCTGAAGGTTCCATCATCTCATTCGGTGCATCGCAGTCAGACTTTCTCTTCAGAGAACCAACAGTAGGCTTCGTCTGACAACACATTTATTACAACTCACTTAGAGCAACTTTAACTCACTTAGAGCAACTTTGACTACTGCAGAGCAACTTTAACTTGTTCGGTAGCGTATAAAGGTCTGTCCTAAAGCATCACATCCTTCAGTCTTACCACAGCAGTGTTGTTGACTGGACCTCCAGACGGACCGTCCTGGCTGCTGCTGCTGGCCCGACCCAGAGCCAGAGCTACAGCCTGAGCGCTGCCGGCTAAGCCCTGCCTGGCTCCCACCAGCTGCACCGGGATGTGAGGAGCGCCGTGGCCCCCGGAGGTCACCTGGCTGTTACTGGGAGGGGCGGGGAGGATGGGGGGAGGGTGTCGGGGGGGCAGCTGCACGGGTAGCCGGTGTCCCTGAGCCGTCTTGGGCTGGATGGGGACCGGACCTTTATCCACGTTGGCGCTGGTCTGCTGCAGCGGCTGGACCACCAGGGTCTGAGTGTTGACGTTGGCTTTGGGCGTCACCGAGCCGATGGGGTAGCCCTGGGTGGAGGTGGGCACGCTGGAGGTGGGCACCAGGATGACGGGGGCGGTGGAGGAGGACAGGAGGAGCTGGGAGAGGGGCAGAGCCGTGGAGGAGGAGGAGGACGGAGCTACCGAGGCGGCAGGAGTCATGGTCTTCACGGCCAGGGGGCCGGAGCTGGTCTGCTGGGGGAAGCTGGGTTTGGACATCTGCTGAGGCTGGACCTGCTGCTGCTGAGCCGTCTGAGGGAAGCTCTGCTGCTGGCCGACCGGAAAACCGTCCTTCCTCTCTGGAAGCTCCGACTTCACGGCTACAGCTTTAGGAGTGGAAGCACAGTGGAGAGCCAGGTTCTGGACCTGAGAGGAGGAAGTCATGGTGAGTCATGGTGAGAAAATGTCTTCAGTTTTTGGCTTGAAAACATAACGTCAGGGACTAAAATCTGAGTGTTTTGTTGACAAAAAGAGTTTTACTATATCAATGTTGTTATTGCTAATGCTAACGCTAATACTAGTGTTCACGTTAACGCTAGTACAGGATCAATAAATAAAGTCAGCATGGCTCAGAAACAGTGAACAGAGGAGCAGGTTGTTGGAGATACATTCAGCATGGAGAAACATCTTTCTACTGATGATGAGCAGAGTAGAGAGGAAAAGTCTAGAGAGAGAAAACCATCTACAGGATGAGGAGACAACAGAGAGACAAAACTGTCACAAAGAGACATAAAATAGCATAAATGAGACAGAAAACAACAAAAACTAGACACAAAATAATAAAATGAGATGGGAAACAACAAAAACAAGACACAAAACAACAAAACAAGACACAAAACGACAAAAATGAGACACAAAATGACAAAAATTAGACAAAATGTCAAAAATGAGACACAAAATGACAAAAACGAGACACAAAATGACAAAAACAAGACACAAAATGACAAAAATGAGACACGAAATGATCAAATCATGACACAAAATGTCATAACTGACACAGAAAATTACAAACGAGACACAAAACGACAAAACCAAGACACAAAACGACAAAAACTGGACACAAAATGACAAAAATGAGACACAAAACGACAAAATTGAGAAAGGAAATGACAAAATCGAGACACAAGATGACAAAAACTTCTTGGAGTCCAGAGTCTCTGTATCACTTTCAGGTAGCAGAACTCTGACCTGGTCGTTGTCAGACTGGGCTCCTGTGGTGGTAGAAGCTCCCTCGTGTTGCTGCTGCTGTTGCTGTGGCTGAGTCTGAGCAACCGTTGCCACGGTAGCCGCTGCCGTTCCACCGGGCATGAAGATGAGCTGAGAGGCGAGAGGAGCCCTGAGAGCCTGGAGAGAACAGCAGAGAAAGAACATTTAATGATTTTTAAAATAGATTATGGTCCTCTTTAGAAAACTTCACTTGGACTTTCTGTTGATGGAGTTTAGCTTACATTAGATCTGCAATGATAAATTAATCAGCAAATTTTTTCATAAAATAATTTGTTTGAGTATTTTTTTTGCTTAAAGAAAAAGTCGAAAATCTCTGACTTCAGCTTCTTAGATGAGATTATTTTCTGGTCTCTTTTCTGAATAAAATACCGTTCAAATGTTTAGAATCACATAAAAATGTCCTTATTTTTGAAAGAAAAGCATTTTTTTTCACTAAAGATAATATAGAGCAACTTTAATTAATATAGAGCAACTTTAACTAATGTAGAGCAACTTTAATTAATATAGAGCAAATTTAACTAATGTAGAGCAACTTTAATACAGAGTAACGTTAAATAATATTATCAACTTTAACTAATGCAGAGCAACTTCATCTCACTTAGAGGAACTGGAGGATGCAAATGTTTCGTTATGAATAACAGAAAACACAATTCACAAAAATCTGTGATAAACAAGCCCAACATACAGGCATTTAATGGATTATTACCTCAAAATGGACAGTACTTTCTAACTCACCCTGAGAAACATGGGTCCCTGCCCTGCAGAGTTTCCTCCCAGCAGCACCGACTGGTTCAGAGCGGTGGTCGTAGCAGACGTAGCCGGACCGTGAGGGCGAGGGCTGCTCATAGTTCCTCCTGCTGACGTGGTGCTGATGTTCACCTGACAGGAACAGGATTCTGTTTAAAACTGATCTGACACTTTTAAAAGCTAGATTAACGAGAAAATAATGAAACGTACGGTGGTGGCCACTTGGGGCATGCTGTTACTGGGAGTGCTGGACTGGCGACTGGCGGCGAGAGTGGCCTGGATTCAGGAGATAATGAACAGAACAGGTTGTGATGCTTCTGTCTAACATGTTGACTCTGAGTTCTTGTTGTATTCCTGGTTACCTGTTGCACAGCGGCCAGGTTGTGGAGTTGTGCGTTGTTGATCTGCTGCTGCAGCATCAGATGCTGGAAGTACTGAGCTGCCTGCGGCTGCCTCTGAAGGGCCTGAAGGGCCTGAACAAACACACACAGCGCTTTAAGGATCATTCAGGGCTTGTTATTTACATATCACTTGCAGTTTATGACTTTCACCACCTGGTCATCACAGCTTTACCTTCTGCACACACACTCACCTGTACAGCTTGTCTCTCATACAGAGACATGTGCGCTATCTGAGGTGGACGAGAGTTCCCGCCGGTCTGAGGAGTTCCGTTAGTGGTGCTGCCTGTGTTTTGTTCTTCACCTCCATCCATGTTTCTGCTCAAAACAAAAAAAAAAGTCACTCATCAAATGTAGTTGAGACAGACTGACTGAGCAGCATCAAGACTTTCTGTCTTCTATCTACCCTCTTCTCACTGGACCCACTCCTCCAACACCTTGATAGAGTTTGCAGACCATACTATGCTGGTAGACCTTCTCAGGGATAACAACTGGCGCTTTTCTAGCAGCACCTACTCCACTCCACTGTCATGAGTCTCGTTAAAAAACGACACGGAAGAACGACAAAAACGAGACAGAAAATGACAAAAACGAGACGTAACCACACAGAGACACTAAACAGCCACAAATAGACACAAAACAATCACAAATAGACACAAAACAACGACAAATAGACTAAACAACCACAAACAAACACAAAACAACCACAAATACACGCTTCAAAAGTTCCTCAATTATATATTGACCCAGTAAATTACAGGACTGAGCGCAGAAAATGAGCAGTTTGGCCCCCAGAGATCAGCTGTGAACAACTTTAACTTACTTAAACCAACATTAACACTTTGTCTGTGCAGTAAAAACCAAACTGTCTCCAGCTTTCTGGTATTTTCTGCTGTTTTCTTTGAGCAGAGCAGCTGTTAACATGATGGATGAGAAAGAACAACATGGAGGAAAAGTTGAAAATCCCCCCAGCGGAGGCTAACTACAATGGATCAGAGCTAGCTGGCTAACCTAGCAGCAGTCCGACACATTAAACTGAGTAAAAACGTCCTTAACAAAGAGGAAACAGCGGTCAGAGTGAATAAAAGCAGCGGATATGTTAGTTTATCACGAACATTTAACGACTCAGTCAGTAGAAAAGCTGCAGCTAACAGTTAGCATGCTAGCAGCTTTCTGCAGCAGAATTAGCCGTTAGCTGAGTTTAGCTGCTGTCAGCGGGTGAAGCTTCGTCGTGTTTTCGGTTTTTACCTTCTCTTCTGTCCGTCCGAAGCTACAGGTCCAGTTTTTATGCCGCTCAGAACCGCGGAATGAAGATTTAAAAAGTACCGAAGCAACAGAATCAGTTTTTACCTCCAACCAGACCCCGCCCCTTACCGCCTCCCTTCTTCTTCTGCGCCTGTTTTTAGCGTCACGGCGGCTGGTGTGATCCCGCCCCCTGCTGGAGGGAGAGGGGAGCACAACGTCTGAGTTTATTAAAAACGCATAAACAACAAGACAAATATACACAACCAAAAACAAAAATACAACAAATGAACAAAACAGCAGACAGAGACAGAAAACCGTGACAAATGACAAATATGAGGCACAAAATGACAAAAAAACGAGGCACAAATGACAAAAACGAGACACAAATGACAAAAACGAGACACAAATGACAAACAAAAAAGAGACACGAATGACAAAAACGAGACAGAACAGAAAACGAACAAACACAAAACATTACAAACAAAACCCAACAAAAACAGATGCAAAAATAAATTTAAAAAACTAATAATAAAAAATACAACAAGCTATGGGAAAAAAACTCAAGAATTGTTCAGCGCAAGAAGTGTTCTAGAATAGATTAGAATAGAATAGAAGATTTTTATTGTCAATTTCTCGAAATATAAAAGTAAAGAAAGTAAAATGAATAAAATCTATAAAAATCAACCCATGAATGGATTTCTCAGTTTAATTTAAAGTGTTTTATTGACGTGAATATCAGGTGAAGAATGTCGTCAAAGCATCAGAGATGGTGAATTATTTTTAAATAACGAGATGAAACAATTGCAAAGAAATTAACTGTAATTTATTTGTGAGAATAAAATTTGAACAAGAGAATAAAAAACACCAAATAAATGACAATAAAAAAGAAAAACATTAAATATGTAGGTTTTGTGTGTCTGCTCTTCTTCTTCGTCTTCTTCGTTGTCTTTGTCTTCGTCTTTGTCTTCTTTGTCTTCTTCTCCTTCTCCCTTTTCTTCTCCTCCTTCTCCTCCTCCTTCACTCAGACTGTTGTATATCCAGTTTTGTCTTTACATGTTCATGAGACAACATGTGCAGCTGTTGAGTCCTGACACGTCTGGAAGGGCGGGTTCTTCCTCTGAATCTGTTTGTAGGTCAAATAAATCCTCCTCAGGCTTTTGTTCTGCTCCTGGTGTTTACTTAAAGCTCTCAAACATCTGTTTTACAGAGCTCTAGTGTGGTTCAACATGCGGTGAATCATACATCAGAGTGAGTTTTTATCTGACCAGCAGGTTTCTTTTACACGTTAATGTTGAATTTGAGCTATTTGGAAGCCTTCAAAGAGCTGGAGATGGACACTTGGAGGAACCAAATATCTAGTGGAGACCTGCAGAAAGACTGTTAGACACTAGAACTACTGGTGGACTGATGGAGGAGATGAAGACTCTGATACCTGACAAGGACGAGGAACCAGTTTTATAGTCGGAAAAATGTAAAAATTATTAAAATTCATCAATGAGTTTTGTTCTTTTTCTCCTCTTCCTCCTCCTCCTTCTTAGGCTTCTTTGTCTTCTTCTTCTTTAATAAATCTCCAGCATGACTTCTTACTCTTTGTTTCTGTCATTTCCAGCCAGGAGAAACCAGCTGATTTGATAATAATGCACTGTAAATATAAACCTTTAATAATGTTGTCCTGCTTGGATCAATGACGGACCAGAACCATGAGGTGGCGCTGTCACACAGTGTTTCCATCAGTTAACAGCTCAGAGCTCCACAGTCCCGCAGATTAGAAGATAAATAAACGACCTTCTGACCTCAGTGACTCTGAAGCTTCATATTATTGATTTAAAAGCAAGTTTATGATGTTTGAAGTGAGAGAAAAGCCAGAGTTTATCAAAAGACAGCATATA
>CM009714.1:39567737-39655237 GCA_003047355.2 Amphiprion percula | reverse complement strand
ACATTGTAGCATATTTTTGATGTTTTTGCATAGTTTTAAATAATTTTAACTAATTTTGCACAACTTTTGACTTATTTTTAAACATTTACAGTCATTTTCAACAATTTTGATTTATTTTGGGCACATTTCAAGACACTTTGGACAGTTTCTAACTTATTTTAAACAGATTTTAACTCTATTTGCACAAGTTTCAAGTAATTTTGGACATTTCTAGTGTACATTTTAACACATTTTTGATGGTTTTGAATAGTTTTAAATATTTTTATGCAAGGATCAAAGATACACTGTATTGCCAAAAGTATTGGCTCACCTGCCTTGACTGGCATATGAACATAAGTGACATCCCGTTCCTAATCCATAGGGTTCAATATGACGTCAGTCCACCCTTTGTAGCTAGAACAGCTTCAACTCTTCTGGGAAGGCTGTCTACAAGGTTTAGGAGTGTGTTTATGGGAATTTTTGACCATTCTTCCAGAAGCACATTTGTGAGGTCACACACTGATGTTGGACCAGAAGGTCTGGCTCTCAGTCTCCACTCTAATTCATCCCAAAGGTGTTCTATGGGGTTGAGGTCAGGACTCAGTGCAGGCCAGTCAAGTTCATCCACACCAGACTCTGTCATCCATGTCTTTATGGACCTTGCTTTGTGCACTGGTGCACAGTCATGTTGGAAGAGGAAGGACCAGCTCCAAACTGTTCCCACAAAGTTGGGAGCATGGAATTGTCCAAAATGTCTTGGTGTGCTGAAGCATTCAGAGTTCCTTTCACTGGAACTAAGGGTCCAAGCCCAGCTCCTGAAAAACAAGCCCACACCATAATCCCCCCTCCACCAAACTTTACACTTGGCACAATGCAGTCCCACAAGTATGGTTCTCCTGACAACCACCAAACCCAGACTGGTCCATCAGATTGCCAGATGGAGAAGCGTGATTGGTCACTCCAGAGAAGGCGTCTCCACTGCTCTAGAGTCCAGTGGTGGCTGCTTTACACCACTGCATCCCACGCTTTGCATTGCACTTGGTGATGTATGGCTTGGATGCAGCTGCTGGGCCATGGAAACCCATTCCATGAAGCTCTCTGCTGAAGCACTGTTCTGGAGCTAATCTGAAGGCCACATGAAGTTTGAAGGTCTGTAGTGACTGACTCTGCAGAAAGTTGGCCACCTCTTGGCACTATGCTCCTCAGCATCCGTCAGTTTACGTGTCCTACCACTTGGTGGCAGAGTTGCTGTCGTTCCTACACACTTCCACTTTCTTATAATACAGCTGACAGTTGACTGTGGAATATTTAGGAGCCAGGAAATGTCACGACTGGATTTGTTGCACAGGTGGCATCCTATCACAGTTCCACGCTGGAATTCACTGAGCTCCTGAGAGCAAGCCATTCTTTCACAAATGTTTGTAAAAGCAGTCTGCAGCCCAGGTGCTGGATTTTATACACCTGTGGCCATGGAAGTGATTGGAACACCTGATTCTGATTGTTTGGATGGGTGAGCCAATACTTTTGGCAATATAGTGTACTTTGGGCAAAGTTAGGTCATTTTGTCCATTTAAAAAAACGTCCTTTTAGACCATTTATGAGCCGTTTAGGACAAGATTCAAGACATTTTGGACAGTTTTTAACTAATTCTGCACAAGTTTTAAGTTATTTTAGACACATTATGACTCATTTTGGACGTATTTTAAGATATTTTGGTCTGTTTTTAACTCATTTAAAGTCATTTTGGACACTTTAAGTGTATTTTTATAGCAAATTTCTGATCGTTTTAAATAGTTTTAAATACTTTAATGCAAGGATCAAAGGTACTTTGGGCAAAGTTGGGAGATTTTGTCCATTTTTTTCAGCTAGTTTTGAACAGTGAGTGATTTTGGACATGTTTAAAGTCACGTTGAAACTATTTTTGAATCATTTTCAGAATCAGAATCAGCTTTGACGGCCAAACAACATACAAGGGATTTGGTTTCGGCTGTTGGTGTCACTTTAGGAATAAAGAAAAGAGAATAATAACATAACTTAAAAAAAATTAGATATTTACACATATAGAAAATAATAGAGAGTGCAAAATGAGTATTCTGGCCATCTGTAGTGAGCTTGGACAGTGTTTAACTTTATCAAAATGCATCTGAATGTGTTTATTAACCTCCAGTCCAGACTGTATGTTATATTTTAATATTCTAAATCCTGTGCTGTCAGTAAAATCTAATAAAAGTGTAAATTAAAGGAACCTGTCAGACCACCAAGTGGCTTTAAAGTCTCACATTTTTTTGGAGAATTTGCAGAGATTTGTACCACATTGAGATTAGCAACTCTCCGGTTTGTTTGCCTCCCACTGAGCCGGTCTCATGATTCCTGCGTGACCGAGCTTTGTGTGGCAGCTGCGGCCACTCCGGCCTTTTGTTCTCCGCCCCCGGTGGGCCTCCGCCGGCCGGCAGCGGCCGCACAGAGCTTCCTTTCACCGGCTCCGTTTGTTCTCCGCCGGCGCTCCGGTGGAGAGGCGGCGCGTCATTACGCACGACCCGGAAGTCTGGTTCAGTCTGGTTTGTAGTTAAGGGGGAAGTTAAGGGAAACTTAAACACGTTCTCTGTTTCTCCAAGCAGTTTTAGGTGAACCATTAATGCTGTCTGGACACGTTTGAAGTCATTCTGATCAGAAATATCTTATTTTGGGCACATTTCAAGACATTTTGGACAATTTATCAAAATTGTAACAAGTTTGAAGTTATTTTAGAAAGATTATCACTCATTTTGGACGGGTTTTTAGATATTTTGTTCTATTTTAATGCATTTAGGACACGTTTAACCTCATTTTGAACAGTTTTCATTTATTTTGGGCATGTTTCAAGACATTTTGGGTAGTTTAAAGCTTATTTTAGACAGATTTTATCTCTATTTGCACAAATTTTAAGTCATTTTGGACATTTTTAATGTACATTTTAACATATTTTTTAATCGTTTTGAATAGTTTTAAATAATTTTATGCAAGGTCAGAGATACTTTGGGTAAAGTTAGGTCATTTTGTATGATTTTTTTAAAGCTCAAACTCATTTAGGACAGATTTGAATCCTTGGAAACAATCTCAAAGTCCTTTAAAAGCCTTTATGGGAGATTTAGGGCAAGTTTCAAGATATTTTGGACAGTTTTTAACTAATTTTGCAAAAGTTTCAAGTTATTTTAGACAGATTAGTACTCATTTTGGACTTCTTTTTAGATATTTGGTTCTGTCTTAAACTAATTTAGGACACGTTTAAAGTCATTTTGAACAGAATGAACTTATTTTGGGCACAATTCAAGACATGTGGACAGTTTTTAACTAATTTTGCACACATTTTGAATTATTTTTAAACATTTAAAGTAATTTTGAACAATTTTGATTTATTTTGGGCACATTTCAAGATCTTTTGTTCTGTTTTAACTCATTTAGGACATGTTTAAAATTATTTTCAACAGAATTAACTTATTTTGGGCACATTTCAAGACATTTTGGACAGTTTTTAACTAACTCTGCTCAAATTTGAACTTATTTAGACACATTTTGTTTTTATTTTCTATTTGTGAAAATAATCTGAGCCACATTGATGATGTGAAACTATTGAAGACACTTCGGAACTTTTAATCTTAACTTTCACATCGTGAGACTTCAATTCTGGAGATTTCACTTCTTTTTTGGCTTCTGCACCACTTTAGACCAGATCCAGATCAAGAACAGTCTTCGAAGCACAACTCTTTAAGTTAAGTCTCCCTTAACTTTTCCCTTAACTGCCGAGTCGGAAGCTGACTTCACGTAGAGACACGCGTGGAGCCGAAGCGCCTCTGCCGGGTGGGAAACTTTCACGCACGGAGATGCTTCAATGAGTAACAGCGAACGTGCCGCTCAACGCGTCCGGGATTTTTTTCTTCATTAACGCGCCGCTGATCTCAGATCCGGATCAGACCGTTAACTGGACGCACCGAGGCTGAACCGACTCCGCATTAAGGTAACTTTTATCTCAGATTATTACAGCTTTGATGGGAACGTTTCTGTGAGGGGCAGAGTTCCGGATGTGCTGCGTAAAAGTTCTCCAAACGTCCACCTGCTGCTGCGCACTGAGCTTTTATCAACCTTCTGCTCTCTGCATTCATAAAAAGAAGCAAAGCGGCTGTAATTTAATTAGATCAGATGAAGTTACGTCACTTTTCTGTTATAATTTCATATTTGGAGCAGCGGGAGGAGGAGGAGGAGTTTGCTGCTTTACTGTCTGTCTGGGCGTCGACTGGACTCAGAGCTGAAGGAGCCTCAGAGAGATCAGACCTTCACAGCTTCACAGGTGTGAGCTTCAGTCCATCATTCAGGATCCTTTTACACTTTAATAACCCTCAGTGTTCTGGACGTTTATTAATAACGCGCTTCCTGCTTGCTTTCAGGTTGAAGATTTAAAGTTTCTTCTTGTTCTTCTGGTATCTCCTGAGCAGGATGCAGCAGCTGGAGGACGACAAGGTAAACACTTCCTCTGCTCCTCAATCTGTTGTTGTTCGACTCGTTTCCTCCTCTCAGAACCAGTTTCACTCTTCAAACAGCGTTAGTTCTGTTCCAGAGGAGCTTCTCTCTGACAGATCTCACCTCCTGCAGGTTCCTGTATTTTTCCACTGAGAATGAAGGAACAGTTCAGGACATGACTCAGGCAGTGGAGTGGGACTGACTGTCGGTGGCAGGTTTAGACTTGACTCTGTTCCTGGAGAGGTGGGATGAGGGACAGATCAGGAGAAGTGACATGTTAGAGGGCGGAAACAGCAGAGCGAGCAGCGAGTTTCAACGTTTTACAATCAGCTGAACTCATCTGCTGCCTCTGAGCTAAACTTCTCTGTGGTTTGTGTTGAGCAAAACGTCTACAGTTGCTTCATCTTCATGCAGGTTTCTGTAGGTTTGGACATCATCTGAAACGTAGAGAACAGTTGCAAGATAGTTTAAGAACAGACAGGTGTCAGTTTCAGTCATTTAGGGCATTTGAAACTAATTTAAGACAAGCTTCATGTCATCTTGAACTGTTTTGAACTCATTTAGGACTCGTGAGATCTTCGGGACACATTTCAAATCTTTGTTAACAGAGTTTAACTCATTTCGGACACGTTGCAGGGAGATAAATGCATTTAAACAGCCTTGCATAAGAATAAAACATTGCCTGTAGTTGCTTCACCTTCAGGTTACATCAAGTCATCGTCTGAAACGAGGAGAACAGTTGCAAGACGACATGAATGAAGAAGTTTAAGAAATGACAGGTGTCCATTGAACAAAGCTGCAAGAGTGGACACTTTAGAGTGTTTTAGACAAGTTTCAAGCTGATTTAGGTTGTTTATAACTCACTTTATGTGAGAACTTTTGGACGGGTTTCAAGTCATGTTTGTCAGAGTTTTAATTCGTTTAGGACACGTTGCAGGCAGATTAATGCATTTAAACAGTCTCACATGAGAATAAAACATCACCGGTTGTCATTTTAAACTCATTTAATACAGGTTTTATGTCATTTTGAGCTGTTTTAAACTCATTTTGGACAATTATTTGGACATTTTTAGTCATTTTGGACAAATTTCAAGTCATTTTGGGTCATTGCTAACTTATTTTGGACAAATTTAAGTCTTTTGAACAAATTTCAAGTCATTTTTGACAGAGTTTAACTAATTTAGGACACGTTGCAGGAATACATTTAAACAGGCTTGCATCAGAATAAAACGTCTCCTGCAGTTGCTTCATCTTCAGGTTACATCAGGTTCTGACATCGTCTGAAACGTAGAGAACAGTTGCAACAAGACATGAATGTAGAAGGTTAAGAAAAGACAGGCGTCAGTCGAGTAAAGCTGCATGAATGGAAACATTTACAGTCAGTTTGGACAAGTTTCAAGTCATTCTGGGCATTTTAAACTCATTTTGGACACGTGTGAGACCTTTTGGACAAGTTTTAAGTCATTTCTGACAGAGTTTAACTCATTTAGGACACGCTGCAGGCAGATGAAGGCATTTAAACAGCGTCATATGAGAATAAAACGTCTCTTGCAGTTGCTTCATCTTCATGCAGGTTACATCAGGTTTTGACATCGTCTGAAATGAGGAGAACAGTTGCAACACGACATGAATGTGGAAGTTTAAGAAAAGCAGGTAGCAGTCAAGTGTAGCTACATGAATAGACACATTTTGTACACTTTTAGAGTATTTTGGACAAGTTTCAAGTGTTTTTGGGCAATTTTTAATGTAATTTAGGACTAAATTCAACTGTTTTCCAACACTTTTTACTGTATTTTGGTCAAATTCCAAGTCAATTTGAGCATTTTTGACTCATTTTGAACATGAGTGCTTTTAGCCAAATTTGAGCAATTCGTACAAATTTCAAGTCATTTTTGACTTGAGTTTAACTCATTTATGACGTGCTGCATGCAGATTAATGTGCATTTAAATATGCATAGTCCAAGACGGAAGCTCAGAAACAGAATTTGAAGCATTTATGTAAATGAAAACATGGTGTCCATGTTTAGAAGCTGCAGACTGCAGCTCTGTTGATCTGCACTCAACTGGCTTTCCTTCTAGACTCACATGTGTGAATCTGAAACCTGAAGAATCTGAATCTGAACTGTGAAAACTGAGTACAGAGTTTAATCTTCACTGAGGATCAAATACAAATCCAGAGAAACTGAATTCAGTTTCAAAACATCACATTCAGCATCAAGTTTATTCAGTTTCAGTCTTCAAATTCTACATATGAGATTCAGATTTTTATTGCAATTATTCAAGTTGAGAAATTCAAATTCAAACTATGAGAGTCACTTTGAGATTTTTATTAGAATGTTTAAAAGTCAAGAAATTCAAATTCTAATAAAAAAATTGTATTAAGATTTTATGTCAAGACATTCAAGTTCAATCTGCCAAAAAAATGCAACTTCAAACAGTGAAGTTCAAACGCTCAGATTATTATTATTATTATTATTATTATTATTATTATTATTATTATTATTATTATTAATAATAATAATAATAATAATAATAATAATAATAATAATAATAATAATAATAACAACAATAATAATAATAATAATAATAATAATAATAATAATAATAATAATTATTATTATTATTATTATTATTATTATTATATTATTACAATTATTATATGATTATATTATTATATTAATAATAATTTCTTATTTATTTTTCCAATTATTTAGGTCAAGAAATTATCTAATTATGAATAAAAAAATAATTAAAATTTAAGTCTACATTTTTATTTAAGTTACTGAAGTCGAGGGATTAAAATGTTTTGGGTTTTTTTTTTACAATTATTTAAGCTAAGGAAGTCAGATTCTAATGATGAAATTCAATTTTAAAAACTATCAAAGTCAAGAAATTCAAACCGTGAGCTTCAAAATTCAAATTTAGAGTGAAAATGAACCAAATTTAAGCCTAAAATTGTGACTAAAATCACCAGAATGGCTCCATTTATTGGCAGGAAACTGTAAAAACAGAAAAAAATCTTTAAAGTTTCAGTTTTCCAACAGTTTGTGAACGACGTCGTGTGAGCTTCAAATCCTGATATTTCATCATGACTTGAGATTTTGCAGCAGATTCTGTAAAAAGCTAAATCTTCCTTCCTCCTGGTTCTCAGCTGTGACCAACAGGGAAACATTCAGAGAGTCTTCAGTGGTTTTACCATTTCCAGACTCGTCTTTATATCCTGATACGTCTCGCTGAGTTGTGCAACCGTGAACCGCCTGTGAAATGTGTCCTATTGAGGAATCAGACGTTAACCTAAACGATGCAACACAAACACAATGAGGCCCTGAGGCTGTGAGGATGCAGCGCAATAAGAGCGAGTCTGTGCAGCTTCAACGTGTCGATGCAACACCGAGTCACGCTGCAGGATTCATTCTTACTCAGCCGGACACTCCCTCCAGTTAGAGCAACATGTATCCTCAATCTGAGTCAACAGCAGCAGATCCTGGAGATTAAAATCACATTTCTGTTTCACAACCTGACGCCTGAACACATCCGCTCTGCTCAGCTGATCCACAGCAGCTCAGAAACACCACAGGTTGACATAAATCAGCACGATGGTGGGATAATATTATACAATTCAGCCTGTGTTTGCAGTATTTGTCTTTTTAATCACCTCTGTTGGGGATTTGTGCCATAAATTCACAGTAAATTCACGACTCTGTGAAGCTGCAGGTTGTGTTTGTTGTAGTAACATAAAACCTGCCAATAATGTCATAAGTTTGGCCATTTTAAATGTAAGAAATACAAAAATGTAATAAGTTATTACATTAATGGTTGGTTGTTATGGCCTAGCATTAAAAGTCATTTTAAAAAATCCTTTGAAAATGTAACAAGTGCTGTTTAAGAGTTTGGGGTCAGATATAAAGCAACTTTAACTCATTTTAAAGCAACTTTAAATAATTTTAAAGCAACTTTAACTCATTTTAGAGCAACTTTAAATATTATAGAGCAACTTTAACTTAATATAGAGCAACTTTAACTTCATATAGAGCAACTTTAACTAATGTAGAGTGACTTTAAATCCATTAGAGCAACTTTCACTAATATAGAGCACCTTTAATACTATACATACTATAATGTACAGGAATAGTACCGCTATCTAAAAAAAAAACTGTTTTACTGCTTCTTAATACTAATAGAACTTCATCTTCTGCCTAGTTCTACTCTCTGATGTAGAAGAGAAGAAATGCAGTCCTATTTATGTATTTTGTATTATTACATGATTGGCTGCTACATTTTCAACAGATTTTTAATGCCAGACCTTTAATAACCAACCAATAACATAATAACTTATGACATTATTGGTTGCTACTCGTTCTGTTTTAGTTCGTCATGTTTCTGTCTGATTAAACTATCAGCTCTGACTGTTCTAAAAATATTCTCCCTTATCATTATTTCAGAAACTCCTCACTTCCTCCTTGGTTCTGTTTCACTCTGAGCCGAGTGTTGCGTCCCGATAACCCAATAATCAGCCAAGGGGAGGAAAATAATGCAGCAAAAACACATTTTTGTGAGGAGCGCTGGGTTCTGGTGACTTTAAAATAAGGGAGGATGAAAGAATGGACGGCTCGTTTCTGCTCTTTCATGATGATTAATCAGTCCAGGGTTAACGAGCAGTGAAGCAGCAGCTGAACAACAAATTATTTCATCTGATGAAAGTGTTGAAAGAGCAGCAGCAGATTTTGAAAACTGCTGGATTAAACTGGATTTTCTCTCACTAATGAGGCCGTTTGGATGTTTGAGTCGTTCTTACAGGTTCAAAGGAGACGTCGGTTCTGGAGTCAAAGTGAAACTCTGATGGGGTTTTCCTCATCTGGCTGCACAGAACATGGTTTTTGTGTGTTTTTTTTAACTTTCTTGACCATAGTATACATAATACAGTCATAGTGGGACTGAGATACAATTCAGAGCGTCAAAAAATAAATAAAACAAAGAATAAAGCACCAAAATCAGGAGCAGTCCTCATTGAAATTCTAAATTTCAACCCTGGAGTGTTATTGGATTCTGATTTTCGTGTTGAAATTCAAGGTCAGTGAAGTTACCATATATGCTTCTTTGCCCGTTAGTGGTAAAAAAAAAAAAAACCCAAAACATTCCAAGACATGTATATATCATCACTTAGCACAACTACTAAACCATAAAATGTGTGTGTTTGTCAAATAACCATTGCTAGTTTTGACGTTTCGATGGCAAATATGGAAGAGGACTGAGCCGCAATTCCGTCTTTTTCCAACTGCAGAGAAAAGAGAAAGTTTGATCTGTTCCAGGCCTCTGCTGATTGGTCAAATGCCGTGATGCAGTGTGATGTAACGCAGAGTGATCTTCAATCAATCAATCAAAGTTTATTTCTATAGCCCTTTACAACATCCCAAAGGGCTTCACAGTGAAAAACAAGAAAATAACTTAAAAACAACACAGTAACTTAAAGCAGGACAAACAATCACATTCACACCTACAGGCAAATTTAGAATAATCAATTAAGCTCAGCATGTTTTTGGACTGTGGGAGGAAACCCACGCATGTACAGGGAGAACATGCTAACTCCATGCAGAAAGATCCTCCAGGATGCAAACCAGGGATCTTCTAGCTGCAAGGCAGTAGTGCTAACCACCAAGCCACTGTGCAGCTCGTAAAATATACAATAAACCACAATAAAACAGCACTAAAATACAACATCTAAAAGAAATAAAAGTAATAAAATGTCACCATGCCACTAGGTATGAAAAGCCATTTCAAACGGGAAGGTTCTGAGTTGGGATTTAACCTTCCTGTTGTCTTCATTTACAGGTACCAAAATATATATATATATATATATATATATATATATATATATATATATATATATATATATATATATATATATATAATCCTTGTCTGAAAAAAATCCAAAAATTCAGCAAAAAAATTCCACAAATTTCTGAAAATTTGCAAAACCTTCAGGAAGAAAATTCCAATAATTCCTTAAAAGTTTTATTTTAAAAAAAATCCCCCAAATTTGGCAAGAAAATTCTTGTAAATATTTTCAAAAAATGAGTAAAAAAAACTTCCAAAAAATCCTAAAAATATCTAAAATGATTCCATATATATCAGTAAAACTTCTAATATTTTCTTTAAGAACATTCACATAAAAATCAACCAAAATCCAATGAATTTCGCTGGATTTTGGTTGATGACGTCAGGTGGGAGGTGTGAAACGGATATGAGATGTGGAGCAGCAATGGCAAGAACAGCATTTATGAAAGTGAAAAAATAATGACAATTTACTGGGAACATAAATAATAAAATGCTAAACAAAATCCCTGCAGCAGAGATGTGGTTTTACAGGCTACGTATGTCTTATATGGACAGAATAAACAATAAAGACGTTTTAAAATTACTAAACACAAATGATACGCTACTGAAAGAAATTAAGAAACGGCAAGCAGCATTTTTTGGACACATCATGAGGAAAGAGATCCTGGAATATATCGCTGAATGGCATGGCACTTGATTGACTGATCTACCTCCATCTCTCCAAAATAACAACCTCAGATATTCATTACAGCTTTCCTAGCCCACATTAAAAGACCACATGCACAGAAAACCTTTAAACCTCCCTCTCCTTTACCTCTGCTCGGCTGGACACCTTTACATTCTGCAGAGGGATTAACGTCAGGTGAGCCCAGAGCGCTTTAATTCTGAGAGCAGCGGGAGTAAACTGCTTCCCTTTAGCTCCTTATGTGAAATGCCTCCGTCTGCTTGTGTCGTAACGCTTCGGCTCCACAGCAGCAGCAGAAAAAAGGCTCATTGTGTTTTAATGATGAGAGTCGGAGCAACAACGGGAGCCTTGTGGAGGCAGGAACCGGCTGTACCGACCCCTAAACTCCTGTCTCTGTCCCCAACAGCCCAAGAAGAAGGTGACGCTCTACCTTCTCTTCTGCGTCTCCACGGCCGTCATCGGATCGCTGCAGTTCGGATACAACACCGGCGTCATCAATGCACCTGAGCAGGTGTGTGTGAAGGAAACATCACACAGAACGACCCCATTTATCAGCTAGAAACCCTGAAAACACACAGAGTAATCAGATTTACAAGAAGATATCATGTGTGATGTTTGGTTCAAGAGTGAAAATGAACCAAATTTAAGATTGAAATTGACTTTTGTAACAGAAGTTAGTTAAAGTTGCTCTAAAATTAGCTAAAGTTGCTCTAAAATGAGTTAAAGTTGCTCTAAAATGATTTAAAGTTGCTCTATATGAATTAAAGTTGCTCTATATTGTTAAAGTTGCTCTACATTAGTTAAAGTTGCTCCACCAGTGGGTTTGAAAGGCATGTTTTCTGCTACAAAAGTCACCAAAATTAATTGATAGTGATAATTAAAACGATCATTTATCAGCCAAAAACCATGAAAACACGAAGAATAAGCAGATTCTTAACCTTCCAGTGAACATATCACATGTGATGTTTGTTTCAAGTGTGAAGATGAAACAAATTTAAGACTGAAATCATGACTTTTGAAACAGAAAACATGTCTTTCCAACCAGCTAGCAGCAAAACGTCACCAAAATGACTCAGTTATCATCCAGGAAATGAGTAAACAGAAAAAAATCACCAGAATTATCCAAATCTGAGCATAAAATCCTGACATTTATAGAGAAAACATGTTTTCAGTTACAAAAAGTCACCAAAATCACACCATTTATTATCCAGAAACTGACTAAACAGTAGAAAAATAATCAGATTTTCAACTTTTTTCAACTGGTCCTTGAACGCATCATGTGTAGATGTGAGTTTGTTGTGAAAAATGATGTTAAAATTGTGACATTTTTAAAGAAAACGTGTTTCTTTTCCAAAAAATTACCAAAATCACACCATTTATCAGGCAGAAACTGAATAAACAAGAAAAATATCCAATTTTCTATTTTTGTCAGTTGGTCCTTGAACGCATCATGTGTAGATACGAAGTTCTGTTGTGAAAAATGACCCTAAAATCGTGAAGAAAACATTAAAGAAAACATGTTTTCTTTTACAAACAAATCACTAAAATCACACCATTTATGATCCAGAAACTGTAAAAGCAGAAAAGAATCATTAAAAGTTCAGTTTTCCTACAGTCTCTGAACTACTCACCTGTGACATTTGGTTCAATCAGGAAAATGAACCAAATCTGAGCTTAAAATCACTTCACAATAATCATGTTTTCCTTTTTAAAAAATCCCCAAAATGCCCCCATTTATCAGACAGAAACTCTGAAAACACACAGAATACTCAGATTTCCAAGTTTCCAGTGAACATATCACATGTGATGTTTGGTTAAAGTATGAAAATGAACAAAGTCTGAGCTTTTAAAATCATAATCACTTCAAACTTTATATAAAACTTCCTCCTCCAGCTACTGATTCTCCAGTGACCAACAGACCAGCAGTTCCAGATTTCTATCATTCAGTTCTTCTGTTCTTAAATGAGGTTTGAAGAGGTCAGAAAGAAGCTGTAGAATCTCAGACTGGAGTTCTGCTTCCTCAGAATGTGATTAGAGAACATTTATTCTGTAGAACCAGAGCTCTGACGCTGCAGATTCCTGAAGAACGAAGCTCTGGTTCTCCTCAAACTCCTCCTGATGAGATCTTTCTGCTCCTAACGTCTGATCCACACGATGCTGTGGCTTATTCTGATAAACTCTGTGGTCAGAATGACGTTACAGGAATCTGGAATAACTCTGATTAGTCGTCATGATGTTGCTAAAATCTGTAATTTAAATTTTGGACTCAAACTCATTAGTTAGACGATGAATCAGTTCATCATTAATACGTTTAAAGACACGTTTATGTGTTTATTCTGAAATATTCTGACCTGAACCAGCAGGTTTCTGCTGTTCTTCTTCTCTTACAGTCATCAGAGAAGCTGCACTGCCCCCATGTGGAGGAAATAAGAACTGCATAAGAATAAAAGAAATACTAATATACACTCTAAATAAAATAAAACTACAAATAAAAAAGTACACATTATGAAACAGCACTTTGTATAATAAAGGCTTAAGAATAAATACCCTGAGAAAGTACTACAAATACTATAGTGTACCTGAGTAGTACTGCAAATTCTATAGTATACAGGAGTAGTACTGCTCATACTATAGTATACAGGAGTAGTACTGCTCATACTATAGTATACAACAGTAGTACTGCACATACTAAAGTATATAGGAGTAGTACTGCTCATACTATAGTATACAGGAGTAGTACTGCTCATACTATAGTATACAGGAGTAGTACTGCTCATACTATAGTATACAACAGTAGTACTGCACATACTAAGTATATAGGAGTAGTACTGCTCATACTATAGTATACAGGAGTAGTACTGCTCATACTATAGTTTACAACAGTAGTACTGCACATACTAAAGTATATAGGAGTAGTACTGCTCATACTATAGTATACAGGAGTAGTACTGCTCATACTAAAGTATACAGGAGTAGTACTGCACATTCTATAGTATACAGGAGTAGTACTGCTCATACTAAAGTATACAGGAGTAGTACTGCACATTCTATAGTATACAGGAGTAGTACTGCACATACTAAAGTATACAGGAGTAGTACTGCACATACTAAAGTATACAGGAGTAGTACTGCACATTCTATAGTATACAGGAGTAGTACTGCACATATTATGTAGTATACATGAGTAGTACTGCAAATTCTTTAGTATACAGGAGTAGTACTGCTCATACTAAAGTATACAGGAGTAGTACTGCAAATCTTATAGTATACAGGAATAGTACTGCTCATACTAAAGTATACAGGAGTAGTACTGCACATATTAGGTAATATACATGAGTAGTACTGCTCATACTATAGTATACAGGAGTAGTACTGCATATACTATAGTATACAAGAGTAGTACTGCATATTGTATAGTATACAGGAGTAGTACTACACATACTATAGTGTACAGGAGTAGTACTGCACATATTATAGTATACAGGAGTAGTACTGCACATATTAGGTAGTATACATGAGTAGTACTGCTCATACTACAGGAGTAGTACTGCACATACTACAGGAGTAGTACTGCACATACTATAGCATACAGGAGTAGTACTGCACAGTAGTAGCAGTAGCAGTAGTAGTTGTAATAGTAGTAGTAGTAACAGTATTAATAGTAGTATAAGTAGTAGTAGTTTTAGTAGTATTAGTAGTAGTAGTATCAGTAGTAGCAGTATTAGTAGTAGTAGTAGTAGCAGTATTAGTAGTATTAGTAGTAGTAGTATACAATAATAATAGTAGTAGTAGTATCAGTAGTAATAGTAGTAGTAGTAGCAGTAGTATTAGTAGTAGTATTATTATTAGTAGTAGTAGTAGCAGTATTAGTAGTAGTATTAGTAGTAGTAGTAGTATTAGTAGTAGTATCAGTAGTAGTAGTAGTAGTCAATAAAAATAGTAGTAGTAGTAGTATCAGTAGTAACAGTATTAGTAGTAGTAGTATTAGTATTAGCAGTATTAGTAGCAGTAGTAGTAGTAGTATTAGTAGTAGTAGTATTAGTAGTAGTAATAGTAGTAGTATTAGTATCAGTAGTAGTAGTATTAGTAGTAGTAATAGTAGCAGTAGTATTAGTAGTAGTAGTAGTAATAGTAGCAGTATTAGTATCAGTAGTAGTAGTATCAGTAGTAGCAATAGTAGCAGTATTAGTATCAGTAGTAGTAGTATTAGTAGTAGTAGTAGTAATAGTAGCAGTATTAGTATCAGTAGTAGTAGTAGTATTAGTATCAGTAGCAGTATTAGTATCAGTAGTAGTAGTAGTAGTAATAGTAGCAGTATTAGTATCAGTAGTAGTAGTAGTATTAGTATCAGTAGCAGTATTAGTATCAGTAGTAGGAGTAGTAGTAGTAGTATCAGTAGCAGTATTAGTATCAGTAGTAGTAGTAGTATTAGTATCAGTAGTAGTAGTATCAGTAGTAGTAATAGTAGTAGTATTAGTATCTAGTAGTAGTATCAGTAGTAGTAGTAGTATCAGTAGTATTAGTATCAGTAGTAGTAGTAGTAATAGTAGCAGTATTGTATCAGTAGTAGTAGTAGTATTAGTATCAGTAGTAGTAGTATCAGTAGTAGTAATAGTAGTAGTATTAGTATCTAGTAGTAGTATCAGTAGTAGTAGTAGTATCAGTAGTATTAGTATCAGTAGTAGTAGTATCAGTAGTAGTAATAGTAGTAGTATTAGTATCTAGTAGTAGTATCAGTAGTAGTAGTAGTATCAGTAGTATTAGTATCAGTAGTAGTAATAGTAGTAGTATTAGTATCTAGTAGTAGTATCAGTAGTATTAGTATCAGTAGTAGTAGTAGTATTAGTATCAGTAGCAGTATCAGTAGTATTAGTAGTAGTAGTATTAGTAGTAGTACCTCCAGCTCCAGACCTCAGGTGGTTCCTGACGTGTTTTGTTTTGTCGTTGTGGTTCTCCAGAAGCTGCGTGGGTTCTTCCAGAACGTCTCCATGGAGCGCTATGGGGAACCCTTCAGTCCTGGAACCAACACCATGGTGTGGAGCTTCGCCGTGGCCATCTTCAGCGTGGGAGGGATGATCGGATCGTTCTCAGTGGGGACCATGGTCAACACGTTCGGCAGGTGGGACGTTCTGGAGGACAACCAGGTTCAGTCCAGAGATCAGACAGAAAATCAACAAGAAGCTCTTACTTCTACTGAACTGGACTGAAACTTTAGTTCGATTAGTTCCTTTAAAACTCTTAAACATGGACTCGTTTCAACACTTCAAGTATAATTTTATAACCCGGACTGATATTTGAATAAAACCAGATATTTAACGACAAATATCTGTTATCTAATAATATTTATCTGATTTAAATAAAGTAAAACTGTGTAATTTTATGGTCAAACATTGTAAAAGAACAGGTTGCTATTTATAAAAATACACAAGTAGACATTATTTACTTTTTTAAATTATTTATGTTAAACAAGAAATAGTTAATTTTTCTGCGATTTCACTAGTTATCTGTAATTTAACAAAATTTGTAAAATCTGTAAAATAACAGTCAAAAGAATAATTTACAATTTTAAAATCCTTATTATACATATTTTATCTTTCAAAAACCAGCAAATATCTGTTAAATAATGATAGTTTTGCTGATTTAAATGCAGCAAAACTGTCTATTTTTATGGTCAAACATTTAAAAGAATGAAATATGATTGATAGAAATGTAGATTTTTGATGTGGACATTTGGCGTTTTGGGTAGTTTTTATTATATTTCTGTACCTTCATATTATCTGCACATTAACAAAACTTGGAAAATGGTTAAAATGACAGTAAACAGTTCTAAAATGTTGAGCTAAAACAGTTATTTTAAAGCTGCAGCTTGTAGAATTATTGAGAAATCAGACTCAGGTTTTCTAACTTTGTTCTGGTCTCCAGGAGGAAGTCCATGCTGCTCTCCAACATCCTGGCTCTGGTGGGAGGAGGTCTGATGGGACTCTCCACCCTCAGTCAGTCCTTTGAGATGGTGATCGTCGGCCGGCTGGTCATCGGCGTCTTCTGCGGTTTGTGCACCGGTCTGACGCCGATGTACGTCGGAGAGATTTCCCCCACCGCCGTCAGAGGAGCCTTCGGGACGCTGCACCAGCTGGGCGTCGTCATCGGCATCCTGGTGGCTCAGGTATGGAAAGATCATTAAAAAAAAAAATACTGAAGATAAATACTGAGCTCAGACATCAGGAACTCACACACACATCTAGAAATCTGCTGTCTCACTCAGTTAAACTGCAGAATAATAAAAATATAGAAGATTCTTACGGACGTTTTCACAATTTTAACCTTAAAGTCCAAATTGTGACTTTTAAAAATGTCAGAAACTGAGCAAAAAATAATGAACTTTAAACACAAACATTAAAAAAACAAATCCACTTACCATTAATTATATGGAAAACACTTTTTTGCATTTTTTTGCAATTAATATAACAATAATTCTAATAATAAAGCAACAGAATTAGTGTCACATGACAATTATAAAATATTTAAAAAGAAAAATCCACTTAACCTTTATGATGCGGAAAATGTTCTTTTTTTGCAATCAAGCAACCATGGCATCATGTAAATAAACTGGTATTTAAAGCGTTAAAATCATGAAAATGAATTCATTATTGATAATTATGATAAAGATTTATCTTCTTTCAAATAAATTAGTTGTTGAAAGTGAAAAACAACATTAAAATGCAGAATTTTTATGGCTGTTTTTGAAAAGAACAATCTAGTTAAAGATAAAAGCAAGGAGTTCTTCTTTTAAAACAATCTGAAACTCCACAAAAAAATAATATTCCACCGAAATCAGATACAACTTTTATGTCAGTTTTTTTGATTAAAAACATTTCTGAACTTACAGAAAACAAAGTGACTTTTTAAAAAAAAAAAAAAAAAACAGACACTGTAAAAAGAAATCTAATCAAACAGTAATTATATAGAAAATATTTCATTTTTGGTGTTTATTTTAACTGTAAACAAACTGCCATTTAAAGCGGAAAAATCCTGAAACTGAATTACTATTTGGTCATTATGATCAGGAGTGATAATGGTTAAACAATAGTCATTTAAAGTGGAAAATAATACGAATGTAAAATATTTTAATGGCTTTTTTATTTGTGTAACTTTTATAGATGAAACCTGAAGGTTAATGAGATAAAATATCAGACGTCCTGAACGATCAACGCTGCAGATCTGCATCAGAATGAGATGATGCTGGTTAATAATCTGTTTTTCTGTGTACAGATCTTCGGTCTGGAGTTCCTGCTGGGTTCCGACTCGCTGTGGCCTCTTCTCCTGGCCCTCACCGTCGTTCCTGCCATCCTGCAGAGCATCATGCTGCCCTTCTGCCCTGAAAGTCCTCGATACCTGCTGATCGTCCTCAACCAGGAGGAGGAGGCCAGGAAAGGTCCGTTCTTCCTCTAAATAAACCAGGGGTGTCCAACATGAGGCCAGCGGGCCAACAGCGGCCCTCCAGAGGGTCCAATCTGGCCCTCAAAGTATAAAAATTCCAGAGAAGACATTAACTGCAGATTGTAAATTAGTGAAACTATAAATTTAAAATAATTTCTAGATCATGACAAGTTGTTTGGATCCTAAAGTAAAATACTAGATTGTTCATTGTTGTCATTTTGTGTCTCATTTTTGTAATATTGTTGCCTTTTTTTTGTCTAACTTTTGTCGTGTTGATCATAAAGTAAAAAAAAAAAGTTCTCGTTTTTGCAGCTCTGGTGCGACTCCGCGGCTCTGAAGACGTGAACGACGACATCCAGGAGATGAAGGAGGAAGGCATGAAGATGGCTCTGGAGAAGAAGGTCACCGTCCTGGAGATCTTCAGGTCTCGGAACTACCGGCAGCCCATCATCATCGCCATCATCCTGCAGCTCTCCCAGCAGCTGTCGGGCATCAACGCAGTGAGTAGAATCAGCCCCAACCTCTAGAGGAGCGTTCGCTGGCCGAGACGATGCCGCCGTTTGTGACGATCCGAGCCCATCGACCGGAACAAACGCCGGGGGTCGGCGGAGGAGACGGCTCTGGTGTTTAACAGATATTTGGTTAATGAGGTCACCACGCTGCCCACATTCATCAGCGTCTGACCCGGAGTGAAGCAGCTGCAGCCTCCGGCCAGAAGCTGCAGCATCGACTGAACTCCGCTTCGACAGTCGTGACCCACATGAGCAGCAGGAATAAACCAGAACTGGTCCTCAAGCTGTGGAGCAAAACCAATCCACGGAGAGTCAGGAAGGAATAGAACATCCCAGCAGCTCTGAGACCAGCGGCGAAATTAACACTTTATAAAGACGGTGTTAAAAAAATTCAGGCTCCCAAGTAGAAACTGAACAAACCAAAGTGAAAATAAACTGAGTCCAGCTAACCATAAAGAGATATACACTGGAAAAATTAGCTGGGAAAACTTATTTTAAGCTCTATTTTACCAGGATTGTCAAGCTTAGGTGTCTTTACATAAGCCAGACATGCTAAAAAAATAGCAGTTTTTCACTCAAAAATAGATTTTTGCTTTCATGTAACCTCCTAATTTGAGATGTATTAACCCTCCTGTTGTCCTCATTTACAGGCAGCAAAAAATATTGTTTCCTTGTCTGAAAAAAATCCAAAAAATCTGCAAAAAAATTCCCCAAATTTCTGAAAACTTGCAAAACCTTCAGGAAGAAAATTCCAATAATTCCTTAAAAGTTTCCCTTGAAAGTTTTATTTAAAAAAAAAATCCCCCAAATTTGGCAAGAAAATTCTTGTAAATATTTTCAAAAAATGAGTAAAAATCTTCCAAAACAATCCTAAAAATATCTAAAGTGATTCCATATATATCAGTAAAACTTCTAATATTTTCTTTAAGAACATTCACAAAAAAATCAACCAAAATCCAACGGAATTTGGTTGATTTTTTTGTGAATGTTCTTAAGAAACATTCTTAACATTTCTTTTTTCCCACCAAAAAATGTTCAAAGATTTCCCAAAAATGTTGAAAATGTGGACATCAGAAGTTTCACTATAAATTTTTTTTCCACATTTTCAAACTTTAAAACGGGTCAGTTTTGACCTGCAGGACGACAGGAGGGTTAATGTGATGCAGCTGAATGATATTTCTGGACAATAATATTATTATTAACTCCTGTTTCTTCTGTCTTCAGGTGTTTTATTACTCTACTGGAATCTTCGACACTGCCGGCGTCACTCAGCCGATCTACGCCACCATCGGTGCTGGAGTCGTGAACACCGTGTTCACCGTCGTCTCTGTGAGTTTCGGACTCTTCAGGAGTTTTAATCCTGTTTTATTTTCGTTTTCTGACCGGTTTTATCTTCGTTTTCTGACCGGTTTTATCGTCCGGACTGCAGCTCTTCCTGGTTGAGCGGGCCGGACGCAGAACGCTGCACCTGATCGGCCTGGCCGGGATGGCGATCTGCGCCCTCATCATGACCATCTCCCTGTCTCTGGTGGTGAGTGGGCTTCCTGTTGCACCGTTCCTTAAAAATAAAAGCCCTGTTCTAACTTTTACTCCTTGTTTGTGAGCAGAAGGCCACCCCGTCCCTCAGCTACCTGGCCATCGTGGGCGTCTTCGGCTTCGTCGCCAGCTTCGAGATGGGTCCGGGTCCGATCCCCTGGTTCATCGTGGCCGAGCTCTTCTCCCAGGGGCCCCGGCCGGCCGCCATGGCCATCTCCGGCTGCTCCAACTGGACCGCCAACTTCCTGGTGGGGCTCGGCTTCCCCAAACTGGAGGTAATTATCTCACGTTTAACCGCTACAGGAAGAATTCAACACGAAACTTTCAGGGGTTGTTTAAACTGTGCTTTACTGCAGGGATCCCCAACCTTTTTTGTACCAGGGACCAATTTCACGCAGAAACACTTTTTCAAAGACCAGGTAGGGGCATGAAGGTTCCAATAACAAAAACCTTAATCATTATATTTAGTATGTAATCTGAATGCAACAATTACATTTTATATTAGGCACTTTCATGAACTATTACACTACAATATCAACTCACCAAAATGTAGAATCAGTGGGAGCTCTGGGCTTGTTTTCCTGCAACTAGACGGCCCCTCTGGAGGTGATGGGAGACAATGACACTTGAATTGTATTCCTTATATCCAGTCTACTCCGTAGTCTTGTTTTTGTTGCTGTCACTGCAGAAAACCCCGCCTCACAAAGATAAGAGGTTGAAAATGGAAGCAGGACTTTCAGTGCTTTTGTGGCAATGTCAGGATGTTCTGCTTTGACTTTACTCCAGAATGCAAAGAGATTTGAAGTTGTTTCAAACATGGATTGAAGGCCACCATCATTTGCAATCTCAACTAGTTGTTCCTCTTCTTGTAGGGTTAAAGTTGATTCCCCTGGCTTGTTCACAAATGGGTTCCGGATCCATTCCTTCCCCAGTCTCGACGTCCTCTGCTATTTCATTAATTCTTCTTGTTACGGTGCTCGCCGAAAGGGGGATGTTTTCGACCTTTTTTACTGGAGCCTCTCCGAAAAGTTCGCAGTAAATGTCCTTTGTAGCAGGCAAAATCAATTCTTCCCCAATAGTAAAGGGCTTCTTAGCTTTAGCAATGCCGTCCGCGACCAGGAATGATGCGTTTAGCGCGGACACATTTGTTGAAGTAGTGGCCTTCAATAATTGTTTCTGTCCTTCATGTTCCCGTTTTTTTCTTTCAAAATATTCTAAGGGCTTTTCTTTCAATGCTGGGTGTTTTGTCTCCGTGTGGCGGCGCAGTTCTGATGGTTTCATGGCTTCATTAGCAAGTCTGTCACCGCATATTCCACAGAGTGGGTGTGGGGCTTGTGAATCAGCTGTTGCGATGAACCCGTAACTCAGGTAGGAATCTTGGTATTTTATTTTAAATGCAGCTTTGTTTTTGCAGGCAGTCTGTGACCCTTCTGCTGTCTCTGTTGTCTCGTTTACCTTTTCCAAAGAAACTCTCCAGTGAACTCTGTTTCTAGCTCATTTTGCGAGGGCTAGCTTGCATTGCTAACGCAGGATAAATACGCACCAAAGAGTCAAGCGCGGAAGTTAGGCGAGGGCGGAAGTGGTTGTCTTTCAAAATAAGACACCCGAAAGCAAAAACATATTTTTATATATATTTTAATCACGATTATTCATTCTTCGCGGCCCGGTACAAAATGATCCACGGACCGGTACCGGTCCGGGGCCCGGTGGTTGAGGACCCCTGCTTTACTGACATTATAGGGCAAGCTATATTTTAAAAATCACCCCAATTAAACTATTTATCAGTCAGAAACTACAATAACTGAAATATTTATTGGATTTCCATTTTTAACTCACTCATCTGCAAACGTCTAACTACAAATTGAACCAAATTTGACCTTGAAATCCTGATATTTCGTCAAGATAATTTTATTCTACATGTCTCATTTAAAAATCTGACTAAAATTAACAGTTTGCTCAAATCAGATTCTGCAAAACCTAAAAATTTCATGATCCCTGCTGCAACAATTACGTCATTAATGACTCAGCTGTGACCAATAGTCACATAAGAAAAATTCTGAGAGTTTTCAGGTTAACTTCAGGCAGTGTTTCCACAGAGCAGAGAGGAGATCAGATGGGAATAAAAAAATGCAAATCAAAAATGTAAATAGTTAAATATCTAAAACATGTGGAGACATAAAGAGAGAAAAATGACACAGAATGAGAAAAATAAGATGAGAAATCAAAGTGAGACAGAAAAAATAAAAACAAGACATAATAAAACGAGAACGACATAAAGCTGTCACAAAGAGACACAAAATGACCCAAGACAAGAAAAACGAGACACCAAATGATGACAAAAAGACAAAACTGACATAGAATGAACAAATGAGACAGAAAACAAGTGAAACAAGACAGAACATGACAAAAACAAGACACAAAATGAGGAAAAAGGAGATGCAAAACAATGGAACAGAGACAAACCAACCTAAAGAAAACTCCAAATGATACAAGCAAGACAGAAAACAAGAAAAAACAAAGACACAAAATTACCGCAAAGAGACACAACTGTGATTACAACACAAAATGATAGACAGGAGATGAAACTGTCTGAAAGAGACACAAAATGAAACAAAGGAGACAGAAAACAACAAAAACAAGACATAATAAGACGACAAAGAGACAAAATTGTCATGAAGAGATATAAAGTGAACAAAACAAGACACAAAACTAACAAAAGAAGACACAAAATGAGAAAACTGGGACACAAAATGAGAAAACAAAGACAATGGAAAGAAGACAAATTGCCCCAAAAAGAGACAAAAAAGAAAATGGAGATACACCAAAGTCTCTAAACTGTGGAGTCTATAGAAGCTGTAAAGTGTAATAGTGAAAAAGAAAGTGATAAAGAACATATCTTCTTCTTCTTCTTCTTCCTCTCAGGAACTCTGCGGTCCGTACGTCTTCCTCATCTTCATGGTCCTGCTCATTCTCTTCTTCATCTTCACCTACCTGAGGGTTCCTGAGACCAAAGGGAGGACCTTCGACGACATCGCTCAGGGATTCGCCGCCAGCGCCGGGAAGTCGTCTCCGTCTGCGGCGCCGGAGTCGGTGATGGTTCCGCTACCGGATGGCAAAGAACCGGCGCCGATGTCTCCCACAGAGAGGTTCCCCATGGTGGACCTGCCTCCAGAGAAACAGTGAAGAACCTCAGAGCTACACCTGGAACACTGGAAGCACGACTCAGTCTACTAATGAGAGTTTATTAATTTATGTTCTTAGGAGCCGTTTTTAAAAATTAAAAAGCCTTTTTTTAATTAAAAGATCCCCACTTAGAGATGCTTAAAGAATTGACAGAGTTCCCAGTAATCTGCTTTCAACAGTGTTTGCTGACAGTCCAGCTCCTGGTTCTGCCCTGTAAGAGGATCAGAACGGGTTTGGTGTTGAGTTGCAGGTCCTCAGCTCCCCTCACTGCTGGAAGGTTGCAGGATTTAGGGCTTTCATGGAATCAGGTCAGGCCTGAAAAGCCGGTTTTGGAGCCCAAAGTTTGACCCAAAAAGACTGAATAACTGCCCTGTAAGCTGCTGCAGGGAACAGGGAGGTAGAAGAACCATCATGGAGGTAGAAGAACCAACATGGAGGCAACAGAACCAACATGGAGGTAGAAGAACCAACATGGAGGTAGAAGAACCATCATGGAGACAGAAGAACCAACATGGAGGCATCAGGACCAACATGGAGGTAGAAGAACCATCATGGAGACAGAAGAACCAACATGGAGACAGAAGAACCAACATGGAGGCATCAGAACCAACATGGAGGCAACAGAACCAACATGGAGGTAGAAGAACCAACATGGAGGTAGAAGAACCAACATGGAGGATCTCTGACATTCAGGAACAGGAAAAAGCACTAAACTTAGAAACTTAGAACAAATATATTTCAGTATTTAGAACATTTTTA
The DNA here is from genome assembly GCA_003047355.2 of Amphiprion percula. Taxonomy (NCBI): domain Eukaryota; kingdom Metazoa; phylum Chordata; class Actinopteri; family Pomacentridae; genus Amphiprion; species Amphiprion percula. The sequence goes on along the minus strand of CM009714.1, from coordinate 39,630,817 downwards.
AAGTATTGTCATGCTGTAGAAACCTCAGGATGTTTGTGTTTCTGCAGCGTTTGTGTTCTGTCTGCATGATTTGTCATTTCAGCTTCAATATTTAAGAAGAAAAATGAACTCGAACACATCCGGCTGCAGCTTTTCTGCTCCTTCGTACTAAAACAAAACTGTCACGGTTCTTACTTTCCATCAAGAGAAGTCTGATAGAACATTATTTAGTCAGATTTGAGGCGTCAGAGATTATTTTAAAGAGTAGCTCCACATGAGCAGGAGAGAAACTCTGAAAAGGCTCTTTTTAAATATTTTTTTTATTTCCTCTGCTGATGCACTCCCCTATAAAACCACTTCAATCATCCTGGAATGATTAGTTCTTTCTAAATAGAGTTAATCAAGTCGTCTGCTGAAAGTTCCTGTGTTTATTCAACCTATATTACTGAAAAACTACATATAATAATGTCAGTTTGTTCCAGTGTCTAAATTTTCAGTTTGGGGTCCTTAATATTGCATATTATTAATAATAAGCTGGAAATTACTCTAATCACAGTAACAGGTTGCTAATCCATGCTAATGTGATCTTTTTCTCAGCAGTAGAAGCTAGATATTTAGCTGCTGTTACTGCTGACCAAGAGGACAAACTGACTGATGGAAAACAGTCCAAAGAATTAGTCTGATCCTGATAATATGAGGTAGAGGGAGACATTCAATCAAGGCTGACGATGGGATGGAAATATGAAAAATAGAAGAGAGGACATAGCTTTGCTCTACACATTCTGTAGGAACACTGTTGATGATGGAAACAACAAAAATAAGACAGAAAATGACAAAAATGAGACAGAAAATGCCAAAACGAGACACAAAATGACAAAAATGGGACACAGAACAACAAAAATGAGACACAAAATGAACTAAATATCATTTTGCTCCAACATCATGCAGCTTTACTCGTACAATAAATTTTGCATATTATTAAAATGAGCAGAAACAGTAGAAAAACTGAGAATGAAAAAAATCAACTGCATGAACATATCTCAGCTGCAAAAAAAGATGTTTAGTAAAAACAGGTTTTCTGTCTGCAGCTGTTGTTAGTTTGACCATTAAATCAGCAGCACAAAGTTATAAGTGAACGAAATTCCTTTTTAAAGCTTTTTCTCAATCATTTTTGATTTTCTTTGCAGATGCGCTCCCCTGCAATCATTCTGGAGTGATCCAGTCTTTCTAAATTGAGATTTTCAAGTAATTTGCTGCAGTTTTTTCAGTGTTTTTCACAGAAAACTAAATGAGTTTGTCCTGATAAAGAAGCAGATGATTCTGTGTGAGTCTAACGCTGCCATAGAAACACGAGTTAACCTCCTCAGTTTTAGGATTTCACTGCAAGTTTTATTTTGTTTACAGAGAATATTAGAGTTGGAGTCAAACCTCAGGAGGCGGAATGTGAAGCTGCATGAAGCTTCTAGCTGTTAGAACATCTGTCCATCCATCATGTACTTGAAGCTCCTTCAACATCTCCAGTAAAACACCTTTAAATCTGTAAACTAGCATCTGTATCTGAGGTTTCTGGTGCTGAAAACACTAAATGATCTGTATTTATTTGAGTTTAAAAAACGTCCTTCTTGTGTCTAATGATGTGTATATCAGCTGTTTAACGTTCCATTAATGTTGTCTAAATGTTCTTCTGGCTGATGAGAATGTCTGAGCTTTGCTTCGCTTTTGCGCTTTGATGACGGATTCTGTTGTTTCCTGTAAATATGTGGTTTGTTGAGACGCTTTCTGGTTGTTTCTTCTGTTAAATCTGTTCTGATTCCTCTGATTCTCCGTCTGATGCACTGATGCTGCTCTGCATGTTCACAATATTCACTTTTATTTTGTGTATATTTCGTTGTTGTAAATAAACAGAAGTCACATCCAGTTGCTGCTTTTCTCTTTTTTTCTGATTCTCTCTGAGCGAATCTCGCTTTGAGAAGCTAAAAAGAAGCAAAGTTTTCTGCGTTTTAACGAAAGATTTGACCTGACGAGCAGAAATACAAGTTTTTCTGTTTTTAAATCCTTTTTTTAAAACTCAGAACACACTGAGGAACAGATGCTTCATTTAACCCTCCTGTTGTCTTCATTCACGGGCACCAAAAATATTGTTTCCTTGTCTGAAAAAAAATCCCAAAAATTCCCCAAATTTCTGAAAATATGTAAAACTTTCATGAAGAAAAATTCCAATAATTCCTTAAAAATTTCCCTTAAAGTTCTATTTTTAAAAAAAGTCTGAAAATTTGGCTAGAAAAATCTTGTACCAATCCAGTGAATTTCGCTGGATTTGGTAGATTTTTTTTAAAGAAACATTTTTTAACATTTCTTTTTGTCCATCAAAAATGTTTCCCAAAAATGTTGAAAATGTGGACATCAGAAGTTTCACTGTGAAAATATATATTTCTCCACATTTTCAAACTTTAAAACGGGTCAATTTGACCTGTAGGACAACACGAGGGTTAAAATACAGAAAGTAAAAGATATTAGCAGACAAATAAGAAGTTCTGATAACGACAGTAAAATATTAAGGATGCGATCAATGCCTCTCATTGATCAGTGATCAGAATGTGGTTTACTGATGATATTTAACCCTCTGAACCCTTCAAAAGGCATATTTTAAAAATCACCTTAATTAAACTATTTATCAGTCAGAAACTGTAAAACTGAAAGAATTATCTGACTTTCAATGTTTTAAACTAATTATCTGTGATGCTTCTATCTATAAAATTAACCAAATCCTGACCTTGAAATCATATTTCATCAAGATAAGTTTACTCTACTTTTCATCTAAAAATTAGCAGAAAATTAACCGTTTGCTCAAATCAGATTCCGTAAAAAACTAAAAATTCTATGATCCCTGCTGCAGCTATGAAGCCATTAGTGACTCAGCTGTGACCAACAGTCATATACGAAAAATTCAGAGAATGTTCAGGTTAACTGCAGGCAGTGTTTCCACAGAGCAGAGATAATCTCAAACAGGGTAACCCCAACAGAGCTGAAATTTGGCCAGGATGTACACCAGGCATGAGTAATAAAGTTCTCAAAATGCTCCACAAAAGTCTGAAGGTGTGGAAATGGCGGCTGGTGGAATTTCGACAATTCGCCATGAAACAGGAAGTGCTGTATATCTGGTCTTTGCATGTGTGATCAGACTCCGGCCCTGATAACATACATAGGCCAATAGTCACAGCGATAGCGCCACCTGGTGGACAGTTTTGAGAGGTTGCCATCAACATTGCCATAGGCAGGAATACACTCTCTGTCGCAGCGCCATCTGGTGGACATGCTTGGATTTGCTGACCAGCAAGAATGCGAGGACCCGACCAACGCTGCTTGCAGCTTTAATTGTTTATCCCATTTTTTGAATCGCAGTTTTCAAGGCCTAAAAACACTCAAAAATGTGTGAAAATTTGCACACACATCAAGACCGGCGAAAAATTTGATATTTAATGGAACTTGCAAAGGTGTGAGCCAAAATGGCTCAATAGTGCCACCTGGAAAATTTCAAACAGGCTCTATGACCAGTCCATGTCACCTACAGCTATGAAATTTGGTAGTCATATGTAACTCGTCAAGACGCCCAAAAATACAATCGACAACCATACCTAAAACACAACAGGAAGTCAGCCATTTTGAATTATGTAACATATAATGTGACCAGCAAGGATGCGAGGACCTGTTCAACGATGCTTGCAGCTTTCATTTTTTATTTATTTTCCATAAAATTAGGATTTAATTGCATTTTTTCTTACACAGTGTTAGTAAAACTGGCTCAATAGAAACAGCAGTGAAGGTTTATAAATAGTAGTAAAGTAAAGTAAACATATAAAAACCTACTTAGAGCCTCATAAATAAATTACATTCTGCATACAGCTCACAGTAGTCAGGATTATATGTAAGGGCTTCAGTTGGTTATTTAAGATAAAAAATGTCATCATAATTATAGAAAAGTTGCCTCCTTAAGTGTTTTTTGTTTTACATAAATATGAATTATTCCTCTAAAGAAAGTTTATTTTTGTTGACATTTAGTCCCCAGTTTGTACACATGAAACTTTAATGTTGGCTTCTCATCGATCCAGATGTTTGTTAAATGTGATTTAATTCAGTTTGTCTGGTTTCTGTTTGGTTCCAGCTGCTGAAACCTCCGTTAGTGATTCAGTGTTTGTTCATAAACAGCCTGAAATATTCTGTTAGACTTTAGTTCTCCTGCTGCTGCTGCACAGTTGGTTTAAATAATAAATTCATGCGTGTGTTGATGTTTTCCATGCAGGGAATTATTCAGAAATGAAGGAAACTCTGCTGTTGGTTTATGAGGCTCTGGTCTAAAAGAGCTGCTTCTCAGAGGATGTTTGGTTTATTTATGTTTTAAAAAGAACACAAACAGCTTCAATTAATGCTTGTTTTTGTTATTTATTAGAATTTATTGAGAATTTAGTCAATTATTCTGTCAGTCCTGTTAGAATTCTTTATCTTTCTTTAGTTAAAGCAGCAAGAAAACAGAATAATCCATTTGGGATCTGTGAAATGTTTTTTATTTGTATCAATATTAATTGCATTTAAAGCAGTTTCTGTTTGCAGTTTAAACTTGGATGAACAGATTTCAGTTTCTGAGAATATTTTGAAGAAGCTCATTTATCATTTATTCACACTGAATCCAAAATAAGAGTTTGTTTGATCAGATTTGACTGATTAATAGAACAAACTGGGCTGTTGGTCCGTGTGGGTTTTGTACAAATAACAGGTTCAACCTTCAGCCCAGTAAAGTCCAGAGAAACCAGTGGACAAACCAGACTGGGACGCATAGTTCTAATATTATGGGATGCACATGGACAGTCTGTTTGAACCTCAGCGAGTTAAACCAAACCTCAGCGAGTTAAACTGAACCTCAGAGTTAAACTGAACCTCAGAGTTAAACCGAACCTCAGTGAGTTAAACCGAACCTCAGCGAGTTAAACTGAACCTCAGCGAGTTAAACTGAACCTCAGAGTTAAACTGAACCTCAGAGTTAAACTGAACCTCAGCGAGTTAAACTGAACCTCAGAGTTAAACTGAACCTCAGCGAGTTAAACCGAACCTCAGTGAGTTAAACTGAACCTCAGCGAGTTAAACTGAACCTCAGAGTTAAACTGAACCTCAGAGTTAAACTGAACCTCAGTGAGTTAAACTGAACCTCAGAGTTAAACTGAACCTCAGAGTTAAACTGAACCTCAGAGATAAACCGAACCTCAGCGAGTTAAACTGAACCTCAGAGTTAAACTGAACCTCAGAGTTAAACTGAACCTCAGAGTTAAACTGAACCTCAGTGAGTTAAACTGAACCTCAGAGTTAAACTGAACCTCAGAGTTAAACTGAACCTCAGTGAGTTAAACTGAACCTCAGAGTTAAACTGAACCTCAGAGTTACACTGAACCTCAGAGTTAAACTGAACCTCAGAGTTAAACTGAACCTCAGAGTTAAACTGAACCTCAGAGTTAAACTGAACCTCAGAGTTACACTGAACCTCAGGAGTTAAACTGAACCTCAGAGTTAAACTGAACCTCAGAGTTAAACTGAACCTCAGAGTTAAACTGAACCTCAGTGTTAAACTGAACCTCAGAGTTAAACTGAACCTCAGAGTTAAACTGAACCTCAGAGTTAAACTGAACCTCAGTGTTAAACTGAGATGCCCCTGCGGGTTCAGAGAGTTAACTGTAGAATATTTTCGTGTCTCTAAACACAAAGAGACGTTTGATGGCAGCTGTGAAGTCGCTGATGAACACCAGAGAAGTTTCCTGGGAGCCGCAGGCTGATGGGAACTGTGTCAGAGGAACATCTCTGCAGCTTTCAGCACCAATCACTGCAGCAACTGGAGCATGAAGGCATCAACAAGCTGCAGTACGGCAGCAGGCCAGAGAGGGGCGCTGCTGCACCGACCCACCACAAACTAAAGGAGGAAGCAAAGAGTCCAGACATGTGGAGGATAAATGGAGACGAGTCCAAACAGTTTGAGGCCAGAAGAACCGGTTCAGTCGTTTATTCTGGCTTTGTTCCGCTTTCACGCAAAACCAGGTTTGTCTCAGATATAAAACTGTCTCTCCGCCTTTGTTTGAGTCCGATTTAAAACTGTCTGTCTTTGTTTGTGTCAGACTTTCTGCAGCACAAACGGGTGAATTTGTGGACAAACCAGACTAGAATTTAGATCTTATATTAAAGTTATCGGACCCACGTGAAAAGCCTGGAACTAAACCGTCTGTTTATCGAAGCAGAAGAAGCAATATGTCAAAGAAATAAAGGTTTTTGATGAATTCTCTGCAGCCCAAAACTCACAGACAGATTTAAAACTTTTAGACCAGGGGTGTCCAACATGCGGCCTGCGGTCCTCCAGAGGGTCCAGTCCGGCCCTCAAAGTGTAAAAATTACAGAGAAGACATTAACTGTAAATTAGTAAAAGTATAAATTTAAAATAATTTCTAGACCATGACAAGTTGTTTTGATCAAAAAGTAAAATACTAGATTGTTCATTGTTTTGTTGTTTCCATTTTTTAACTACCTTTTTTGTCTAATTATTTGTCTCTTTTTGTTTTGTTTCATGTCGTTTTTTGTCATTTTGTTTCTTGTTTTTGTTGTTTTGTGTCTCATTTTTGTAAAATTTGTCTTGTTTTGGTTACTTTTTGTCCTTTTTTAAAAACTTTTTTGTCGTTTGTCTCATGTTTTTGTTGTTTTGTGTTTCCTTTTTGTCTCGCTTGTGTTTTTCGTCTTATTTTTGTCATTTTGTGTTTTGCTTTATTTATTTTGTGCACCATGTTTTGTCCTTTTGTTTCATACTTTTGTCATTTTTTGTCTTGTTTGTCCATTTTTTTTAACACGGTAACTTTTTTGGCTCTTTTTTGTTTTGTTTTGCATCGTTTGTCTCATTTTTGTCAATTTGTTTCTCGTTTTAGTCGTTTTGTGTCTCATTTTTGTCCTGCTTGCATTTTTGTCTTATTTTTTTGTCATTTTCTACATTTTTTGGTCTAATTTTTTTGTTTTATTTCGTGTCGTCTGTCTCATGTTTTTGTCGTTTTGTGTTTCCTTTTTGTCTCACTTTTTTGGTCTTATTTTTGTCATTTTGTGCTTTACTTTATTTATTGTTTTGTGTATTGTTTTGTTTCACACTTTTGTCATTTTTTGTCACTTTGTAACTTTTTTGTGTAATTTTTGTCTCTTTTTTGTTTCATTTCGAGTCGCTTGTCTCATGTTGTCATTTTGTTTCTTGTTTTTTGTCATTTTGTGTTTCCTTTTTGTCTCGTTTGCATTTTTTGTCTTATTTTTCTCATTTTGTTTTGCTTTATTCGTTGGTTTGAGCATTGTTTTTGTCATTTTTTGGGTTTTTTGCTTCGTTTTTGTCATTTGTCCATTTTTTTAACTACCTTTTTTGTCTAATTATTTGTCTCTTTTTTGTTTTGTTTCATGTTGTTTTTTGTCATTTTGTTTCTTGTTTTTGTTGTTTTGTACCTCATTTTTGTAAAATTTTGTCTTGATTTTGTTGTGTTTTTTCTGGCTTTGTTATTGTCATTTTGTGTTGCCTTTTTGTCTCGCTTACATTTTTTATCTTATTTTTCTCATTTTGTTTTGCTTTATTTGTTGTTTTGAGCATCACTTTTGTCTTTTTGTGGGGTTTATTGTCTCATTGTCGTTTGTCCATTTTTTGTGACTTTGTAACTTTTTTGTCCAATTTTTTGGTCGTTTTGTGTCTCTTTTTGTCATTTTGTGTGTCATTTTTGTGATATTTTGTCTCGTTTTTGCATTTTTTTGTCTTTTTTTTTTAGCAAGAAACTCTAAAAACAGAAAGAATCATCAGATTTTTTTGTTTTTCTCAGTTTTTGTCAGATTAAAACTCTCTCTTTGTCTGTCTTTCTGTCAGACACTTGTTTTTGTTTCTGCAGCACAAACTGGTGAATCTGTGGACAAACCAGACTAGAACCATATTTAGTATTAAAGTTATTGGACCCACATGCAAAACCTGGAACTAAACCGTGTGTTTATCAGAGCAGAACAACAAAAGAACCAGAAAAATGGAGAAGAAATTCAGATGTTTTGACGAAATCTTCGAAGCACTCACAAAAATGACATTATTTATCATCTAGAAACAGTAAAAACAGAGAGAATAATCAGACTTTTAGCTTTTGTTTTGCTGTTTTTTTGTTGTCAGAACAATGATGTGCAGGTTCAGGTTGTTGAAAACAGTCAAAAATAAGAAATCTGTCTTTCTGCAGATATTAAACTCTGCCTGTTGTTGTTTCTGTTACATTTAAACTCAGTTTCTGTCAGATATTAAACTCTCTGTCAGATATAAACTCCGTCTCTGTTCCTGTCCCTCAGATGAATGGAACTCCTCGGTCTGTTTCTGCGTCTCTCTGACAACCCTCTTTGTTTACCGCCTCTGTTTGGCAGCTTCTCTTTGCCGCTCAGTAAATATTTCTCTTCATCCTCCTCCTCCTCCTCCTCCTCCGTCAGATGGATCAGACTCCTCCCCCAGACTCCCTCTCTGCCTCCCAGCCTCCTCTCAGTCATTCAGTCGTGGAGATGTGGAGAGTCTTTCTGTCCCTCTGTCTGTTCGTTCAGCCCAACTCAGCCGAGGAAGGTAAGAAAAACTCTTTTCTCTGTAGCTGTGTGAGGATTCAGACCACCATAGAGGTCCAGACCTGCTTCAGTCTGGATCACAGAGGTCCAGACCTGCTGCTCTGGTCTGGGTAAACCCTCCTGATGAAGCTCTGATCTGCAGCAGCTCCACTCAGCTTTAAAATGCAGATTTACTGGAGAACATCAGATGGACTCTGAGGAACCAGGTGGGATCCGACAAAAGATTATGGAAATCAGGCTGTAGACAAATGAATACTAAGTTGTTGGGACTCGTTGACCCCCTTTGAAGCCCCCCGTGTCACTCGTAAACCCCCCCACAAGGATGGACCGGACCACCGACCCAATGAATCACCGACCCACTGAACCACCGACCCACTGAACCACAGTTAAAGAGTTTAAAGTCTCCGCTACTGAGGATCTTTAACTGTTTAAATGCTGCAAAAAGCTTCATGAGTCTCACAAAGTGTGTGTCTGTGAGTGTGTGTGTGAGTGTGTGTGAGTGAGAGTGTGTGTGTGTGTGTGTGTGTGTGTGTGTGTGTGTGTGTGTGTGTGTGAGAGAGAGAGAGAGAGAGAGAGAGAGTGTGTGTCCATAAATGTCAGATCAGAGCTGAGGAGCTGCAATAATTAGATGACTCAAGCTGCCTTTACGAGTGTGTGTCTGTGTGTAGCAGCAGGAACGTGTGTGTGTGAGTATGTGTCTATAAGTGTGTGTGTATAAATAAGTGTGTTTGCATGTTTCTGCATATATGTGCGTGTGTGTGTGCATGTGTGTGTTTATTAGTATATATGTATGTATGTGTGTGTATCTGAGTATAAAGTGTGTTTTTGTATATATGTGTACGTTTGTGTCTGTATAGTTGTGTGCGTGTGCATCTGTTTATGTGTGTTTATGTGTATTCTATATGTGTGTTTGTGTATTCTATATGTGCGTTTGTGTGTGTACTTGTATGTATGTATGTATATATATATATATATATATACATATATATGTGTGTGTGTGTGTGTGTGTGTGTGTACCTGTGTAAACAAGTGTGTTTGTGTGCTTCTGTAAATTTGTGTGTCTGTGTATAAATAGGTGTGTGTATTTATCTGAATATATATACATACATATATGTAGTAGCTGCATTCATGAGTGTGTGTATCTGAATATCTGTGCATGTTTGTGTGCATATGTGTGCATATGTGTGTGTGTGCACCTGTGTGTATATATCTGTGTGTATTTGTGTGTTTAGTAACAGAAGCTTCCGTGCTCTTCGTGGTCAGCCTGTACACACAATACGCACTCTATACACACACTACACACTCTATAAACTCTACACACACTAACACACACCCTACACACACTCTACACACACTAACACACACCCTACACACACTCTACACACACTAACACACACTCTGTCCGTGTGTGCAGCTCCTCCATCGCGTTTCTGTAACTTTAAAGTCTGGTGTCGGTGAAGCTGCACCTGTTCAGATTCTTCTTCTGTGGTTTTACTGGAGGTGTGTGTAGCAGTGTGTGTGTGTGCGTGTAGCAGTGTGTGTGTGTGAGGGCTGTGACAGATGGTCTGGACTGAGATGAGACGGAACGACAGAGAAGCTGCCGAGTTTCTGACTGTGTTTGTGTCTAATGCTGCATTAACCCACTGGAAACCGGTGGATGATGTCATGAGTGATGTCATGAGTGATGTCATGAGCGATGTCGGTCCGATCCATGTCTGAAACCTTCACCGTCTGTCTGGATCTGGCCTCGTTCCTCTCCGTTCTCACACCACGGACCACTAAAAGCCGTCATTTCTGCCTCCTGAATCTGTAAATCTGCTCCTTCACGCAGACAAACGTTCCTGGAGCGTTGCTGCCGCTGATCTGAGCTCAGGGTTGCGTGTTGCCGGTGCAGGAACACACCTGATGCCCCTCCGGCTCTTCACGCATGAGCGGAGATGCAGCCATGCTCGGCCAGACGTTTCCACAAATTACCCCGTCGTCGTTAGAGGGATTTATGTCGTCCTGAACGGCTGCACAAACCCAGACGTTGAACCAGTTAACTTTAGCTCAGAGTAAATATTCCACCGCTTTATTTCCTGCAGAGGTTCCAACTATTAAAACAACGTTCATTCCAGTTACGCAGCAGATTATTTCCTCCTCGTCACGCTCCGTTTATCTGACAGCTGCTGTTAGTTCTCAAATTAAAAACAACATGTGATGATCTGATGAAACACTAAACGCTGTAAATAATAAACCTCTAGTTCAGGGCCTTTCAGATGACGTTGGTTCTGAAAAAAAGCAGAATTTTCGAGTCATTTAAATTCAGAGGCCACACTCAGCCCAGTTTGACCAGTAAAATCACAGCATAATAACCTATAAAATCCAAATATTTCCTTTGTTTTAGTGCAAAAAAGTACATTCTGAAAATGTTCACATTTAAGGAATTATCTTTTTACAAAACATTATGAACAACCTGAAACTTCTTAAGAAATATAAGTGAAATTTCAACCACTTTATGCCTCAGTTTATCATTTCCACATTACAACTTCCAGATCACAGAGTGTCTACAAAGGAACACAACATTTAGTCATCTGGAGCTGAACCATAGAGGATTTTACTTTATGATCAAAATGAGCAAAGTCAGACAACAAAAGACAAAAACAACAAAAACAAAACAAAATATTAGAAAAATGAGACACAAAATGACAAAAAATTAGACACAACACAAAATAAAACAAGACAAAAAATCTGACAAAAAAGTTACAAAGCGACAAAAAAAGACACAAGCGAGACAAAAAGGAAACACAAAACGACAAAAACATGAGACAAACGACAAAAAATTGAGAAACGACATGAAACAAAACAAGACAAAAAAATGACAAAAATGAAACACAAATGACAAAAAATGAGTAAAACAATATGAAACAAAACAAAAAACAGACAAAAAATTAGACAAAAAAGTTAGAAAGCAACAAAAAAATGGACAAATGACAAAAACAAGACAAAAAAATGACAAAAGCCAGAATCAAAACAACAATACAAGCAAGACAAAAAAACCACAAAATGACACAAATGACACACAAAGCAACGAATTAAGCAACACACTAAATGATGAAAAATAAGACAAAAAACACAAGTGAGACAAAAAGGAAACACAAAACGACAAAAACATGAGACAAACGACAAAAAATTGAGAAACGACATGAAACAAAACAAGAGACAAAAAATGACAAAAATGAAACACAAACGACAAAAAATGAGTAAAACAATATGAAACAAAACAAAAAACAGACAAAAAATTAGACAAAAAAGTTAGAAAGCAACAAAAAAATGGACAAATGACAAAAACAAGACAAAAAATGACAAAAGCCAGAATCAAAACAACAATACAAGCAAGACAAAAAAACCACAAAATGACACAAATGACACACAAAGCAACGAATTAAGCAAAACACTAAATGATGAAAAATAAGACAAAAAACACAAGTGAGACAAAAAGAAAACACAAAATGGCAAAAACACAAGACAAATGACAAAAGTCAGACAATGAAACAACAAAAACAAGACAAAATATTACAAAAATAAGACACAAAAGTGAGAAACAAAATGACAAAACACGAGACAAATGATATGAAACAAAACTAAATTATGAACAACCTGAAATTTCTTCAGAAAAATAAGTTCAGTTTCAACAACATTAGACAAACCTTCAGAAAGCTTTGAAGCCTGTCAACAAACGACAAAAAAACTCCCAAATGACTCAAAAAATGTCTGAAAGAACTCAATTCTGTCTAAAGTGATTTTAAATTTGTCCAAAATTAGATAAAAATGGTCTAAATTTAAAAATCGTACAAAAGGATGAAAAAAAAGAGCAGCTGATGATGAAACCGGTCCATTGATGCTCCCAACTGGAAGAGTTGCTAAAATCCTGTTTTTACTGAATAACGTATGAATGCAGAGAAAAACACAGACAAATGTGGGACGGTTCGGCCTGAACTTTTTTAAAAACGTGGTGAATTGATCCAGGAATGTTCTGAGTGACTATGACTCCCACTGAGACGGTTTGTTTTCTGATCACACTTTGGTTAATTGAAGCAGCAGCAGCTTATGGCAGCACAGGAGGCTAATCTGTTAATTAACAGCAGATAGAGCAGCAGACAGCAGCCAACAAGAGTCTGAGCCTCCTGCACTTTCTCCTCTCATTTGATTGCATTTAACCCTCCTGTTGTCCTCATTTACAGGCACCAAAAAATACTGTTTCTTTGTCTGAGAAAAAAACAAAAATTCTGCAAAAAAAATTCCCCAATTTTCTGAAAATTTGCAAAACCTTCAGGAAGGAAATTCCAATAATTCCTTAAAAGTTTCCCTTAAAAGTTTTATTTTAAAAAATCCCCAAAATTTGGCAAGAAAATTCTTGTAAATATTTTCAAAAAATGAGTCAACATTGTCCAAAAAAATCCTAAAAATATCTAAAGTGATTCCATATGTATCAGTAAAACTTCTAATATTTTCTTTAAGATCATTCACATAAAAATCACCCAAAATCCAGCGAATTTTGCAGGATTTTTTTTCTGTGAATGTTCTTAAGAAACATTTTTAACATTTTTTTTGTTCCACTAAAAAATGTTCAAAGATTTCCCAAAAATGTTGAAAATGTGGACGTCAGAAGCTTCACTGTGAAAATATATTTTTTTCCCCACATTTTCAAACTTTAAAACAGGTCAGTTTTGACCCACAGGACGACACGAAGGTTAAAGCAGCAGTAAATCAATGAGGAGGCATTTAAAATCGAGGTGCATTAGCAATAAAACGGACTCAAAGTGTGGCAGCCTGATGGCTCCTTCATCAGATCCTTTAATGCCGAAGCATCGATGTTTAAGCAGAGTTTCGTATACGGTCAGTAAATGTAGGTCAGCGGCTGTGAGCAGATTTATCTGGAGGGTCGTAGCACCGATCCCAGTGTCACCAAACGGGCTAAAGCCGCTCGATGCACGACGGAAATACGACGAATTAACTAAAACACACCAGACTGCAGCTGATTCTACGGCTTCAGACAAAAAGAAAACCTTAAAGCTGTTTCTGGAATGTCATAAATTCTGATTGAAGTCTTTTAAAACTTCATTTGACAGAGTTTGTTCTCTGCCATAGATGCAAAAAACATTTTATTTTTCTCAAATTATGCCTCAAATTGGCACCATAATCGATTTTTTAAAAAAAGCCTTTGGTGCCAGTTGCAGAAAAGGTGGACATTTTTTGACCAGATTATCATCGTAATCATCATAAAATTTGCAAAAATTACACAAAAAGGCACAAAACCAACAAAAAGACTCAAAAATTTGCAAAAATGCCACAAAATTTTGCAAAAGCGACACAAAAAGACACAAAACTGACACAAAAGATGCTAAAATGCCTCAAAAATGTTCTAAAATGACACAAAAATGAGGAAAAAAGACACAAAACTGACACAAAATGTGCAAAAATAACACAAAGACACAAAATGACAAAAATTTGCAAAAATGACAAAATTTTGCAAAAGTGACACAAAAGACGCTAAAATGATACACAATGTTCTAAAATGACACAAAAATTATTAAAAAAAGACACAAAACTGACAAAAATTTGCAAAAATGACAGACACAAAATTGACAAAAAATGTCACAAAAAATTGCTAAAATGATTCAAAAAATTGCGAAAGTTACATAAAAAGAAACAAAGCTGACACAAAAGATGCAAAAATGCCTCAAAAATGTTCTAAAATGACAAAAATGAGTAAAAAAAGACACAAAACTGACACAAAAATTTCGCAAAAGCTTGCCAAATGGACACAAAAATTTGCTAAAATTACACAAATGTTGTTTGTGGAACTCGAAAAGGTTCTGATGCTAGAATACTGAAAGTATTCTAGCATCAGCAGTCTTTTGTGTCAATTTTGTGGATTTTTGTGTAATTTTTGTGTTATTTTGGCAATTTTTTGTGGCATTTTTTTGTCAGTTTTGTGTCTTTGTGGCATTTTTGCAAATTTTTGTGTCAGTTTTGTGTCTTTTTTCCCTAATTTTTGTGTCATTTTAGAACATTTAAGAGGCATTTTAGCGCACTTTGAGATTTTGCCTGAATTAAAAGTGCATTACAAATAAAACTTATTATTATTATAATGATTAAAGTGTTCTAATGGAAGAAATTAGGCAATTTGAGTAGGTGCACAAAGAATTTAAAGTTCTTTGGAGAACATTTATGAGGCCTAAAACCTTTGTGGATCTCATCTCTCTGTGTTTTTCTATCAGAGCAGCAGAGGTACAAATCAATAAAGCTGTAAAACTTCAGGACTCCAGCGACATTATTTCTCAGGTTATAGCTTCAAACATCGATCCACAGACTGATTTTAAACATGTTTTACTTGATGAATGCACAGATTAAAGATCGGTCCAACATGAGGCGGTCCTGTGTGGAGGTTTCCGTGCATCGATCCAGAATGACCCTCCTGTATGTGCAGAATGCAGGACGCTGCATCGGTGCAACACTTCGCCGTGACCTGCTTTTATTTTTAGCTCCAGCGTGTAGTTTTAAGAGCTGCACGGTTTCTGCTCGGAGCTCAGTAACGACGTTCGGCCGCTTCTCCCACAATGAATCGCACATCTGCCGCTTGTGCAGCGAGCGGTTGCAGCCCGAGGCGGTCCGACTTCATGCAGAGTCGTGACTGATGGCGTCATTCTGAGGAAGAGAGACCAACGAGTCGATGTGCTGCAATGCTGGAATGCAGTTGGTAGTTTAGAGTTTCACATTAAAGCTGCAGCTCTGCGGTCGCAGTTTTGGCACCGAGGGAAGCAACTGAGAGAAAGTTTCAGCGTTGAACGACAGAATGAGCTTTCAGAGGGCTCAGCTCAGATTTCCAGGGTGGAGACGGGATGAAAATATGTGAGCAGCAGGTTTCTGCTTTGATGGGAACTCGCTGTTTTCTTCTCCTGTTTACTTTCATGCAACTTTTACGTTCTTCTGGCTGCGCTCGACTCCAGATTTCCTTTTTGCACATTTGGTGTCTGAGACTCGACTGATGAGGATATTTTTGTCTTGAGACTTTCGGCAAACTCGACTTTTATTGGGTCACAGGAGCTTCTGTCATGGTTGCTTCTGTCTTTCCAAATCCGTAAACTTCTAGACCCAAAATCACACCAACTAAATGCTACCTCCAGATCCTTTTATTAAGCATCTGAAGCCCAAAACAGTTGGGACCATTAATGAACGGGTTTCACCGTCATATCTGCTCAATGCATGTTAGAATATTGGACATATCTTTATATTTTTGTTCCCATAAAGTGTGACTGACTGGCACTGTACACTGCATTTTTATAGCTCCTGTTGGTACCATTCACAGGAAATAAGATCAGCCTTTTAGGGTGAAAAAGGTTTAATGGTTGGTGGAATATTGGAATAGAAAAAAACATTTTTGGACCAAATTTGATAAAACGCACAAAATGCCACAAAAAGATGCAAAAAATCACTATGAAAAGATGTAAAATCATCACAGAAAGATGTAGAACTACCGCAAAAAGATGTAAAATCACCACAAAAAGATGCAAAATCACCATGAAAATATTTAAAACTACCACGAAAAGATTTAAACTCACCACAAAAAGATGCAAAACCACCACAAAAGATTTAAACTACCACAAAAAGGTTTAAACTACCACAAAAAGGTTTAAACTACCACAAAAAGATTTAAACTACCACAAAAAGCTGCAAAATCACCACAGAAAGATGTAAAATCAACAAAAAAGATGTAAAATCACCACGAAAATATTTAAAACTACCATGAAAAGATGTAAAATCACCACAAACAGATGCAAAATCGCCACAAAAAGATGCAAAAAAAATGCCACAAAAATATGCCGAATGGCCACAAAAATATATAAAACTACCACAAACAGATGCAAAATCGCCACAAAAAGATGTAAAACTAACGTGAAAAGATTTAAACTACCACAGAAATATGCAAACTCACCACATTTTGTACAATTTTTGAGTAATTTTCAAGAAGTTTCAAAGCATTTTAGACCAATTTTAACTAATTTTGGAAAAGTTTCAAGTGAGTTTGGACAGATTTGAATTCTTTTAAACAATTTTTGAGTAATTTGGAAAGTTTTTTTTGTTGTTTTTGGTAAGTTTCAAAGCTTTTTTGACCATTTAGTCATTTTGGATAACTTCTTAATCATTTGACATTTTCAAAGCATTCAAATAGTTTATCTCATTTTGGGCAGATTAGAAGTAATCTTGTGTGACATTTTAGATCTGTTCCAAAGTTTAGTGTAAACAGTGACAGTATTTTAATAGTTCTTCCAGTTGGGACCATTATTGGACTGGTTCACCAATTGGAATATGGTCTGTGGAATATTGGAGTAGAAAAAAAACTTTTTGACCAAATTTGCACCATCATATAACTGGTATCTATATATTCTAACACACATTCAGCCTGGCCTGATTAAACTGTACATCCTCTGTTGTCTTTTTTACTTGCTTTTGTACAGTTTTTGAGTCATTTTCAAGAAGTTTCAAAGCTTGTTGGAAGCTGCTTGTCACAGGCGGGTTTTAAGTTGTTTAAAAAAATCACAATAAGGACAAAATTATCAGAGGAATCACTGGATTTTGACTTTCTGACTGGCTTGGAATGTTTTTATTAGCAAGAGTTGTATAGATTTTAGTCCTTCTCCGATGTGTGGATGGTTTTATATGCAGACAATTTGCAGGACAAATAATCCTGGACAAGCTGAATGGTTAGGGTTAACTGTCAACCTTCCATAACTCCCCCATATTTAATTTTAGCCTTTTGACCTCTCTTTTTTAGCCCTAAACTTCCCTCCCTCGCTCTGATTTCTGCCACTAAATGCTAATGTGCTAGCTGGTTAGCTCACCTGGTGACCCAGGTTTGATCCCAGCCAGTTCCATCTTGTTTTTGGACTCGCTACTAGAGACATGTTTTAGTCCCCAAACCCAACCCTAACGTTGGCAGGAAAAGTAAAAATCTGCCAGAAAAGCATCACCTGATTACTGAACGCTTGTCCCGACCTGCAGAGAACAAACAACAGGATGCTGAAGCAGCTCACTGAAAAAACATTCAGTCACGGTTTTATGAACAAGTGAATGGAGGGTTTTACTGCAGGAACTTGTACTAGAGAATCTTTTATTCCAACTGCAGGAACCGTCCTGTAGAAAACCTTCCAGAGACATTTTCATGGGAGAAAATAGTTCCTAATCCAGGTTAGTTTAGTCACACTACACTGATATAAACCAGAGAACTACATGTTTTCTGTCCAGCTGGAGTTTCTTCACTAACTACTGTTTGTTCTCCATCCAAGTTATAGGAATCTAAAGGTTAAACTGAGACCCAAAGGAAAGATTAGCTGCTTGATCCTCAAGTTCCTGCAGTGAAAAGTCACTTATTTTCTCACCTTCAATCACAACCACAGAGGGAAAAAAATTAAAAGATTGTATTCAACATTACAAAACTAACTTTGTGCAAAAAAAATTCAATAAAAATGTATCTTAAAAGAGCATTTCCTGTTTCAGGGACAGAAGTGTTGCACAAATATCGACCAAACTGTCAAAAATGAAAAAAACTGTTTACTTTGCATCTTTCAGTGGAAATTTTGCATCTTTTTGTGGTATATTTACCTCTTCTTGTGGTAATTTTGGGGTCTTTTCATGCTGATTTTGTGTCTCTGTGGTCATTTTGACCCTTTTTTGGTTGCTTCGTCTCTTTTTGTGTTTAATTTGTCTTTTTTGTGGTAATTTTCCAGCCTTTATAGTTATTTTAGTGGCAGTTTCTAGTAGAACTCCAACATGTTTTTCCTCCTAAATGTCATAGTTCTATCTGCCGGACTGATGAAGTTCTGAGGCTCAGAAATGATGAAAAAGTCTATTAAAAAGTGATAAATCTGGACCCACCTCTGTGGACTTCAAGGACCTGGAAGTGTGGAAATATTCACATTATGAAGGTAGAACTCTGATCATTAATAAAGTTACTGGAGATGAACATTCAGATGGTTCTTTGTGGTAATTTTACATCTTTTAGTGGAGATTTTGAGTGTCTTTGTGGTATATTCACTTATTTTTGAGGTAATTTTACATCTTTTTGTGGTGATTTAGTATCTTTGTGGTAACTGTACATCTTTTTCTGGAGATTTTGTGTCTTTCCGTGATATATTCATTGATTTTTGTGGTGATTTGAGGTCATTTTGTGGTAACTTGGATCCTGTTTGTGGTGCTTTTGTCTCTGTTTTGCCGATTTGTGTCAGTTTGTGGTAGTGTTGACCTTTTTGTGGTCATTTTGCATCTTTTTGTGGAAATTTTATGTCCCTTTGTGATATATTTACTTTTTTGTGTGCTGATTTTGTCTTTCTTTGTGGTAATTTTGACCCTTTTATTTGATTTGGTCTCTTTTTGTGGCAATTTTCCAGCTTTAGTTATTTTAGTTGCAGTTTTCACCAGAACTCAGATGTGTTTTTCCTCCTAAATGTCATGGTTCTATCTGCTGGACTGATGAAGTTCTGAGGCTCAGAAATGATGGAAAAGGTCCATTAAAAAGTGATTAATTTGTGGTCATTTTGCATCTTTAAATGGTGATTTTGCAACTTTTTATCGTAATTTTGATAAGATAGATAAGATAAGATAAAGTTCTTTATTTCTCCCCACTCCAGGGGAAATTTACATTGTTACAGCAGCTTATGTAACAGTGGACGTAGTGATAAGAATAAAATAATAGAACAATAGTAATAATATTTACAATATATACAAGGGTGACAGATGAGGGTAAAGTTGCCCATGTTTATAGTGATTTTGTATATTTTTGTTGTGACTTTTCATTGTTTTCTGGTAATTTTTGTGCGTTTTGTTGTATTTTTGCATCTTTATGTGGTGATTTATGTCTCTTCAGTATTTTGGCTTCTTTTTTTAGTGATTTTACATTTTTTATGTTGATTTTGTGACCTTTTCTCATAATTTCGCCTCTTTCTGTTGTGATTTGTCTTCTTGTTTTGTGATTTTTCATTTTTTGAAGTGATTTTACATCTTTTTGTATTGATTTTGTGACTTTTTGTCGATTTTGCCTCTTTCTGTTGTAATTTTGTGTTCTTCTATTGTGATTTTGCATGTTTTTGTGGCGATTTTGCCTTTTCTGCGGTTTTTAGCAGAACTCCAACATGTTTCTCCTTCTAAATGTCATGGTTCTATCTGCTGGACTGATGAAGTTCTGAGGCTCAGAAATGATGGAAAAAGTCCATTAAAAAGTGCTAAATCTGGAGCCACCTCTATGGACTTCAGGGACCTGGAGCTCTGAAATATTCCCAGCATGATGTCGATCTAAAATCAGCTGATTCTGAGGTCAGGGGATTTTTATCAGATTAGATAGATTTTATCTGGACTGACGCGGGGAGAACAAAGCAGAAAGTGAGGATTATGATGGAGGAGGGCCTGTGTTTTTCCTCTCCGTGCTGCCGAGGCGACCTGATTCTGGAGTGTTCTCTCAGCTCAGTGACCCTCTCGGCTCTGCTGCGAGGCCATGCGAGCGCCGACACTCTGCGCCGCTAAGTGTAGCGCTGTCGTCGTGTCACGCCTCTCTGGCAGCACATGTACGCCACTTTACAGCACTTTCCAGGCAGCGGAGACACCCTGGTGTTAATATTAACACAGCAGAGAGAGTGTAAAACACCTCGACACCACAGTGAGCTCACAGGTAACACAGACATCCTCCCTCAGAGCCTGCACACTGGAAAAATGCCGCTCTCAAAACAAGAAAAAAGAACTTATTTCTAGGAACTTTTACCTTGAAATAAGTGGAAAAAAATCTGCCAATAGAACAAGTGAAAAATGCCTTGGTAAGATTTCTTGAAATAAGATATGATATTTAGTATACAGAGATCTTAAAATTAGCTGGGAAAACTTATTTTAAGCTCTATTTTACCAGGATTGTCAAGCTTAGGTGTCTGAAAATAAGCCAGACATGCTAAAAAATAGCAGTTTTTCACTCAAAAATAGATTTTTGCTTTCATGTAACCTCCTAATTTGAGATGTATTAACCCTCCTGTTGTCTTCATTTATGGGCACCAAAAAATATTGTTTCCTTGTCTGAAAAAAATCCAAAAAATCTGCAAAAAATTCCCACAGATTTCTGAAAATTTGCAAAACCTTCAGGAAGAAAATTCCAATAATTCCTTAAAATTTCCCCTTGAAAGTTTTATTTAAAAAAAAAATCCCCCAAATTTGGCAAGAAAATTCTTGTAAATATTTTCAAAAAATGAGTAAAAATCTTCCAAAAAAATCCTAAAAATATCTAAAGTGATTCCATATATATCAGTAAAACTTCTAATCTTTTCTTTAAGAACATTCACATAAAAAAAATCAACCAAAATCCAGTGAAATTCACCTGATTTTGGTAGATTTTTTTGTGTGTGAATGTTCTTAAGAAGCATTTTTAACGTTTCTTTTTTTCCATCAAAAAATGTTCAAAGTTTTCCCAAAAATGTTGAAAATGTGTACATCAGAAGTTTCACTGTGAAAATAAATTTTTTTCCCACATTTTCAAACTTTAAAATGGGTCAATTTTGACCCGCAGGACGACATGAGGGTGAAACTTATTTTGAGTTTTCTTATAAAATTCAATTCAAAACAAGATCATTTCCAGATTGTTTGACTTAACAAGATATTTAAGATGCATTGTCTTAAAACAAGTCCCTCCATCTGCTGAAATGTCTCTTGTTAAGTGAATTTATCTTAAATCAAGTGGGATGAGACTAAAAAAAAGACAAATAGACTTGGTAAGATTTAGAGTTTTTGCAGTGCAGCGGCATTCAGAGCAGCGTTCGCCTCCCATTAGCTCGTCCGTCCAGCCGTCCGTTATCTGCTCCAGATGCTGCCATCCACAGACAGCCAGCAAAGGCCGAGGCCTCCACCAGACCATCATTACCAGAAACCACAGCATGAGAGTGATCCGCCGAGACAGAGGTGGGAGGGAGGAAGCCGGGGATTAACGCAATTCCACAAATAAGCATGCACACGTCGAAGGGTGTTATCAGGAAGTCTGTGAAGGAAAGTGCAGCTGCAGAAACGCAGCGTTCAGGGTTAGAGCCAGGTGAGATGACAGAGTCTGTAATGAGGCTCTGCAGGCAGCGACAGGTCCAGGTACACAAACATGAAGAGCTCTGGAGCTGCTGCTCTGACATTTAGGGAATAATTCAGAGTTAAATCTGAGTCTGTCATCAGTCAAACATTCCCTCCTCTCAGTCTGGACTCGTCTGAAATGGGAACAAACAGCCGACGTCTTTCTTCATGGGCTTGTTTTGAAACACTCAAAGAACCGTTTATCTTCCTGTACCTTAATGTCAGTCTGTAGCATTTCTCATCCCGACTGTACATCTAGATTATCTTTAATATATTCTATCCACAGCTGTTATATTCATATATTAGAGTCGTCATGCATCTGT
Organism: Amphiprion percula; assembly: GCA_003047355.2. Classification (NCBI taxonomy): domain Eukaryota; kingdom Metazoa; phylum Chordata; class Actinopteri; family Pomacentridae; genus Amphiprion; species Amphiprion percula. The sequence continues at coordinate 39,608,756 of CM009714.1, read as the reverse complement.
TCACTCTGTTCATACAATAATATGTTTATTTTACTGTAAATAATGCACTTTACTGCTGCTTTTGCACGTCTGCATTTAGTTGTGGTTCTTTTACTCTGTGCAATGAAAAAAGAGTCACAAAACAACTGCAATCTGACACAAAATGACCACAAAAAGCTGCAAAACGCCCACAAAGACACACAAAACAGTCATAAATAGGCACAAAATTATCACAGAGGCACAAAATAATCCCAAAAAGACACAAAATAATCACGAGACACAAAATGACCTCAATCAGACTCAAAATGACCACAAAAAGATGCAAAACAACCACAATGAGACACCAAACAGCCAGACACATAACAACTGTAATTAGACATAAAATGACCACAAAGACACACACAATAGATTTTGAGTCTTTTTGTGGTGATTTAGTGTCATTTTGTGGTAGTTTGGAGCCTGTTTCTGGTGATTTTGTCTCTTTTTGTGCTTATTGTGCATTTTTTGTGCTGATTTTGCTTCTCTTTGTAGTCATTCTGGCCCCTTTTTTTGGTTGCTTGGTCTCTTTTTGTGTTAGTTTTCCAGCTTTAGTTATTTTAGTTGCAGTTTTTAGCAGAACTCCAACATGTTTTTCCTCCTAAATGTCATGTGTCTATCTGCTGAACTGATGAAGTTCTGAGGCTCAGAAATGATGGTAAAAGTCCATTAAAAAGTGACAAACCTGGAGCCACCTCTATGGACTTGAAGGACCTGAAACACCTGAAAATATTCCCAGTATGAAGGTGGAACTGTGATCATGAAGAACCAGGTGTTTCTGGGCATCCTGCTGGAGGTTGTGGTTGGTTTTTTACGGGACCGTCTCCTCTCTGAGCTCCTATAAAGCGTCCTCCAAACAAACAGCAGCTCTGCATCAATAATGGAGCTTCTGATTTGAGGCGGCTGTCGCTGTGGGATGAATAATACACAGATGACAGCGTGGAGAGTGGAGCCGTGCATTAACCGGCACTCAGCTCAGATTGCAGACTCAGCACTTCTTTAAAAACTGTCCAGGACAAACTCTGAGAGTCTGAGGGACCAATGGCAGCGCTGCTTCTACGGGTTAAATAAAGGAGCTTTTACTGTCCCCTCCTTTGTCCGGCTGCAGTGGAGCCTCGGCCCGGGCTAATCCCTGAAAGGTGTGCAGCACTCAACGCTTATCTGAAGATGTCGCGGTGAATTATTCAACATGCTAATGTCACACAATGAGACACGCATGAAGCCCCGTGAACAGCCTCCATGTCATCCTCATGTACAGGCGGCAGCGTGAGGACCGCCGGGCCCCCGAGGCCCCGCGACAAGAAGCTAAATAGTGGAGGCATAAATATTAATGCCAGAATAGTTGTGGTGTTTTATTTATGCGTGGTGTTTCCTGGAGCGGACGCTTAATTGAATCTGAAACGACACGTGTGCAGCGTTTCTGTGTTTCTGTTCTGATAGGAACACGAAGCTGCTTAATGAGGTCACGGAGCTTCATGGAGTCTCTACAGAACCTCAGCTTATTCTGACAAATGAAGGACTGTTGACGATGGAAGCCGATCGATGCAACATGAGTTCTGCTGCAGGAACATGAAGCTGGAACCAAACGTGGAACCGAACATGGTTCTACACACTGAAGAGCTACATTTAGCTCTAGAAAAAATAGAGTTTTTTAAGGAACCGTTTCTGCAAAAGTGCCCCAAAGAAGCATCAAAATACGGTTCATTTAGGCTTCATTAATGGTGCTGCAAAAATAGCAAAAATAGGTTCTTTAACCCTCCTGTTGTCCTCATTTACAGGCACCAAAAAATAATGTTTCCATGTCTGGAAAAAAATCCAAAAATTCAGCAAAAAAAATTCCCCAAATTTCTGAAAATTTGCAAAACTTTCAGGAAGAAAATTCCAATAATTCCTTAAAAGTTTATATATATATATATATATATATATATATATATAAAAAAAAATCCCCCAAATTTGGCAAGAAAAATGTTGTAAATATTTCCCAAAAATGAGTAAAAATGTTGCAAAAAAATCCTAAAAATATCTAAAGTGACTACATATATATCAGTAAAACTTCTAATATTTTCTTTAACAACATTCACAAAAAATCTTCATCCTAAAAAAATCAACAAAAATACCAAAAAACACCAAAAATTCTACATTTATCAGCAAACAGGGGGGTTTAAAAGACATGCTTTCTTCTTGAAAATAACCAAAAATACTCCATTTATCAGCCCACTGGCAGGTTTGAAAAACAAGTTTTCTTTTTAAAAATCACCAAAAATGCCAAAAAATTCTCAATTTATCCATAATCTTTACTACTTTAAAGAACCACGTAAAGCACACAGAAGCATCCATCTCAATAAACGGATCTTCAGCTGCTGAAAGCTCCTTGAAGAACCGTTTCAGAACTAAATCAGAACCATTGTTTGTGTGATTCCAGTGAGCGGCTCTAGACGTCCTGGTTTGGTGGCTTCATTCCGCCGATTCCAGACAGAACTATTTATTCTGAGGCCTGTGGCTGCTCTTAATCCTGAGCTGTCACACTCCATTTGTGTTCTCCGTACGCGTCGTACCGCTGCAGATCCTGGACCGGCTCCACGGAAAATGTGTGAATTCAGTGAGATCGACATGAAGACGAGCTGTAAACAGGGAGACAGACTGAGGAGAGGAGGAGATGGTGAGGGTTTCCATCTGGAGATTAATCCTAAAAATCTGTTAATGGCAAATTATTAGTTTGATCCACTCAATCATGAGAGACAATCTGAACGTCTCTGGTGGTGATGTTCTCTTTGTCTGGCTGTTGGAGCAACCTTAGTATGAAGAAAATCATTTACGACTAATTTCTGTTCATACCAGCTCCCAGATGTGATGCTTCAAATGTCACGTATCCGTTAACGGATGTTAACAGTTCTGTTCTGCAGGTACGTTTTCTGAATCACCTGAGAATAGTCTTGCTTTATTTTGTTCTCACAAATAGTATTTTGGGTGTTTTTTGGTATTTTTAGTGATTTTTAAAAAGAAAATGTGTCTTTCAAACCCGTAAGTGGGCTGATAAATGGAGTATTTTTGGTGTTTTTTGGTATTTTGGTGATTTTATTTTTCCACACTTCATAGAGTGAAAGTTCTTGTAGTGGCTGTAAAAATGTAAATAGTTCAATGTTTATAGTATGTGGAGACAACATTTCTCTGGTTTCCTGCTGACAGAAGACATTTCTGAGTTCCGTCTCCTTCTTAATGATGTTCTGGTTCCACAGAGATGCAGGACTTCAGATTGAAAAATGAACCACAGTGAATTTGGTTCGATTTGATTCCAGCTTACAGCCCTTTGCAGCTCTTTCCCCCTTTCTTTTCCCTACTTTCCTGTGTGCCTCTCTAATAACCTGTCCAGTAAAGCCCTAAAATATATATATTTTACCCTGATCCTCTCAGTTCATCTGCTTCCTTCTGATTCTGTGACACCAAACATAAAAACTTCATGTGGTCGAGGAGAATTGTTCATCTGAGGTGGACGTTCCCTCCTCCCACAACGCTCCGTGTCTCCGTTGGACTAATTAGAGCTGAGTTTTTCTTCCATTAACTCCATCTGTGAGCGAGTCCAGACCTGATTCTGACGTTTCGGTGTGACGGTAAAACTTTGGCTCTCAGCAGAACCAGACAGCAGCAGCAGCAGCCGCCTCGGTTCTGGAATACTAATGGAACATTCGAGGGCTCTGGGTTTTGTGTGGGCAGCTGCCATGTGTCGACACTCAGCGTCGCCCGTGTGTGTGTGTGTGTTTGTGTGTCTGTAATTTCTTTGCCAGCTTGCTTTTTAAAGCACTTAAACCTGAAAACAAATTATGGGAAAATACTCTCCAGCAGAAAGCCGCTGAGCTATTCTGGTGCTTTCAGAGGAAACCGGCGTCTGCAACAAAAACAGGAACAAAACGCCGACCAGAGACTCCAAACTAGGACGGCATCAGCTCCAACCACATGTGACAGTGACTGTTATGGCCTTTTAAAGCCGGAATATTTGACCTTTAATCACGGAACCCCATCAGGTCAATCAGTTTAATTCTTTAAAACTCCTGAACTCGGTGCCAGAATGCATCAGCGCTCTGAATCCGTTACCGGCTTTGACAGATGCACACAGCTGGAGCCTCCGAGGCTTTACTGCCGGGAGGAAAAATCAAAGAAGAACCTGGACGGTCAATCGGAAAAGAAAACTTCACAAAGCGCGACAAAACTTCAGCGGCTTTCAGCTGATAATTACAAATTCAGTTTCACTTCTCTTTTTCAGATGGTTTGTTAAACCGCTGAGCAGCGATCGATAGCAGTCTTCTGTCAGCAGGAAACCAGAGAAACGTTGTCTCCACATACTATAGATATTTAACTATTTACATTTTTACAGCCACAACAAGAACTTTAATTGTATTGTGTGATTTTTAAGACCCGCTCATGTCTTTAAAAGACATGTTTTGTTCTTAAAAATCACCAAAAATACCAAAAATACTCCCATTTATCAGCCCACTGGCGGGTTTGAAAGACATATTTTCTTTTTAAGAAAACTCCAAAAATGCTTCATTTATCAGCCTGCTGGTGGATTTGAAAGACACGTTTTCTTCTTAAAAACACCAGAAAATACCAAAAAACACCAGAAAATACTCCATTTATCAGCCCATTGGGTTTGAAAGACGTATTTTCTTCTTAAAAATCACAAAAAATATCAAAAAACACCAAAAATATTGCATTTAGCAGTCCGTTTGCGGGTTTGAAAGACACGTTTTCTTCTTTAAAATCACAAAAAAGCATCAAAAATACTCCATTTATCCAATACTTCATATTGAGTTGATATTAAAAACGTTTTGTTGAGTTCTTTCCTCATTTTTGCTTTTTGTTTAAAGTCTGCAAATAAACTTCTTCCTGATGTTTGTCCTCTTTCTGCTCCCGTCCTTTCAACACAGAATCAATCATGACAGAAATTGTTTGGTTTAATAAAACTCTAAAATGTCCTCATCAGCAGCTTTAAACCAGATGTTCCTGCAGTGATCAGCTCATGGAGGGAATGCGGATAGATCTAAAGTGAAAGCTGCACATGTTTTTTGTTATTTCACGCCTTATCTTTGTCTTCCTCCTCCCCAGTGATGCTGCTGGACACCACGGAGTCGACCTCGGAGCTGGGCTGGACCACCTATCCAGACACTGGGGTGAGTCCATGTGTTCTCCAGCTGCTCCATCTGGTTCCAGGTTCAGGGCTATAATCACATTGTCCGTTAGGCTTTTGTGGTTTCACGCTAATGAGGCATTAAACACTTTGGTATGTGGACGTGTTTCTGAAGCTGCTGCTGGATTTTAAAGTTTCACTCAGATGGAGGCTCTGTGGATGTTTTATTTGGGCTTTAATGTGAGAAGAATGTAAAAGCAGCATTTGAGAAGATTAACAACAAACCGATTCAGTTTGAATATTGCTTTAAGGTTTGTAGTGGTGTTTGTGTGATGATAAATGTAGATAAAAGACTTCTGGGCTCCTCAATCGATCCTATTTGACTCTAGTTATTCATTTTACGAACTCAAAGGCTTGTTGGTAACTTCAGTTTCTTCTAGTTTACCAGACTTTCTGGTCACGTAAGATTTCTAAACTCTGCTTTGTAATCTCATTTATTTTTCTGTTTTGGCGAAGACAGTTGACTTTTATGGATTCTGACAAACTGAAATTACTCTTTGTTCTTTTAAACTGCTTTTTAAATTGTAGCCAAAGTGTGAAAATGAGGTCTAATGCCTTTTTAGAAGTCTGTTTTCTCAGTTTTCTTCAGGTACAATTTAAGAGCAAATAAAAGAAAAGAAAGCTAATTTTATGTACATTGTCTGTTTGGGTCAAACAAATACAAATGAAAAAGTGAAAACTACAAGTTGAATTTGATTTATGTAGCTCTCACTGAAACCAGTGACTATGGGAAAGGGTGTTCCACAGGGTTCCACCATGGGCCCACTTTTTTTCTCCATTTTTATGATACAGTCACATTGTTCTGTTCGACTTTTTGCTGATGATACTGTTATTTACACCTTTAATGCTGACATACGAGTTCAGTTTTAAATGTCCTTCAAAACTGGTTTCATAACCACAAATTTGCACTGATTAATAAAATACTGTAATCTGATATATTACAGATGGAACATTGAACTGTTTTGTTGAGGTGAGACATTATAGAACGTATTTCCAAAAAACGTTTCCACAATGTTCACAAAGAAAGGACGCTTTTAATGCAACATTTTCAAGATGTTGTTGAGACATCAGGGGACAGAATGTTCTTCATAAGGCGTTTCTGTGATGTACTGCCTGCAATGTTCTGAGGATGTTTTGGGGACGTTGTTGAGGGAACCCATTAGCGAATGTTCTTCTATAAAACTTTCCATGATGTCAGAGGCAGAACGTTCTCAACCCAACGTTCAAAAAAGGTTTTCTAGATGTGATCGAGGCCTCAGATGATTTTTAGAAAACGTTCCTGCAATGTGATCTATTAACAAAAGTGAAACATTCTGATTGAAATGTTCTGAGGACGTTCTGGAAATGTTGTTGAGGGAACATATTAGAGAATCTATGAAACGTTCCATGATGTCAGAGGAAGAAAGTTCTCAAACCAACATTCAAAAAAGGTTTTCCGGAAGTGATTGAGGCCTCAGATGATTTTTAGAAAATGTTCCTGTAATGTGGAACATTCTGGCTGAAATGTTCTGAGGGTGTTCTGGCGATGTTGTTGAGGAACCCATTAGAGAATCGGTAAAATGTTCCACAGTTTTACATGATAATGAAGGAAAAACGTTCTCAGTTTGAAGGACGTCAGCGTCCAACAACACAAAACATTTTTAGAACATCTTTAGTTGTTCTGCTTTTAAGGAGAACATTCTGGGAACTAAAAGAAAACTTGCTGCTGAAACCATTAGTAGAACTTTCCCGAGAACCTTTTTGGAGCAGAGATTTAATGTTTTCTTTCTTCTTCATTTAATTGGTTGCAGTTTCTCGTGTTCTTGTTAACTCTCCGTCCTGTTTGAAGGAGTTCCTGCAGATCTTTAGATCCATTCAGAGGTGGAACTTTCCTTTTCCTTTGTCTCTAGAACTTTAAAAAAGCCGAACAGAACTCATTTTAATACAAAGCTGCGATAATCCTCCTGATTCTCAGATCTGTCGCCTCCTTTCACGGCTTTGTGTCGTTTTATTTCTCATCTCGGAGCTCAGGACTCTGAGCTGCGTTTACTTTCAAGTTTTCCTTCATTAGTGCTTCAGATGCTGATGTGTTTAAAGTATTCTGGGTCTTTGTGGATGATTTTCCTCTGAGGTTCTGAGGTCTGAAGGAGTCCATGTCATCTGCAGAGTTTCTTATATAACGTGGTGTTTACCTTGAAAACCAAATGCTGCATCTCAGAGGATCCTCTCAGTAAATGTATCGGCTCACAAGACAATTCCACAAAACGACAAAAGTCAGACACAAAACAACAAAAACAAGACAAAATATTACAAAAATGAGAAACAAAACAACAAAAAAATTGACAAACGAGACAAAAGCGAGACACAAGATGCCAAAAACATGAAACAAGCAGCAAAATCAGACAAAAAAGAGACACAAAACAAGAAAAACAAGACAAAATATTACAAAAATGAGACACAAAAGGCAAAAAATAAGATGACACGAAACAAAACAAAAAAAGAGACAAAAAAGTTAGAAAGTGACAAAAAATGGACAAATGGCAAAAACAAGACAAAATATTACAAAAACGAGACACAAAACAACAAAAGCGAGAAACAATGACAAAAAAATGAGACGAATGACACAAAAGACAAAAAAGAGACAAAAAAGTTACAAAGCAACAAAAAATGAACAAATGACATTACATTTGACAAAATATTACAAAAACGAGACAAAATGTTACAAAAACAAGACACAAAATGACAAAAAAGAGACAAAAAATTTGACAACCGACAAAAATGAGACAAAAATGACAAAAAAACCACAATACGACAAAAACATGAGACAAGCAACAAAATCAGACAAAAAAACCAACAAAATATTACAAAAACGACACACAAATGACAAAAGAACAATGAACAATCTAGTATTTTGTGTATTGTGTGTTAACGGTGAATTGCGTGACTGTGTATATTGTGTGTATTATAGTGTGTATTAGGGGTGAATTGCGTGACTTTGTGTGTATTATACCGTGTATTGTGGTGTGTATAGTGTGTATTATAGTGTGAGTAAACGGTGAATTGCGTGACTGTGTGTTTGGTGTGTATAGTGTGTATTATAATGTGTATAGTGTGTATTATAGTGTGTATAGTGTGTATTATAGTGTTAATGGTGTGTGTATTACAGGTGAATTGCGTGGCTGTGTGTATTATAATGTGTATTAGGGGTGTGTATTATAGTGTGTATTAGAGGTGAATTGCGTGACTGTGTGTTAGGTGTGTATTGTGTGTATAGTGTGTATTATAGTGTGTATTAGGGTGTGTATTATGTGTATTAGGGGTGAGTTGCGTGACTGTGTGTTAGGTGTGTATAGTGTGTATTATAGTGTGTATTATAGTGTGTATTAGGGGTGTGTATTATAGTGTGTATTAGAGGTGAATTGCATGACTGTATTATAGTGTGTATTATAGTGTGTATTATAGTGTGTATTATAGTGTGTATTATAGTGTGTATTAGAGGTGAATTGCGTGACTGTGTGTTAGGTGTGTATAGTGTGTATTATAGTGTGTATTAGGGGTGTGTATTATGTGTATTAGGGGTGAGTTGCGTGACTGTGTGTTAGGTGTGTATAGTGTGTATTATAGTGTGTATTATAGTGTGTATTAGGGGTGTGTATTATAGTGTGTATTAGAGGTGAATTGCATGACTGTATTATAGTGTGTATTATAGTGTGTATTATAGTGTGTATTATAGTGTGTATTAGAGGTGAATTGCGTGACTGTGTGTTAGGTGTGTATAGTGTGTATTATAGTGTGTACTATAGTGTAGAATAGAATAGAATATTCTTTATTGTCATTATACAATGTATAACAAGATTGCAGAGCTTCTCCTTTACAGTGCAAGGAAATCTTAAAGTAGTGCAAAAACAGTCTATTTACATATATACAGTATAAATAACAGAGATAAATAACGGAGTGAATATAAATAGCAGTGAATGAGACAGTGGTGTATATTGCACAGATGCACTATGTTGTTGGCTTTGTGTGAGATGTGAGAGTTCAGGGTGGTGATGGCTCTCAGAAAGAAACTGTTTTTAAGTCTGTTTGTCCTCGCTTTAATGCATCTGTAGCGCCTTCCAGAGGGCAACAGATCAAAAAGCTGAGAACCGGGATGTGAACTGTCCTTGATGATGTTCTGAGCTCTGCTGAGGCACCAGGTGGAGTAGATGTCCATGAGGGAGGAGAGAGGACAGCCATCAATCCTCTGAAGCCTCACTCTGTCTGCCTCAGTGCAGCTCCTGTACCAGGTGGAAACACAGAATGTCAGCAGGTTCTCTATGGATGATCTGTAGAAGACCAGCAGCAGCTTCCTGTACCAGGTGGAAACACAGAATGTCAGCAGGTTCTCTATGGATGAGCTGTAGAAGGTCAGCAGCAGCTTCCTGTACCAGGTGGAAACACAGAACGTCAGCAGGTTCTCTATGGATGAGCTGTAGAAGGTCAGCAGCAGCTTCCTGTACCAGGTGGAAACACAGAATGTCAGCAGGTTCTCTATGGATGAGCTGTAGAAGGTCAGCAGCAGCTTCCTGTACCAGGTGGAAACACAGAACGTCAGCAGGTTCTCTATGGATGAGCTGTAGAAGGTCAGCAGCAGCTTCCTGTACCAGGGGGAAACACAGAACGTCAGCAGGTTCTCTATGGATGAGCTGTAGAAGGCCAGCAGCAGCTTCCTGTACCAGGTGGAAACACAGAACGTCAGCAGGTTCTCTATGGATGAGCTGTAGAAGACCAGCAGCAGCTTCCTGTACCAGGTGGAAACACAGAACGTCAGCAGGTTCTCTATGGATGAGCTGTAGAAGACCAGCAGCAGCTTCCTGTACCAGGTGGAAACACAGAACGTCAGCAGGTTCTCTATGGATGAGCTGTAGAAGACCAGCAGCAGCTTCCTGTACCAGGTGGAAACACAGAACGTCAGCAGGTTCTCTATGGATGAGCTGTAGAAGGTCAGCAGCAGCTTCCTGTACCAGGGGGAAACACAGAACGTCAGCAGGTTCTCTATGGATGAGCTGTAGAAGGTCAGCAGCAGCTTCCTGTACCAGGTGGAAACACAGAATGTCAGCAGGTTCTCTATGGATGAGCTGTAGAAGACCAGCAGCAGCTTCCTGTACCAGGTGGAAACACAGAACGTCAGCAGGTTCTCTATGGATGAGCTGTAGAAGGCCAGCAGCAGCTTCCTGTACCAGGTGGAAACACAGAACGTCAGCAGGTTCTCTATGGATGAGCTGTAGAAGGTCAGCAGCAGCTTCCTGTACCAGGTGGAAACACAGAACGTCAGCAGGTTCTCTATGGATGAGCTGTAGAAGGTCAGCAGCAGCTTCCTGTACCAGGTGGAAACACAGAACGTCAGCAGGTTCTCTATGGATGAGCTGTAGAAGACCAGCAGCAGCTTCCTGTACCAGGTGGAAACACAGAACGTCAGCAGGTTCTCTATGGATGAGCTGTAGAAGGTCAGCAGCAGCTTCCTGTACCAGGTGGAAACACAGAACGTCAGCAGGTTCTCTATGGATGAGCTGTAGAAGGTCAGCAGCAGCTTCCTGTACCAGGTGGAAACACAGAACGTCAGCAGGTTCTCTATGGATGAGCTGTAGAAGGCCAGCAGCAGCTTCCTGTACCAGGTGGAAACACAGAACGTCAGCAGGCTCTCTATGGATGAGCTGTAGAAGACCAGCAGCAGCTTCCTGTACCAGGTGGAAACACAGAACGTCAGCAGGTTCTCTATGGATGAGCTGTAGAAGGTCAGCAGCAGCTTCCTGTACCAGGTGGAAACACAGAACGTCAGCAGGTTCTCTATGGATGAGCTGTAGAAGGTCAGCAGCAGCTTCCTGTACCAGGTGGAAACACAGAACGTCAGCAGGTTCTCTATGGATGAGCTGTAGAAGGTCAGCAGCAGCTTCCTGTACCAGGTGGAAACACAGAACGTCAGCAGGTTCTCTATGGATGAGCTGTAGAAGGCCAGCAGCAGCTTCCTGTACCAGGTGGAAACACAGAACGTCAGCAGGTTCTCTATGGATGAGCTGTAGAAGGCCAGCAGCAGCTTCCTGTACCAGGTGGAAACACAGAACGTCAGCAGGTTCTCTATGGATGAGCTGTAGAAGGCCAGCAGCAGCTTCCTGTACCAGGTGGAAACACAGAACGTCAGCAGGTTCTCTATGGATGAGCTGTAGAAGGCCAGCAGCAGCTTCCTGTACCAGGTTGTTTTTTCTGAGGACTCTCAGGAAGTGTAGCTGCTGCTGAGTCTTCTTTATGACAGCCGTGATGTCCAGGAGAGGACATCGGAGATCTGGACTCCCAGGAACCTGAATGTGTGGACTCTCTCCACACACAGTGTGTAATATTGTGTGTATTATAGTGTGTATTATAGTGTGTATTATAGTCTGTATTATAGTGTGTATTATAGTGTGTAATATAGTGTGTATTATGGTGTGTAATATAGTGTGTATTATAGTGTGTAATATTGTGTGTATTATAGTGTGTATTATAGTGTGTAATATAGTGTGTATTATGGTGTGTAATATAGTGTGTATTATGGTGTGTAATATAGTGTGTATTATGGTGTGTAATATTGTGTGTATTATAGTGTGTATTATAGTGTGTAATATAGTGTGTATTATAGTGTGTAATATTGTGTGTATTATAGTGTGTATTATAGTCTGTATTATAGTGTGTATTATAATGTGTATTAGGGGTGTGTATTATAGTGTGTATTAGAGGTGAATTGCGTGACTGTGTATTGGGTGTGTATTGTGTGTATAGTGTGTATTATAGTGTGTATTAGGGGTGTATTATAGTGTTTATTAGGGGTGAGTTGCGTGACTGAGTGTATAGTGTGTATTATAGTGTTAATGGTGTGTGTATTAGAGGTGAATTGCATGACTGTGTGTTAGGTGTGTACAGTGTGTATTATAGTGTGTATTATAGTGTGTATTAGGGGTGAATTGCGTGACTGTGTGTTAGGTGTGTATTATAGTGTGTATTAGGGGTGTGTATTATAGTGTGTATTAGAGGTGTGTATTATAGTGTGTATTAGAGGTGAATTGCGTGACTGTGTGTTAGGTGTGTATAGTGTGTATTATGGTGTGTATTAGGGGTGTGTATTATAGTGTGTATTAGGGGTGAATTGCGTGACTGAGTGTATAGTGTGTATTATAGTGTTAATGGTGTGTGTATTAGGGGTGAATTGCGTGACTGTGTGTTAGGTGTGTATTATAGTGTGTATTAGGGGTGTGTATTATAGTGTGTATTAGGGGTGTGTATTATAGTGTGTATTGGGGTGAATTGCGTGACTGAGTGTATAGTGTGTATTATAGTGTTAATGGTGTGTGTATTAGGGGTGAATTGCGTGACTGTGCGAGGGTCAACCCTTGGGTCAGTTGTGTTCGTTCATCTGTGACTGATTGCTTCACTTCTAATATGTCTCATAATTACACACATACATGGAGTCCATTGTTGAGACAATCAGTGGGTCTGATGTGAGAAACTACGGATTCCTGCGTCCATTAGACGCATTCAGAACCTCGACCAGACGTCTGGTTCATACGTTTACAGGGAACACAACACAATCATTCATTCAGCAGCGTTTGTTGTGCAAACAGACTCGACACCGCTTCATCTTCATCAGAGTCACAACGACAAATACACCAGGAAATATCGCTCCGTATGCATTATTTACTCTGCAGGAAGTAGATTTATTATGTCTGAACACACACACATCACATGTAGAACCCTGAACCTGCCTGATATCAGACCCACAGTCCTCTGCAGATGAAGTTACATCACCATGTTGTGGCGTTTCGTACGAGAATAAACAAGCTCAAAGCTCATTATTAGACAAAGAATTCTGTTTTTATTCTACAGTCTGCAGGAAACGGTACAGAGTTTGTAAAAGTAGCTGCAGAACAAACAAAATGATTCCAAAACTTAGAGATATTTCTCAAGTTCCTAAAAACCAGGGAAAGGAATTTAATAACTGAGCATTTCTAAACACATTTTTTAAAATTAATTTATTTGCACACACTAACAGATTTATCTCACGCAAACTAAAACTACCAGAGTTAATATTAAAAACAGACCTTTTATTTTCATTTTGCACTATTGTGTTCATACCTTCTTTTCTAGAAGTGTAAGTATTCGTATATATATACATATATATAAACATATATATATATATATATATATATATATATATATATATATATATATATATATAGAGAGAGAGAGAGAGAGAGAGAGAGAGATTTACAAATAAAATAAATAATAGTAATAAAAACAAAAAAATATTTTTATATATATGATTTTATTTGTAAATATCTGCATATATTTTTTATTTATTTTATTCTGATTATTATTTATTTGATTTTGTTAATTTTATTGTATTTTATTTGTAAATATCTATCTATATTTATTTTTATAACCATTATTGTTATTTATTTTATTTTTTGATTTTATTTTAATATTTTATTATATTTTATTTGTAAATATCTCTATTTTTTATCTTCATTTGTATCACTTTATTTTTATTTACTTTATAATTTTATATTGTTTATTTGTAAATATCTCTCTATTTTATATTAATTTCATTTTATTACTATTATTATTTTAGATTTTTTTAATAGTTTATTCTTTTATTCTTTTATTTTGTTTGTAAATATCTATATATATATTTTAAATTTTTTAAATTTTTGACTACTATTTTAATTTTTAAAATCTTTTTCTTGTATTTTTCTCTTCTTTCTGTAGTTATTTTATTATTCTCTTTCTTTATTTCTTAGAGTGACACCAACAGCTGAAACCAAATTCCTCGTACGTTGTGTTCATAATCAACCATTAAATCTGATTCTGATTAAAAGTGAAGGTTTTCTTCAAATATAGAAAAACTTTGACCGTCTGGATTAAAGCATTTATTTTAACTTTAATTTAGATCTTTAATAAAGCACATCATTAACACAACAGTAGCTTCTGCTGTGACTCAACAAATATATTAACTCTGGTAGTTTTGAAAACACAAAACAAGATATATATGTATGTAAAATAACTGAAATAAACCTGTCAGTATGTAGACGAGCAGCAGCAGCAGCAGCAGCAGCAGGGAGGAGGTAGTGATCAGGAAGATTCAGCTAGTGCAGGTTTCTACTGATAAATGTGCAGATGTTGAAGGGTTTTAGCAGATGAACTCCACATGGAGGCTTTTATCTCACCTTAGACTGATCATCAGATCATCACCAGCTTCATCATCATCGCCTGGTCCGGCCTCAGTGTTTAATCAGAGCTGATGTTTGATTAATTAGGATCCATATGTGAAGATTCCATGAACTGTGATGGCAGCTGCTAATAGGTGTGTGTGTGTGTGTGTGTGTGTGTGTGTGTGTGTGTGTGTGCATGTGCATGTGTGAGTGCATGTGTGTGCGTGTATGTGTGTGCGTGTGTGTGTGTGTGTGTGTGTGTGTGTGTGTGTGTGTGCATGTGCATGTGTGAGTGCATGTGTTTGCGTGTATGTGTGTGCGTGTGTGTGTGTGCGTGTATGTGTGTGCGTGTGTGTGTGTGTGTGTGTGTGTGTGTGTGTGTGTGTGTGTGTGTGTGTGTGTGTGTGCATGTGCATGTGTGAGTGCATGTGTGTGCGTGTATGTGTGTGCGTGTGTGTGCATGTGAGAAAGTCAAGCGTTTGCGTGAGTCTTTTCTTTCTTTCTTTTTTCTTTCTTTCTTTCTGGTTCCTGGATTGAAGTGCTCTGAGATGGAGATCTGGTTGTTTGACCCGCGGCATCGAGCTGAGCAGAAAGAAGGCTGAGTGTGTGTGTGTGTGTGTGTGTGTGTGTGTGTGTGTGTGTGTTAGCTCTTCTTCTTTAACCCTTTCCTCCCTCCATCTCTTTATTCCATCCTCCTCCAGGCTCTGAACTCTCTCTTCCTGCTCTCTAACCATCTTTACATTCTGTTGATGTTCTTACAACCAGAGCTAAGCTGCACTGTACAGGAAATAATAAAAAACAAACTGACATTTATTTTAGATAGATTTAGTTTTTCTGTTATTTTCTTTGAATTTTCAGCAACGACCCTGAGAAGAAATAAAACTTTAATATCTACCAGAGCAACAAAAGCAAACTTCACTCCTGGATTCTTTTTTTTAAGTCTTTTAGTGGATTCCAGTTCTAAAGCAGCTGCTTTCTGTCTCACACTTTTATTCTTTTATTTATAAGCAAGAAATGTGTTTTTTCTATTTTTCATTTTGTGTTTTGTGAGGGTTTGTGTGAGACTGAAATGAAAGAAATCCGTAGAATGAAAAAGAATAATCAGAAAAGACAGATTGATTAGACAGAATATTATTCAGTGTGTGAAGCAGAGCTGCAGATGATGTAAAATAATGAATCATCCTGACATGATTGGAGGGATTTTGTCATCTTTACTCCACATTCTTGTAATGTTGAACCAGCTCATATTATATTTATTTTCTTTTTCTGAACCTGAAACAACAAAATGATTTTTTCTACTGTTGTTGTCCATTGAAGCATTTATCTTCATAGACGCTGATCAGATTTAAATCATTTAATGGAGGTTTGTGAGAGACTGTCTGATTAGAATCTGTAGAATAAAAAGAATAATCAGAAAAGAATAATCAGAAAAGATTGATTGATTGATTGATTGATTGATTGATTAGACAGAACTAAACATATTACCAATAATAATAAAAATAACAATAAAATAATAAATAATAATAATAATAATAATAATAATAATAATAATAATAATAATAATAATAATAATAATAATTACTATTATTGTTATTATTGTTGTCATCATCATTATTATTATCCGTGTGAACCTGAGCTGCACAATGCTAAAAAGAATTTTTTTTTTTTTTTGTAATATTAAGTTTTTCTGAGATGTAAATCCAACAAATGCAGGAATATTGAGCCGATTAAGAGAATAATGTGTCATTTTTACTCAAAATGATTCAATCAAATATCTCTTTAACCAAAAAAAGAAGTAACCTTTACTCTTAAATGTTATTTTTTTATTTTATTTTTTTCCTTTTAACTCCTTAGCTGTCTGTTTTTTCTTTTTCTTTTTCTTTATATGCTGAAACTTTACATTTAACTTCCCAGAAGCTGGTTGTGGCGCATTTAAATCATAAACAGAAGTTTGTGGCTAAAAGGAATCAGCAGATTAAAAAACAATAATAAGAAGATGGATTTCCAGATATTCATCCAGTGTGTGAACCTCTGGAAACGCTGCAATATTTGAGTTTTTTCAGTGATTTCAGACTTTACAAGCAGAAAATCATCACATTCAGACTTGTCAATTATTCATATTTTGTACTTTTGAAAAACTTTTTCTACACAAACAAGAATTTATGCAAAATCTAAAATTGTACTCATGAAAAACCACATGCAGTATGGTTGTTTTTTATTTTATAGGGATGTGCAACATGTAATATTTGTACAATATTAAAAAAATGCAGTAATTTCCTGTGGATGAATCATTCTAGAGTAGAAGAATAGAATTTTCCTTTTTAAATCTGTAAATTAAGCATCAAAAATAATTTTAAAAAGCTGTTTGGAACCTTTCCCATTCTGTTAAAGACGTCCAGAACAGTTTTTATTTTGGATGTCGCTGCTGATTTACATGATCAAACTATCGAACTAATGTTTTTTTATTTTTTGCAGCCAAATCTTTATTTTTAGTGTTTCTTTCCTGTTTCTGCACATTTTTAGCTGCCCTGAACCCTCCTGTTGTCCTGCAGGTCAAAATTGACCCGTTTTAAAGTTTGAAAATGTGAGGGAAAAAAAATTTGCACAGTGAAACTTCTGATGTCCACATTTTCAACGTTTTTGGGAAATCTTTGAACATTTTTTGGTAGAAAAAAGAAATGTTAAAAATGTTTCTTAAGAACATTCACAGAAAATCAAGCAAAAACCAACAAAATTTGCTGGATTTTGGTAGATTTTTATGTGAATGTTCTTAAAGAAAATATTAGAAGTTTTACTGATATATATGGAATCACTTTAGATATTTTTAGGATTTTTTTGGAAGATTTTTATTCATTTTTTGAAAATATTTACAAGAATTTTCTTGCCAAATTTGGGGGATTTTTTTTTTTTAAAAATAGAACTTTTAAGGGAAACTTTTAAGGAATTATTGGAATTTTCTGGCTGAAGGTTTTGCAAATTTTCAGAAATTTGGGGAATTTTTTTGCTGAATTTTTGGATTTTTTTTCAGACAAAGAAACAATATTTTTAGGTGCCTGTAAATGAGGACAGCAGGAGGGTTAAATGAGAGTAAATTATATTATATCAGGCTTCTTTTCATGGAAAATGAGAACCATGAGAGTTTAGTTTTAGCACTGTGTAGTAAAAACACTCATAGCCTGAGCTGTTTGAGGTAATTTTTCTTCCGTGCTCATTAAATATAAATGCTGAAGCGATATCTGTCATGCAGCTCTTATGAGGCTTCTTTTTCTTTCAATCTATTCTCTCTTTGCCCTTCACCGCTCAGAAGTCTCCTCCTCTTATTCGTCTTTTATCCTCGACTCAGTCTCGACTCTTTCCCTTCTGTTTTCTCCCTTTCTGCTCTGCTTTACGCTCTGCTGTGTACATGTGCATATGCTGTGGCTTTATTTTCCTGCTCCTGGACGTCCACGGCTGAGTCCAGCTCCTCCTGATCCTCCGTCACCGCCGCGGCTCTCCAGCGTTTCACTTCACATTAAATCACTCCGATGAGTCGTCCCTGGTTTTTTCCTTTCCAGTGATTCGTCCTCCCCTCCTCCCAATCTGGCCCGATTTCTCTCCCTGCCTTCAGAAAACGAGACGAGGACAAACCGGGAGGTGGGGGGAGGTGGAGGTCAGAAAACAAATCAAAGCTGTGTTTTTAACAAAAGCTACAGAAGCTGCACGCAATGCCACAGAAGTTCAGACTTCATTAATGCTGCAGAAATCTGTGATGCAACCAGTCGGAAAGAACGTTTCAGATCATCGACCTTCTTTAACTTCACGTGTTTCTAATCACAGAAATCTAGAATTCTGCAGCTGATTCCAGTTTATCTAGAGTTTAATTCTGACTTCTCATAATTCCAGTTCCAGATTTCTGTAATTCACTCCAACAAGTCGACGTTGACCTGTTTAGATCCTTAAATGAAGTTTGAACTGTCAGAATGATGCTGTAGAATCTCAAACTGGAACCTTACCTCCTCAGAATGGAATTACAGATATGTAGAGTCAGAAACGGACACAAAATGACCACAAAAATATACAAAACCTCCATAAACTGGCACAAAGCAACTGAAAATAGACAAAACAAATGCAAAGAGATCCAAAAAGACCACAAAAAAGGTGTAAAACCACTGGAAATTGACATAAAACAACCACAAGGCTGGAGACACAAAAAGACCACAAAAATTATGCAAAACAACCACAAGATGGTGTGGATCTGGGCTGGTAGATGGTAGACGGAGTGGATGTGGACTGATAGATGGAGTGGATCTGGACCAGTAGATGGAGTGGATCTGGACCAGTAGATGGAGTGGATCTGGACCAGTAGATGGAGTGGATCTGGACCAGTAGATGGAGTGGATCTGGACCAGTAGATGGTAGACAGAGTGGATGTGGGCTGGTAGACGGTAGATGTAGTAGATCTGGGCTGATAGATGCTAGATGGTAGATGGAATGGGTCTGGACCAGTAGATGGAGTGGATCTGGACCAGTAGATGGTAGACAGAGTGGATGTGGGCTGGTAGACGGTAGATGTAGTAGATCTGGGCTGATAGATGCTAGATGGTAGATGGAATGGGTCTGGACCAGTAGATGGAATGGGTCTGGACCAGTAGATGGTAGACGGAGTGGATGTGGGCTGGTAGATGTAGTAGATCTGAACTTGTCGATGGAGTTCTGTCCTCTGACTCTTCTATTCTGATCATTATTTAGATGTTATGAAGCCTCCTGTGTGCGATGCTCCTCAGATTCTTCAGCTTCAGGAATAAAACCGTCTGAATGCAGCCTGCAGGGCGTCGGGACCTTTTGTCCTCCTGCTATTGTCGGCATCAGAATAATGATGATGAGGCCGAATGCATAATTCGTGTTTTACAGCAGAGAGCGGCTCGTCGCTCCGTCTTTTCATCCTCAGAGCCGCTGTTCTGGATAATTGGTGAAACTAAACCCAGCGTCTGCATTTACATCTGACAGCCTCATTCACATTCAGTCTTTCACTCACATCCATCTTCCCCAAAACAAGCAAATCTGCTAATTTTATGACACAACAGCTGCCACGAGTCCGACACACAACAGTGTGCCAGCTGTCGCAGCAGAACAATGAAAGTGAACCAGAGCAGATCTGAGCGTATTAAGATCCTGGATTATACCGATGGAACACATTAACCCTCTCAACAGTGTTTTATGATCATTTTACATCACTGTGGATCATCTTTCACTGCAGGATATTTAACTATTTATATTTTTGTAAACTCTGAGAGACAGATTTATTTCATTTTTCATAAATAGCAATTTGAATTACTCACCTTTTTACAGTTTACTTGCATATTAATGCAAACTATAAACAGTTAACTGAGATAAATTCACAGATAATGAAAATAATTGTGTCAAGATCTGACAATCTGACAATCAGATGCTTTCTTCTGTTTTTATAGTTTCCGATAAACGGTGTGACGTTATTTCATTGTTTTAAATGAAAGCTGTTGGTGGGTTTTTAGGTTCAGACGGTTAAATTGAAAATTTCACCTTGTGAAAACACATTTCTCTCGTACTTATCCTCCAACTCAACACACAAAGCTTTGAAGAAACTCAGCATCAACAGGTCTTTTCAGAGGCGTCCTTGTTTCTCTGTTCTGAGGAAACAAAACAGATTTAAAACCTCTGACGTTATCGTCTGCAGGTTATCCAACAAAACCAGGACACATTTCTGAAGCGACACACTGGAAGGTTTTAGGAAGAGGAAGTGTTTGGTTTGGACTGTAATTAACTTTTAGATGGATCAACATGAGAGTTTGAACACAGATTCATGGTCCCCAGAGGATCAAATATCTCAGTGTCTGGTTTATGGATTGACTCACAATTTGGCACAAATGATTCCTAGACGATGCTTCGTGTTGCTTTTGAGGGTTTTTGGAGTTTTACCACCATCATTAAGAGGTCGACTTCTTCTGTTTTGAGCAAAATGTTTCAACAGCTATTGGTAAACAGTAAAGTAGCGCAGTCAGTCAGTCTAGGCTCATTGGAATTCTTGTGCACGGTTGGAGTCGAGTAAAGAGGTGAAGCGTGACTGGAGCTGAGAAGTCGTGGACTGTCCTGATTATGTCCTTAATTATGCACAACTTTAAGACTCAATATGGTTCACATGAGTGACTTGTATAAAGATTCACAACCTGTGAAGTTGTCATGGATGAAGGAGTTACCTACAGAGACCAGAATGGCTTTTTGTGCGGGGCTGTAAACACGTTTATTTCTACTGTAAAGTTTAACATTTTAACATGGAGCTCTGTGCAGATGGAGTCACTTTTGGAGCCTCCAGTGGACAGTCGAGGAACTGCAGGTGTTGATATGGACAATGCTGAGGCTACTAGAGGGTGGAAGTGTATTAGCAAACACATAATATACTAATAATACAGTCCGTGCTACGTTGGTACTAACGATTTTGAAAAAACTGCTCTGCATGTTTCAACATAAAAAAATATTATAAAAAGAGGTTTAAAAATAAACTGTGGTAAAAAGTGACCAAACTACAACCATGTCTGGTGTTAATTAGCCAACATTAGCTTGCTGCCTTTTAAAATGAGACGTTGAACATGTTGAACATTAGAAAGCAGCATCATCTCTGTGCAGACATTAGCATTTAGCTCAGATCTCTGCTGTGCTTCACTTCGTCTGACAGACTTTCATAAATTCTGTTCATTTTCAGACTAAACAACATTTTTTCAGCTGATTGTGTCGAAGCAGAAAACGGTTGAGAACTCATCGACATCAATCATAAGCCACATGTAGTCTCACCATGAGGGGCTTTAATTAAATACTGCTTTAATAATCATTGATTGGCTAATTAGAGAGTGGAGAGTGAATAGTGGGGCAGTGGGACGCCGAGTCGACCCACATCGGCGAGGACAAAGGATCCGATACCACAGAGTAGAACAGCTTCTATTGTATGTGGAGCTGAACTGTGTGTTATTAAACCAGCGGCTCAGCTCAGTATTGATCCTGCGGGATGTACAGGGGGTACGGAAAGTATTCAGACCACCTTAAATTTTTCACTCTTTCTTATATTGCAGCCATTTGCTAAAATCATTTAAGTTCATTTTTTTCCTCATTAATGTACACACAGCACCCCATACTGACAGAAAAGCACAGAACATTTTTGCAGATTTATTTAAAAGAAAAAACTGAAATATCACATGGCCAGAAGTATTCAGACCCTTTGCTCAGTTGTCCTGTCCACACCATGATGCTGCCACCAACTATTTATGACTTTTAGCCAACTATTAAATACATTTAGCTAAATATTCATTACATAGCCAATTACTTATTATTACTATTAGCTAACATTTTGATCTACCATTTGGCTCACTATTAGTCATTTTTAGCTAACTATTTATTACTATTAGCCAGCTGTTTCCTAGTTTAGCTAACTATTTTTAATATTAGCCAGTTGTTTGCTAGTTTAGCTAACTATTTATGGATTTTAGCTAACTGTTTGGTATTTTTAGCAAACTATTTATTACTACTAGCCAAATGTTTTCTAATTTAGCTAACTATTTATGACTTTTAGCCAACTATTTATTATGTTTAGCTAACATTTATTACTATTAGCCAACTGTTTTCAAGTTTAGCTCATTATTTATGGATTTTAGCTAATTGTTTGTTACTTTTAGCTAACTGTTTATTACTATTAGCCAGCTGTTTTCTACTTTAGCGAACTATTTATGGATTTAGGTAACTGTTTGGTATTTTTAGCTAACTATTTATTACTACTAGCCAAATGTTTTCTAGTTTAGCTAACTTTTTATGACTTTTAGCCAACTATTTATTATTTTTAGCTAACATTTATTACTATTAGCCAACTGTTTTCTAGTTTAGCTATTCATGGATTTTAGCTAATTGTTTGCCACTTTTAGCTAACTATTTATTACTATTTAGCCAAATGTTTTCTTATTTAGCTAGCTATTTATGGGTTTTAGCTAACTGTTTGTTACTTTTAGCTAGCTATTTATTACAATGAGCCAGCTGTTTTCTAGTTTAGTTATCTATTTATTACTATTAGCCAAATGTTTGCTAGTTTAGTTAACTATTTATTGCTATTAGCTAACTTTTCTAGTTTAGCTAACTATTTATGACTATTAGCCAACTGTTTGCTAGTTTCGCTTACTATTTATGACGTTTGGCCAACTATTTATTTTGTTTAGCTAACTATTTATTCCTATTAGCTAATTGTTTGGTACATTTAGCTAACTATTTATTACATTTAGCTAACTATTTATGACTATTACCCAACTGTTTCTAGTTTAGCTAACTATTTATGACTTTTGGTCAACTATTTATGATGTTTAGCCAATTATTTGTTACTATTTGCCAACTGTTTGGTGATTTAGCTAGCTATTTATGACTTTTAGCTAACTATTATTGCCAACCCCATGCTTCACTGTTGGGATTGTATTGGGCAGGTGATGAGAAGTGCCTGGTTTTCTCCACACATACTGCTTAGAATTAAGGCCAAAAAGTTCTATCTTGGTCTCATCAGACCAAAGAATGTTGGAGTCCTTCATGTGCTTTTTTAACTTTCATGTGTCTTCCACTGAGGAGAGGCTTCCATTGGTCCACTCTGCTAAAAAAGCCCCGACTGGTGGAGGACTGCAGTGATGGTTGACTTTGTAGAACTTTCTCCCATCTCCCCACTGCATCTCGAGCTCAGCCACGGTCATCTTTGGGTTCTTCTTTACCTCTCGGCCAGCTTAAGGAAGAGTTCTGGTCGTCCCAAAAGTCTTCCATTTAAGGATTTTGGAGGCCACTGGGCTCTTAGGAACCTTAGGTGCAGCAGAAGTTCTTTTGTAACCTTGGCCAGATCTTCATGCAGTTCCTTCAACCTCATGATTCTCATTGGCTCTGACATGCACTGTGAGCTGTCAGGTCTTATCTAGACAGGTGTGTTCCCTTCCTAACCAAGTCCAATCAATATAATTGAATTCAGCTGGACTCCAGTGAAGGTGTAGAACCATCTCCAGGATGATCAGAAGAAATGAACCTGAGTTAAATATACGAGTGTCACAGCAAAGGATCTGAATACTTACAGCCATGTGATATTTCAGTTGATTCAAATGTCTACAATCCTGTGTTTTTCTGTCAGTATGGGGTGCTGTGTGAACATTAATGAGGAAAAATGAACTTAAATGATTTTAACAAATGGCTGCAATATAAGAAAGAGTGAAACATTTAAGGTGGTTGGAATACTTTTCATACCCACTGTAAACCAACTTTAAGACTCTAACAGAACCATTCCAGCACTCTATTCGGTTCCATAAAGCTCCTGTTGTGTTTGTGTTCCAGTGGGATGAAGTCAGCGTTCTGGACGATCGGGGGAAACTCATTCGGACCTTCGAGGTCTGCAATGTGAACCAGAACCCCCGTCTGCAGGACAACTGGCTGGCCACGCCCTTCCTGTACCGACACTCAGCGCCCCGGGTCTTCGTCACGCTCAGGTTCTCGGTCCGGGACTGTTCCAGCCTCCGGTCGCCGTCGCCGACCTGCAGAGAGACGCTGACCCTCTACTACAAACAGGCCGACTCTCAGAGGGAGCTGGAGAAGACCTGGGCGGCCGAGGTGAGGCCCGACAGCCGCCTTAATGAGTCCACAACTGGACGACATTTTACGTCCCACCCATCAAATTTCAAATAATCCACGTACAAAATACTAAAACAGTTGAACCTGTTAAATTCGGCTTTAATACTATGAATTCTTAATTTTAAAAAATCAACACAATTAATTAGAAATAAGAGGAAGAGAAGAATTGGTTTTGTAATTTTACATCACTTTGTTAAATAAGAGTGATCTTATATAATACAGATGTGTCATCAACAAAAATGTATTTTTATCAGTGTATAAATAATCTGCTAAAATATAGTTTAGATAAACACAGTTTAAATATGGTCTGTCTGGAGATCAATGGCATTTTTTTTGCTTTTAAATGTTTAACAAAGGATATTTACTTTTAAAAATAACAAAAAAAACCCCACATATATAATATTTTAAATAATATATAAAAATAACATATAAATAATAATATAAATAACATATAGAAATAATATATTAATGATATTTTAAATAATATATAAAATATATTAATAACATTTGAAACAATATATAAAATATTATATTAGAAATATTTTAGATAACATATTAAAATATTATATTAATACTATTCTAGATAACATCTAAAATATTATATTAACATTTTAAATAATATATGAAAATATTATATTAATAACTTTAAATAACATATAGAAATATTATATTAATATCTTAAATAATCTAAAAATATTAATATTATTTGAACCAATATATAAGAATATTATATTCATAATATTTTTAAATAAAATATAAAAATATTGTGTTAATATTATTTTAAAGAATATATAAAAATAGTATATTCATAATATTTTAAATATGTAAAATTTTATATTAATAATATTTTAAATAGCATACAAAAATATTATATTAATAATATTTTAAATAATATATAAAAATATTATATTAATAATATTTTTAAGGTATTTTAATGAAGGGAAAATTAATGTATATACTCGTTTTGCTGCCTCAATTACCAGAATTTTGTTTTTTTTTTTTTTACTTTTTTTTTAACAATGTGAAGAAAAACTTTAGTAAAATTAATAACAGTAGTATATATATATTTTGTTTTAGAAAGAAATTCATATGATTATAATAGTGACTGTATCACATTTTAGGAAATAACAAAACCAAACTGAGCTGGTAAATAAAGCTGAATACTTTCAAAGTATTCCCATAGTAAATGAAATCTAAATCTATAAACTCCATCCTCCACCTCCTTCATATAACCACATCACAGCCTCTTTTACCTAATTACTCTTCATTCTTCTTGTTTCTGAGATAAAAACCTGTTTTCTCAGGATTATCCTTGAAAAACCGTCAGAATAAGTGTTTGAAACAACCTTCTGGTTTCTTGATGGAAAGAAAATTGAATGTTTTTTATCTATCTGACCTCCAAATCTGCTGCTACATGAGAGAGCGACACGTTTTAGATTCAGTTAGCAGCTAAAGGTCGCTCAGATAATCACTTCTAATGATTCAGGTTTCTTCATTAGGCCTCGGTTAGTTCAAGTTTATGGTGTTGCAACCTTTGAATATCAAAACAAATCGAACAAAGGCGTTTGAGCTCTCAGTGATGCTGATTAACATCAACAGACGACGATCAATAACCAGACGGTCGATTATTAGAAGGAGCCTCGAGATAAAACAGAAGAAGAAGATAGAAAATAATGACTTTTCCTGCAGCTTTTTGGAACATGACCCGTAAATTATTCCTGTTTATTGTTTATTCCTACCTGTTTATTGTTTATTCCTTCCTGTTTATTGTTTATTCCTACCTGTTTATTGTTTATTCCATCTTGTTTATTTCTTCCTGTTTTTTGCCTATTCTTACATGTTCATTTATTCCTTCCTGTTTATTGTCTCTTACTTCCTTTTTCTTGTCTATTCTTTCCTGTTTATTGTTTATTCATTCCTGTTTGGTGTTTTAGTTTTTTTTGTTTATCCTGTCTGCATCCTCCAGGACACAAACAAACAAACAAACAGATGAATTAAATGTCCAGCAGCTGCTCAGAGTGAATTAAATCAGTGAAGCGTCCGTTAATCATTCATTATTCTGTGATTCTCTGGTTCTGTCAGTCTGAACGTCTCTGCTGTAAAAGCTGTAAAGTTGTTCTGGTTTCTGAGGGAAGCTGCAGATCGACGTCTTCTTCTCACCACGCTGGTGTGAATCACAAACTCCACTTCACAAAATGCACAAACGTGTCGCTGTGGCTCCACAGAGCCGCTAATTATGTCCTGAGATGACAGATTCACACTCGGAGCAGGAAATCATCCAGAGCTCTAAAGACCGAAAGACTGACTGCAGGTTTTATTTATTTAAGCCTGACAAGTTTGTCGTCTTAAAGCTGCCGAGTTTAAACTGTAAAAACACAAATAATCAGTTGTGGTTTGCTACAAATATAATCAAACAAGATATTTTGTCAAAAATACACGGTTTAGACGAAACAACATCTGTAAAAATCAAAAAATTCTGCATTTTCCAACACAACAAAGAAGCCATGATTCTTCTAGCTGTGATCGACAGTCAAGTGGCAAAAATTCAGGGATTTCTTGGTTGAACTGCAGGCAGTGTTCACAAAGATTTATAAAACTATGTTCTAAAATATCAATGTATGTCAATGTAGAGACATTTTTTTTCCAGGACCAATAATGTTTGTAAAATAAATATATCATGTTGATGTAACAAAACATGCAAGATGAGAAAAATGGCATATAAATAAGCAACAGAAATGAAGCAACACCATCCAAGAGACAAAAAAACAACACAAACGTGACAGAAAATGAACAAAACGAGACTCAAAACAAGAAAAAGAGGACAGAAAACAACAGAAACGAGACCAAACTGTCCCTCAAAGTCTGAAAAAAGTGTAGATAAGTATCTATCAGATGTTTTACTTTTTTTTTTAATAAGAAGATTCAAGATTTTATTTGCTGTTTGTGCACAAACAGGCAGTTTAGGTTCACTGGAATTCTGGTGCAGGATCTCTTGGAGTTGAGTAGGTTCCTGGCTAGTTCCTAGATGGTTCCTTGAAGATTCATTCAAAGTTCTTGAAATGTTCCTGATGGACTGACTTTCATGTGTGATGGACTTCCTTGTAAGGTTCCTAGGTAGTTCCTAGATGGTTCCTGGGTTGTTCTTTGATGGTTCCTGGTAGTTTCCTGGGTAGTTCCTAGATGGTTCCTGGTAGTTTCCTGGGTTGTTCCTAGATGGTTTCTGGTAGGTTCCTGGGTTGTTCCTTGATTGTTCCTGGTAGATTCCGGGGTGGTTCCTTGATTGTCCCTCGTAGTTTCCTAGGTAGTTCCTAGGTATTACCTAGATGGTTCCTGGTAGTTTCCTGGGTTGTTCCTTGATGGTTCCTCGTAAGTTCCTGGGTGGTTCCTAGATGGTTCCTCGTAAGTTCCTAGGTAGTTCCTAGATGGTTCCTGGTAGGTTCCTGGGTTGTTCCTTGATGGTTCCTCGTAAGTTCCTAGGTAGTTCCTAGATGGTTCCTGGTAGGTCCTTGGGTAGTTCCTGCCTTCAGTGAGAATCTCCAATGTACAAAGTAGTAAAAATATAGAAAAACCTTTAAATGAGAAGGTGTGTCCAAACTTTTGACTGGTAGAGTAGATATGAGCACATTGGAGGGACGTGATGTTTGTACAGATGAATGTTTCTCCTCAGGGAACTGAACTGCTTTTAGAAAATGCAAATGAAGCCTCAGAGGAGCAGGAAGTCCACAGTCAAACCTTGACCTGAAGAAAACCAGAAAGTTCTCCGCTTCATGTTCCTGCTTCCTGCTGATTTATTCCCTGTAGCTGTATAATTTCAGTTTAACCTCCGTCCTCCTCCTCTTTCTGTGTCGGTTATGCAGCCGTCCAGCGGTGAGAAGGAGACCAGAGAAGGTTGGGTGAAGATCGACACCATCGCTGCTGATAAGAGCTTCTCCAAGGTGGAGCCCAGTTCTCCTCACCAGTACCAGCCCAACAGATACAGCCGGATCAATGTCAAGACCCGCAGCTTCGCCCCGCTCACCAGGAACGGGTAACCAGTTTAACCAGTTTAAACCAGTCTAACCACTTTAACCAGTTTAAACCAGTCTAACCACTTTAACCAGTTTAAACCAGTCTAATAAGTCTAGTTTAACCAGTCTACCAGTTTAACCAGTTTAAACCAGTTTAACCACTTTAACCACTTTAAACCAGTCTAAACACTTTAAACCAGTCTAATAAGTCTAGTTTAACCAGTCTACCAGTTTAAACCAGTTTAACCACTTTAACCAGTTTAAACCAGTTTAACCAGTTTAATCAGTTTAAACCAGTTTAACCAGTTTACTGCTTTAATCAGTTTAATCAGTTTAACCACTTCAACCTGTTTAACCAGCGTCAACCTCATCCAGTCTATCAGTTTAAAAATATTTGTCTCGATTTTTTCATTTTATGTCTAATTTTTGTGGTTTTGTCTCTCATTTTTCTCGTTTTGTGTCTTGTTTTTGTTGTTTTGTCTTGTTTTTGTGATTTTGTGTCTCTTTTGTCATTTTGTATCTCATTTTTGTGGTTTTGTGCCTCGATTTTGTCATGTTATATTTCGTTTTTGTCATTTTGTATCTCGTTTTTGTCATTTTGTGCCTCATTTTTGTGTCTTGTTATTGTCGTTTTGTGTTGTTTTTGCCGTTTTGTGTCTCGTTTTTATCATTTTATGTCTTTTTGTAAATTTATGTCTCGATTTTGTCATTTTGTATCTCGTTTTTGTCATTTTGTGTCTCATTTTTGTGATTTCATGTCTTTTGTCATTTTATGTCTCGTTTTTGTTGTTTCGTGTCTCATTTTTGTGGTTTTGTCTCTTATTTTTTTCATTTTATGTCTTTTTTTCTCATTTTATTTCTTGTTTTTGTCATTTTGTGTCTCATTTTTATGGTTTTGTCTCATTTTTGTGGTCTTGTATCTCGTCATTTTGTGTCTCGATTTTGTCATTTTTGGTCTCATCTTTGTGGTTTTGTGTCTCATTTTTGTCATTTTGTGTCTTGCTTTATGTCTTCATTTTGTTGTTTTGTATCTCGTTTTTTTCATTTTATGTTTTGTTTTGTGGTTTTGTGTCTCAATTTTGTCGTTTTTTGTCCTGTTTTTGTGGTTTTGTGTCTTGTTTTTCTCGTTTTGTGTTTTTCATTTAAAAAAATGCATGTTAAAACTTTTTTTAATGTACATTTTAAAGACCCACACATAAGATGCAATAGTTTTACATGACAATGATTTTTAAAAACTTTTATTTTACATTTTGAATTTTTTTGTCTTTTTATGGACTGATGTTAAGGCGTCCTCTGTTCAGGGTTGGTTTGCAAATATGTAAAATGAACCATTTTACACTTAAATTGAGCAGAAGAAGTTTTATACTGAAAAAATACTTTTACTAATTAAAAAAAATACCTGCAACACATCAGTAGGTTAATTAACCAAATAATCGACATGAGATGATTTATTTTCCTTTAAAAGAAGCAAAGTGGCTGTTTCATTTCACTTCTTCTTGACGAACTGCGTGTGGTTGTGTAACACAGCAGAGTATGAAATATAAATAAAGGTTTACATATTTAAAAAGCCTCCATCATGATAAAAATATGATTCATTATTTAAATCAGTGAAGCAACTCCAGAAGAAATCCACGTTTCTGTTAAAGCTCTGGAAGTAACACAGTTCAGTCTGTTTGTTCTCATTATCAGGAGGATTTTTATCTTTAAAGGAGAAAATATTTAACCTGTTTATTGATCTCTGAAGGTAAACAGATTCTGCCTGAATGAGCTAAAAACTAACCTGATTCATTTAAAAGGAGGAAATATTAGACAAAAAATGACTGAATATATAGAAAATGACAGAATTTTATACTGTTGTCTTATTTTTGCATTTTGTGTCTCATATTTTTTGTTTTCTCTCTAGTTTTGCTCATTTTGTGTCTTATTTTAGTGTATTGTGTCTCATATTTCTTGTTTAGTGTCTAGTTTTGCTCACTTTGTGTCCTAAATTGGTGTTTTATGTCTCATTTTTCTTGTTTTTTTGTCTAGTTTTACTCATTTTGTATCTTGGATTAGCATTTTGTGTCTAGTTTTGCTCATTTTGTGTCTCTTTTTCTTGTTTTCTGTTTAGTTTTGATCATTTTGTGTCTTATTTTAGTGTTGTGTGTCTCATTTGTCTTATGTTGTGTCTAGTTTCAGTCATTTTGTGTCTTTTTTTAGTTTTTTGTGTCTAATTTTGCTAATTTTATGTCTGTTTTTTGTTTTCTGTCTAGTTTTACTCATTGTCTCATTTTAGTTTTTTGTGTCTCATATTTCTTTTGTGTGTCTAGTTTTGCTCATTTTGTGTCTTATTTTAGTGTTTTGTGTCTCATTTTTCCTTTGTGTGGCTAGTTTTGCTCATTTTGTGTCTTATTTTAGTGTTTTGTGTCTCATTTTTCTTGTTTTATGTCTAGTTTCAGTCATTTTGTGTCTTATTTTTTGTCCTTTTCTTTTTATGTCTAGTTTTGCTCCTTTTTTGTTTGTTTTGTGTCTCATTTCTTTTTTCTGTCTAGTTTTGCTCATTTTCTGTCTTATTTTAGTGTTTTGTGGCTCATTTTTCCTTTTTGTGTGTCTAGTTTTGCTCATTTTTTGTTTTAGTGTTTTGTGTCTCATATTTCTTGTTTTATGTCTTTTTTCAGTCATTTTGTGTCTTATTTTAGTGTTTTGTGTCTAACATTGTCCATTTTGTGTCTTAATTTAGTGTTTTGTGTCTCATTTTTCTTGTATCTACTCTCAGATGTAGGTCATTTTGGATAAAAGCGTCTGATAAATGAAAGTGTAGAAGCGTACTAAACCTCCTGCTGCGTCCTCCTCCAGCTTCGTCCTGGCCATCGTGGACAGTGGAGCTTGTGTTTCTCTGATGGGCGTCTCCATCTTCTACCGCCGCTGTCCGTCCACCAGCCTCTACCTGGCCTCCTACCCGGCCACGCCTTCAGGAGCAGAACCCACCGCTCTGGTTCCCGTCACCGGAACCTGCGTCCCTCACAGCAAGACTCAGGGAGGAACGCCGCCTCGGATGCACTGCAACGCCGAGGGGGAGTGGATGGTTCCTGTGGGGGGATGTGTCTGTGACGAGGGACACGAACCAAACCTGAATGGATCCGCCTGTCTGGGTGAGTTCTGGAGACACGCTTCTTATTCTGAAAGGAACTAAACGAGAGGTGTGAAGGATTCTACATCAGGATGAAGTGTTCTGATGGTTTGGTTGCTGCCTGTTGACCTGCAGCAGTTAAAGTTGGTGAATAATAGGTGAACTCTGACTGTGCTGCTGAGATGAACAGCTGCTGGGTCAACTACCAGAGATCTGTCCTCTAACACGGCGGTAACCAACCAGCAGAAAGAATAGAAACATTTTGCTTTTTATTTTAGTTCCTACAGCGTCTACACGGTGTTTTATTTTGAAAAGATGACTAGATTGTCTTCCTGTCACTTCAGTCTGGGCTCGTTTCCTGCACTAGACTGTCAGTTTTCATGCCCGGTGGTTGAATCAGGCCTTCAATGTGATAAAACTAAATAAACATCTATTTATAATATATATTCTAAATAGATATATTCATCATTAGTCACTTTCTCCGAATTTTCAGAATAGATCAGAATAAATCATTCTACAGTGATTGAGGTGGTTTTGGAGGGGAGAAAATAGAAAAATATTCTAAAATAAGCTGAAAAAATCACACAGAATAGTTTTTATGTTTGGATTGAGTCAAAGTTTTGTGCTGCTGGTTTCTTTTCTTCAGGATTCTTTCTGGAGCTGAATTATTTCTGTACAACTGATTTATTTCTGCAGCCAAAGCTTCCATTTTTGAGTTTCTCTTCTATTTGTTGCACATCTGCAGCTGAAAAAATGGTGTTAAAAACCCTCCAAAAACCTAAAAAATATTTTTAAAGTAAGATTTAAAAATAAGATTTAAAATTAATATTAAATATTATTTAGTAATAACGTATGTTTAAATGAATTGGAATAATTTATTAAATATAATTTAATTCTGATAATTCATACATATTTTTTTTAAATCAAAAACATTAATTTATGTTATTTATTGGAAATAAATAACAGAAATTAAAGCAAATCTTGTTTTAGACAAGTTATTTCACAGATTAGGAATGTAAAAATATTTTTTTTGCATCAAGCAGCAAAAATAATATTTAGCATGATGTGTTTGAGTTAATTTCCCTTAATTTGCATTAAATTAAAAAAAAAACAGAACGACAAAAATGAGACACTAAATGTCAAAAAGAAGACACAAAACGACAAAAACGAGACAAAAATGAAAAAAAAAATGGACAAATGATGCATGCGAGACCAAAAACAATCCAAAACAAGACAAAATATTACAAAAATGAGACACAAAATGACAAAAACAAGACAAAAAATTACAAAAGCAAGAAACAAAATGCCAAAAAATAGACAAACAACGTAAGCGAGACAAAAAGGAAACACAAAACGACAAAATCATGAGACAAATGACAAAAATCTGACAAAAAAGACCAAAAACAAAACAAAAACAAGACAAAATATTACAAAAATGAGACACAAAATGACAAAAGCGGGAAACAAAATGACAAAAAAATTAGACAACATGAAACAAATTAAAAAAGCGACAAAAAAATTTGACAAAAATATTACAAGCTGCAAAAGAATGGACAAACGACAAACATGAGAAACAAAACGACAAAAAAAAACACAAGCGAGACAAAAAGGAAACAGAATTGACCAAAACATGAGACAAAGGACAGAAGTCAGACAAAAAAGACAAAAAACAAGACAAAATATTACAAAAATGAGACACAAAACAACAAAAGAACAACAAGCAATCTAGTATTTTACTTTATGGTCTAAACAACTTGTCATGGTCTAGAAATTATTTTAAATTTATAGTTTTACTAATTTACAATCTGCAGTTAATGTCTTCTCTGGAATTTTTGAACTCTACAAAGTCGGGCCGGATTTGACCCTCTGGAGGACCAGTTTTGACCCACAGGCCGCATGTTTGACACCCCTGTTTTATGCAGAGGTCAGAAAACATAAAAGTGGTCAAAGTGGGTGTGAAGAGATGAAAAGGAGGAGAAGAGTTTGAGAGACGGAGGAAGAGGAGGAGAGAGAAAGAGCTGCAGGAGGAATACTGTGACACATTTAGGTCAGTGAGATATAAAGACCACTCAGCTGTGAACCGGTGACAGAAACCACAGGAGGGAGGAGGAGGAAGAGGATGGGGGAGGAGGAAGAGGATGGGGGAGGAGGAGGAGGAAGAGGATGGGGAGGAGGAGGAAGAGGATGGGGAGGAGGAGGAGGAAGAGGATGGGGAGGAGGAGGAAGAGGATGGGGGAGGAGGAGGAAGAGGATGGGGGAGGAGGAGGAAGAGGATGGGGAGGAAGGAGGGGAGGGGGGGATGGGGGGGAGGAAGAGGATGGGGGAGGAGGAGGAAGGAGGATGGGGGGAGGGGAGGAAGAGGATGGGGAGGAGGAGGAAGAGGATGGGGGAGGAGGAGGAAGAGGATGGGGAGGAGGAGGAGGAGAGGATGGGGGGAGGAGGGAGGAAGAGGATGGGGGAGGAGGAGGAGAGGATGGGAGGAGGAGGAGGAAGAGAGGGGAGGAAGAGGATGGGGGAGGAGGAGGAAGAGGATGGGGGAGGAGGGAGAGGATGGGGAGGAAGAGGATGGGGGAGAGGAGGAAAGGATGGGGGAGGAGGAGGAAGAGGATGGGAGGAGGAGGAAGAGGATGGGGAGAGGAGGAGGAAGAGGATGGGAGGAGGAGGAAGAGGATGGGGAGGAGGGGAGGAGGATGGGATGAAGAGGATGGGAGGAGGAGGAAGAGGATGGGGGAGGAGGAGGAAGAGGATGGGGGAGGAGAGGAAGAGGATGGGGAGGAGGAGGAAGAGGATGGGGGAGGAGGAGGAAGAGGATGGGGAGGAGGAGGATGGGAGGAGGAGGAGGAGGATGGGGATGAGGAGGAAGAGGATGGGGAGGAGGAGGAAGAGGATGGGGGAGGAGGAGGATGGGGAGGAGGAGGAGGAAGAGGATGGGGAGGAGGAGGAGGAAGAGGATGGGAGGAGGAGGAGGAAGAGGATGGGGAGGAGGAGGAGGAAGAGGATGGGGAGGAGGAGGAGGATGGGGGAGGAGGAGGAAGAGGATGGGGAGGAGGAGGAGGAAGAGGATGGGGAGGAGGAGGAAGAGGATGGGGGAGGAAGAGGATGGGGGAGGAGGAAGAGGATGGGGGAGGAGGAGGAGGAAGAGGATGGGGAGGAGGAGGAGGAAGAGGATGGGGAGGAGGAGGAGGAAGAGGATGGGGGAGGAGGAGGAAGAGGATGGGGGAGGAGGAGGAAGAGGATGGGGGAGGAAGAGGATGGGGGAGGAGGAGGAAGAGGATGGGGGAGGAGGAAGAGGATGGGGGAGGAGGAGGAAGGATGGGGAGGAGGAGGAGGAAGAGGATGGGGAGGAGGAGGAGGAAGAGGATGGGGGAGGAGGAGGAAGAGGATGGGGAGGAGGAGGAGGAAGAGGATGGGGAGGAGGAGGAGGAAGAGGATGGGGAGGAGGAGGAGGAAGAGGATGGGGGAGGAGGAGGAAGAGGATGGGGGAGGAAGAGGATGGGGAGGAGGAGGAAGAGGATGGGGAGGAGGAGGAAGAGGATGGGGAGGAGGAGGAGGAAGAGGATGGGGAGGAGGAGGAAGAGGATGGGGGAGGAGGAGGAGGAGGATGGGGATGAGGAGGAAGAGGATGGGGAGGAGGAGGAAGAGGATGGGGGAGGAGGAGGAAGAGGATGGGGGAGGAAGAGGATGGGGGAGGAGGAGGAAGAGGATGGGGAGGAGGAGGAAGAGGATGGGGGAGGAGGAGGAAGAGGATGGGGAGGAGGAGGAAGAGGATGGGGAGGAGGAGGAGGAGGATGGGGATGAGGAGGAAGAGGATGTGGAGGAGGAGGAAGAGGATGGGGGAGGAGGAGGATGGGGAGGAGGAGGAGGAAGAGGATGGGGAGGAGGAGGAGGAAGAGGATGGGGAGGAGGAGGAGGAAGAGGATGGGGAGGAGGAGGAGGAAGAGGATGGGGAGGAGGAGGAGGAAGAGGATGGGGAGGAGGAGGAGGAGGATGGGGGAGGAGGAGGAGGAAGAGGATGGGGAGGAGGAGGAGGAGGATGGGGGAGGAGGAGGAAGAGGATGGGGGAGGAGGAGGAAGAGGATGGGAGGAGGAGGAGGAGGATGGGGGAGGAGGAGGAAGAGGATGGGGGAGGAGGAGGAAGAGGATGGGGAGGAGGAGGAGGAAGAGGATGGGGAGGAGGAAGAGGATGGGGGAGGAGGAGGAGGAAGAGGATGGGGAGGAGGAGGAAGAGGATGGGGATGAGGAGGAAGAGGATGGGGAGGAGGAGGAAGAGGATGGGGGAGGAGGAGGAAGAGGATGGGGGAGGAGGAGGAAGAGGATGGGGGAGGAGGACGAGGAAGGGGATGGGGAGGAAGAGGATGGAGGAGGAGGAAGGGGAGGAGGAGGAAGAAGAGGATGGGGAGGAAGAGGATGGGGGAGGAGGAGGAAGAGGATGGGGGAGGAGGAAGAAGAGGATGGGGAGGAGGAGGAAGAGGATGGGGAGGAGGAGGAAGAGGATGGGGGAGGAGGAGGAAGAGGATGGGGGAGGAGGAGGATGGGGATGAGGAGGAAGAGGATGGGGAGGAGGAGGAGGAGGAAGAGGATGGGGAGGAGGAGGAGGAGGATGGGGAGGAGGAGGAAGAGGATGGGGAGGAGGAGGAGGAAGAGGATGGGGGAGGAGGAGGAGGAGGATGGGGATGAGGAGGAAGAGGATGGGGAGGAAGAGGATGGGGGAGGAGGAAGGGGATGGGGGAGGAGGAGGAGGAAGAGGATGGGGAGGAGGAGGAAGAGGATGAGGAGGAGGAGGAGGAAGAGGATGGGGGAGGAGGAAGAGGATGGGGGAGGAGGAGGAGGAAGAGGATGGGGGAGGAGGAGGAGGAAGGGGATGGGGGAGGAGGAGGAGGAAGAGGATGGGGGAGGAGGAGGAGGAGGATGGGGATGAGGAGGAAGAGGATGGGGAGGAAGAGGATGGGGAGGAGGAAGGGGATGGGGGAGGAGGAGGAAGAGGATGGGGAGGAGGAGGAGGAAGAGGATGGGGAGGAGGAAGAGGATGGGGGAGGAGGAGGAGGAGGAGGATGGGGGAGGAGGAGGAGGAGGAGGAAGAGGATGGGGGAGGAGGAGGAGGAAGAGGATGGGGGAGGAGGAGGAGGAGGAAGGGGATGGGGGAGGAGGAGGAAGAGGATGGGGGAAGAAAGGTGGAGGATTCAAGTTTAGGAGTTAAAGACATGAGTAAAAAACTCTGCAGTCTGAGAGTCGTTGTGGAAGCGTGTCCACTAGTGGGAAATAGAAAAGACTGTAAATAAGAGAAAATCTGAAAAAATAAAGAAATAGGAGAAAACTGAAAAATTGCTGGTAATAACAGCAAATAGCTATAAAATAATTAAATTTTTCCATCCATCCATCCATCCATTATCTATACACCACTTAATCCTCACTAGGGTCATGGGGGGGTGCTGGAGTCTATCCCAGCTGACTCAGGTGAAGGCAGGGGACACCCTAGACAGGTCACCAGTCTGTCACAGGGCTACATACAGAGACAAACAATCACTCTCACATTCACACCTACGGGCAATTTAGAATGATCAATTAACCTCAGCATATTTTTGGACTGTGGGAGGAAGCCGGAGTACCCGGAGAGAACCCACGCATGCACAGGGAGAACATGCAAACTCCATGCAGAAAGATCCCGGGAAAGCCGGGACGCGAACCAGGGATCTTCTAGCTGCAAGGCGAAAGTGCTAAACACTACACCACTGTGCAGCCCTAATTAAATTTTTGAAGATTTAAATACATTAAAACAGTCATTTTTTTCAATCTGCAATATATTAAACCAGTAAAAGTAAGCAAGAATATTGTACTCTTTTCAGTTTCTAATATAAAAACAATTTCTTTTCAAATAACAGCAAATGTCTTTAAAATATTTATTTTTTTTACCGATATTAATACAGTTAAAATAGGGTAATTTTGTAGTTAACATTGTAAATATTATTTTTAAAAATAATTTTCATGTCAACATAATTTAGTTTTGTTAGTTTTTTTTTTTACAGTTAACATGTAAATTAATACTTTTTCTATGATTTTTAGTAGATATCTGTAATTTAACAAAACAGGAAACGTGTAAACTAACAAATGTATATATATATATATATATATATATATATATATATATATATATATATATATATATATTGATGTTAATGTGTAATTTAATTAGTCATCTTTAAAATATTTATATACATTTTTTTTAATTTTTAAACATTTTGTTAGCTATTATCTGTAATTTAACAACACAAAAAAAATTTCATGACATTTTTGTAGGTTTAAACACATTAAACTGTCATTTTAATTATTTTTAGGGTATTTTTATTAAAGATTCATGGGTTCATTATTATGCTTTCTTCGTTGGACGAAAGAAACGTGTTTTTGAGGCCCTAAAAATACTCGAAAACATGTGAGCCAAAATGGCTCAATAGCGCCCCCTGGAAAATGTCAAACATCTATTACGACCTGTCACCTAGACTTAGGAAATTTGGTACACGTGTAATTCATCAAGACGCACAAAAATGTAATTGACACCCATGCCCAAAACACAAGAGGAAGTCAGCCATTTTGGATTATGTGTCGTAGTTTGGATGATTTTGGGTCATTTTTGACATTTTCAAAAGCTGTAAACTCAAACCGGGTAACCCAAAGAGAGCTCAGATTTGTCCAGGACCCATGGTGTACATCCTGGCCGTAACAAAAGTTACCAAAATGCTCCACAAAAGTCTCACAGTGTGGAAATGGTGGCTGGTGGAATTTCAACGCTTTGCCACGAAACAGGAAGTGCTGTCTAACTAGCCTGTACATGCTCCTGTCTGCCTGAAACTTTAGTTTATTTATAGGCACATATTAATGAAAAAATACAGTAAATAGTCACACGTTGTAAAAGAACAAATTAGCATCTGTGAAAACGGATTGTTAATGAGAACATTATTTACATTTATGGCCTGTTTTTTGACATTTACTATTTTTTTTCTGTGATTTTACAAGATCTGTAATTTTGATACACAGAACTAACCTTAGCTGTATTTCAATGAAATTGGAAGAAAATGGTGCATAAACAAACTTATTTTTTCTTTCAAATGATGGCAAATATCTGTTAAATAAATATTTTATTTTGCTAAATTAAACATTAGCAGTGAAAAAATGTGTGATTTTACTGGCAAAAGTTGTAAATGAACAAAATACTATTTGGAAAAAGGCCGAAACTATAAATAATGTTCACACCAATAACCTGTTTTGTATCGATCACATACATTTTCTTTGTTTTTCTTTCAAATAATGGAAAATATCTGTAAAATAAGTATTTTTATTTTGTTACACTGAACAGCAACAGTAAAACGTGTGTAATTTTACAACAACAACATCATTTCTCAGCAGTAGGATGAATCTCCAACCTGGAAACTGAAGTCTGAAGTATGTTCTGGTTCTGAAATTTCTTGTTTTTATGGAGCCACTCAGAGAAAAATCTCCTGATAAGTTGATTGACGTTTATTTGAGGGTTTTGTTTTAAGTCATTGAACACATCAGCCATTTATTTTCTAGATGTTTGGCTGTTGTCTACGTTAGGCTGTTTGCTGTTTAAATGAATCTTGTCACAGTGAAGTGAACCACGAAAATGAATATCAGCTTCAATGATCACTTTTAACTCCAGTCGCTCCGATATTTTTCTATTTTTAGATGCTTCCATACTGCAGTTATTTACTTGTCAGAGTGGATTAACCCTCTAACCTCTGGCTGTTTCCACTCCAGGCTCATTTTAACTCACCGTGGTTCAGTTTTACTACAATCCAAAGTCCTGCAGCTGTACAGAAACAGAAAAGACGTTTAATTAATTAATTAATTTATTCATTAACAGAAATGAGAATAACATGACCGGATTAAAAACAGAAACCAGACGTGGCTCCGGATGCTTCATGGATATTATTTTAAATTTGTTTCCACGCTGATCTCCTCTCTGAAAACTCTCAGAAATCACAAAAACAAATCATACTTAATGAAATGCAAAACCCAGCATTAGCGCATTAAATTAATCGAATGAATTATTATACTTAATGTCTGACCAGAAGAATCTGTCAAAAATAGCACAGAATGCTAGAATGTGAGAACATGCACCATCTGGAGAGTAAAGATCTACTGTGTTCTACCTTTTAAATGGACACAGAGGTGGAGGATGATATGATTTGGGTGGAATGTCGCAGTTTATTCAGTTAAAACTGGTTTCCAGTGGCGTTATGTAAGAACCACATGATCTGTTACAGTGAGAACATGTCTGGTACCACAAAATATGAATAAAACCACTTTATTATCTTTTAAATGATCTTTTAAATTAGATCTTCAGTTCTTTAGATCTTTAGTGATTCAGTTCTTTAGTTCTTTAGCTCTCCAGTTCTTACTTCCTCGGTTCCTTAGTTCTTTGGTCCTTTGGTTCTTTATGTCTTAAGATCTTCAGTTCCTTGGTTCTTTAAATCTGCAGTTCTTTGGTTCTTTAGATCTTCAGTTTTTTGGTTCTTTAGTCCTTTGGATCTTCAGTTCTTTAGTTCCTCAGTTCTTTGGTTCTTTAGATCTTCAATTCTTTGGTTCTTAAGTTCTGCAGACTTTCAGTTCTTCAGTTCTATGACTTTTTTCTCTCTTAATCAAAAGTCGTAGCTGAGTGTGATGAGTCAAAGCACAAAGATCAATAGCTCAATGTTTGCATATGTTCTCGTAAGCATTTCCCTAAAAAGTTGATGAAAATTAAAAGATCACACACTTTCATTTTCTAGAAGTTATTTTGCAGATGTTGAGTTATTAGTCAACTTTTAGAAGCACCACAATCTTCTCAGGGTCAGGAATCAGAATCGGTTTTATTACTACGCAGGTTTTTATGAACGAGGAATCAGACTTTGGTGTTTTTGGTGAATAACAGTGAACGCAAATATGTGGTGGTGTGGTCCGACCTTAGAACAGAGCAGGAACAAACACCTGCTGTGAAACATCCAGAAAACATATCAAACCAGTTTCCTCCTGTCAGACGTTCTCCTGTGTTTAACCTGAATCAGTAGATAAGCTCCGGCATTAATCCTCCAGAGATTCTGGCATTTCTGAAACATCTCGCTGCCATTTGGACCGACGATGAGTCCAGGATCCAACTCAATCAGACGGACGTTAAAAGATCACTCCTAAATTATTTATTAAGCTGTTTATCGCAGCAGAAGAACGTCAGCGGCGGTCTGACATTCAGACGTCAGTCTGGATGAAACGATTCAGGCGACTGCTGTCCGCTGGGATTCTCATTTCTGACATTTGAATCAGGCGAAGAGACGGAAACATGACGGAGACACAAATACACCTGATCAGTCTGTTCTGTAGTTCTTTAGTTGTTCAGTCTTTGGTTCTTTAGGTCTTTAGATATTTACATCTTTAGTTCTTCCTTTCTCCAGTTCTTTGGTTCTTTAGGTCTTTAGATCTTCAGTTCTTTGGTTCTTTAGATCTTCAGTTTGTCAATTCTTTAATTATTCAGTTATTTGGTTCTTTTGTCCTTTACATCTTTAGTTCTTCAGTTTTGTGGTTCTTTGGGTCATTATATCTTTAGTTCTGTTCTTCAGTTCTTTAGTTATTCAGTTGTTTGGTTCTTTAGATCTTTAGTTATTCAGTTCTTTGGTTCTTTAGATCATCTATTCTTTAGTTCCTCAGTTGTTTGGTTATTCAGTTCTTCAGTTCTTTCCTTAATCAGTTCTTTGGTTCTTTATGTCTTTAGATCTTCAATTCTTTAGATCTTCCATTCTTTGGTTGTTAGTTCTTAAGATCTTCAGTTATTTGGTTCTTTAGTTCTTTAGACCTTCAGTTCTTTGGGTCTTTGGTTATTTA